>OZ034809.1:31612818-31996044 GCA_964028335.1 Altica lythri | reverse complement strand
AATTTGAAATCCCGACGGGCGGACACCTGCGTGGAGACATAGGAGGCGGTGGAAGAGTCCGCCGTAACATTACGTGGTAGAAATGGAGAACACATTATAAATGACGATTTTTTGTCCAAAATTTTGGCTCTCTTTACCCTAGTCCGCCACTTCCAATTTATCCACTTGCCTGAGCCAGAGTCTGAGCAAATAAAGACGTTTCAAAAAAGAAATGTCATATTTCGGATGACGGCGATTATTACAATCAATAAAACACTAAACTATAGGTACACTTATTCAAAATGTTAAATCCAGTATCACTGAGCTTAGATATGTATGCCGAATATTTACTTTTAAATTACTTCCAGGAATAACAGGATTACCTAGATTGCCAATTACTCACAGTGGTTAATGACTCATAATAATATTAATGTATTATTTACTAAATTTTCTGACCAAATGGCAAGAATGACAAAAGTAAAAGGATATAACAGGGCGGATGACCATAATCATATCTATTGCTTTCTTACTTTTTTAATACCAACCAATTTTTGGTCTGTCTATTTTTTTTAATATTGTTCTTGCTGATCTTAGTAGGTATTTTATATGTTATATACATATTTTATAAAACAACCTGCATTTAATTATTCTAAGGCAATAGTATACGATAACTAAGGAAAATGCGCATAAGATAACCCACTTTTAAAATTTCAAACTTCGAATAAATTGGGCGCTCATGGTACCCACGAATTTTAAATTAAATATATAATATTAATTTATTTATTCAATTAATACAAATGGAAAGGTGCTGTACTGTCCATGGTTGTCTTAGTTGCCAAAAGGTTAGTGAGAATGTAGGAAAGGTGTCTTTATTCAAAGCACCAAAAGTGAGCAGTCTTAAAATATAATAATAATAATATCCATTAAAAATGCGTATTATGAACAATTAAATTATAACGAGTACTTCTTGAAAACTGGTGCACTCTACCGGCAAAAAATCTTTCCCTTAAATTGAGACCATTCCCCTTGGTAACTATACTTGATCGTATCATAAATGGTAAAACTGCAGCTTCATATCAATGAAAGGGACCTGCCATTTTTGTAGTGTTGTACAGTTTGTACGTAACGTTGCTAATGACTAAACAGCTCGTTCAGACGGCATGCACGGGACGGTTTTGGATAAACACCGGTCACCGTGATACTCATTCACATGACACACGGCAACCGTGATACAAATTGACACGACACCTGGCGAAAGGAAACGAATTTCTATATTCATAGCGCTAGTTGGTTTCTCGCAACAATAAAAATGAATGTGAATACGTTTGTTATGATGTATTGGTATATAAAACATATTCATTGCTATAATTTGAAGTAGTTGTATTACATGTCATTTGGCATAAAAAACATAAATTAATAAAATAGTTCGAAAAGAGGTGTTTTTTCAATTATCTCGGTTAATTGTTTATCGATTTAAATAACTTTTATATTAAAAAACTTGTTAAAATCTTTAATTTTTATTTTAACTATTTTTCTCATAAATAAAATAGAAAAATTTTATTAACCAATAAGTTTTTTTTTCGATTTTTGTAATTGTTAAAAAAACAGGTCAAAATTAGCAGTATGTATACGGATTTTTCAACTACTACCTTCCAAATACCCATTTCGAACCTTCAAACGCCTTAAAAACATTTTTTATTGTGTCACGGCGCACGGTTTGCAGTGACAAACCCGGGTGTAAATACCGCCGGCAACGGCATGATGTCCCAGCCCGGTGCACCGTCGACTCGTGTGAAGACGCACATTTAAAACTATGCGCCACTAAGAAACCCGACATCCGATACACCGTCCCGTGCATGCCGTCTGAACGGGCTGTAATGAGTATAACCTTTACACTTTTTACTAATTTTTTAGAAGAAGTTGTTTTATTACTTTTTTAAATGCAATGTTAGTTTAATTCGTAGGAATTACGTAGTAAAGAAATGTTGTTTTTATTCTTTGTTTATTATAATTTATTGAAAAAAGTTGTTAATGTTGTGTACGAATCAGAAAAAATTTAGTGAAAACACAGAAATAGATACACAATAAACATACATCCATCAGTCTGAAGATTCTGACCATGTGCCACTCTTAAATTTACAACGAACTATTAAGAAAACATAAAAAAGGTCTCCGTTTTATGAACTAAGAGCCCTTTCAGACGAGGATACTGTATGCGAGATACGCGTATCTAAGATACAGAAAAGTCATGCACTCAAATGGAGCTTTTCACACTACATCGGACAATGCATACAGTATCGCGATACCAAATTTCTGTATCTTGTCCATTCAGCCGCCGGCGACAGAATGCGTATCTCGGATACTGATTTATCATTATGTTATATGTACCTGTTCAGACAAGCATACTTTTGATAGAGAAGACATATCGTATCATAGGCGCAGGGTGTACCTACTTCACAGTGGTTTTAATTAATTTATATTATTAGTAGTGGTGAATGTGTTGAGCTTGTTGTTTTAGTCATTTCCGCTTCAGGGAATGGTAGCTGCAATGCCAAATCTGCCGCCAATGGTGCCACGCAGAATGCATCGGATTGCCGAAAACTGCAAAACGCGTTATTTGTGGTATCTGTAAGTAATTCGACTTTCAAATCTGCTAATTAAAGCATTCATTGCTTTTCCATCTATCTGGGTCTATCCAGTGCGTATTACTAAACGTATGCCATCTTACACAGGGGGTATGCCGTCTTACCCGTAGGGGTTGGGTGAGATGGATTTTTGATATGTTTTTATTTTTGATTATTTTTAAAATAAATTATAAATTTTGTTAAACTTTTAGATTGTTTACTTGCTATTAATAAATGACTATTTGATACAGGATTGCTCTTAATTTTAATTTTGTTTCCCGTTTTGTAATAGAAATCTCAGACCACGTTCCCCTACATTCTAAAATATTATGAAGTTCTTCGAACGATTGAATTGACATACAAAAAAAAACTTTGATGGTTCTTGCACTAAATCTTGATAAAGTAAATTATAGGGTTCTTTGCTTTCCCTTAAATCCACTATAGGATGGACCCACATAGTACGTCTCCTTTTTATTTTTTTATTTTTTTTTTAAGATACCATAACATCCATAATAAAACGCACTGCACTGTGGCTAACTTCTGAAGTGACGGAAGAAAGGTTCGTTAATAAAAATTATCAAATACCGCAGCCAGCAAAACTTGGACCCCCGATTCTGTATTCCGCATACAGTATCTCGCATACAGTATCCTCGTCTGAAAAGGCTCTAATACACGATACGCAATATAAACAGTACTGAAATGCGTTTCCGTCAAATTTGTTTTGTTTTCATGGTGGTTCTTATTATTATAGCATTTTTTATCGTGGAGTGTATTTTCGGTCGTACGAGAAAGATCGCGAAAACGGTCCAAGCTTAAAATCAGTTGCCGACGCATTAAGGCTTTCATGATTTTACAACGTGTCCATTTTGTTAAAACGTTTTACTTAAATAATGAGTCGATTGTTGCAACTATTCGGAATCTACGACAAAATTTCGGTCAAAATAATGTACCTACACTATTTGTCACTCAGTGCGGAAATTTGAACAAAGAGGTGAAGTTAAAGTCTTGCCAAGGTAGGGCAGTGTTTGAATTGTTCGTACTACGGAAAATATAGAGAGTTCGTAAAAGTGTTGCGGAGCGCCCTGAGACGTCAACCAGATATCGTTACACACATTTTTAAAGAAGACTAAAATTTGCAGCCATAAAAACTTTAGTTAACCGAAGAACTGTAGCCTATAGAGACCATAAAAGTCTACTAAATATAGTCTTTTCATACTGCAGCTCAATACCCAAAATAATTATTTTTACCGACAAATGATAATCAGCGATGAAGCCTACTTCTATATGACCGGATTTGTGAACAATCAGAATTGCCATATCTGGGCATTTCAGAACCCTCGTGTCATCCATGAACGACCAGTACATCCTCTTCGAGTCATAGTTTGGTGCGGTATTTGGTATGGAGGTGTCATTTGACTTTACTTCTTTGAAGACGCTGCAGGTAATTCTCTTACTGTCACTGAGATATGGTGTAAAACTTTGTGGTTCCTCAAATTCAATAATTTGCTCTGCAAAACATGTGGTTCCAGCTAGGGAAACAATAAATATTCTGCGAACAATCTTTTCGACACGTTTAATTTCCTTATTTGGTACCTAATGTCATCTGGCCATCAAGGTGACCGGATTTAACGGCTTCTTCCTTCTTATTATGGAAATGTTTAAATGACAGGGTTAATGCCAACAAACCAAATACTGCTAAAGAACAATATTACAGAGGCGATGAAAGAATTTCTTTGGAAACCTACCAAAAGTGATGGAATATGTGGTCCGGTAAGCTCAGGTTTTCGCGGCTTCTAGAGGCGGACATTTGTCTGATACATAGTTTTGCGTATATACATATGTTTAATTTTTATAGCGGTTATAAACGATTTAATTAATATCGGGCAGTTTTAAGTACCTATGATCCTAAACAGGTTCACTTTTGAGACTTTTGAAAATAATTGTTTTTGAATTAAAATTTTATCAAACATGTTAATGTGTATGTAAATTATTTTCAGTTATAAATGAGTAATCTTGTAATAAATGTGGTTGTCATAAATTATTCAACTCTTTATTTATATCAATATTGCAAAAAATTGGCCTTGCATGGCGCTTGTACCTTATTTATATTTTGTACACATATTTGTTTTACCATTAGTATCTGTAAAGATCGCAAACTCGTTCTGCATGAAATGATTATAAAATGTTAAAATATTAGACAACAAAAAATCCTATCGTACCTCTATGTTTGTATATGTTTATTTAGTTTATAATTAACCTTTCAAAAAATAAATAGAGTCGGCGGTAAATTTTCATATTTTGATATTGCGTGTTTATAATTTTTATATGAAATCCTTTCAGCTATCTACAAAAAAATATACAACCTATTCCCATATATAAATATATTGTAACAGTAAAAAAATCCATAGCAACCTACACATATAAAATTTTAATCGATTTACAATAAGCAAAAGCTCACCAAACTGTAAAATATGAACACATTAATGTGGTAAAATTTAAAGAAAAGCAACTTAGATGATTTGTATATATATGCGAAAAGTTGTATAAGATATATGTACGTATTAAAATTTTTTCTATTAATTAACTAGACGAAACAGTCGGCAATATATGCGCTATCAGGTGCAGAGATTATATTCATGTTATTTTTTCTTTTTGGTCCTGGCTGGTTTGACAATAGGCGGAGGTGGAGGTTCTTCTTTTACTTTTGCTATAGCTCCAGGTGTTGATGAAGTAGAAGACGGTGAAGTTTTCGCTACTCCATTATTTACTGAAAAAATATGTTAAAATTAAAACAACTTGATCAACAATCACTAGAACTGTGTAACCTCCAGAAAATGATATGATCGTTATCAACTCAATCTTCTCACCTCACTATAGGTGATGACATTATCAAAGATAATAGAGCAAGCTAGTATAGAATAAGTAAAATGTATCCTAATTGCTGGTAGACCAGAGCTTAAATCGAACAACTTTTAACCAACCAGTACTCGCAATTATGGATTCCAGGTTAAAGAAAAAGCAGAGTAACATAAAAAATGTGCTCCAGTGTATCACCCCCAACATAGATCCGAGGGTTGTCAATTTAGTTTTGCATATAATCGCCTAGAAGGTGCTACCAGTAGAACCTTCAGACACAAATCGAACCTCAAGCTTTTGTTGATATAAATCCAGAGTTTCAATGCGATACATCAAGTGGTGTAGATACAGTAAATTTTGGTAATTAGCAAGTCGGTCGATAAAAGGATTTAAGACGAGAAAATTTTCTAGCAATCATGTTTTACAATTTTCGGAGAGAATTTTCTCTACAGCAATGTCTCGCTGAAACGATTTCTATGTTTAAGAATGAAGCACCACATCAGTCAATTATTTACCGCTGCTATTGCGATTTTTAGCGTGGTCGCTGCAGTATCAGCGACGAATCCAGGCTAGGTCCACCCAAAACAGCAGTCACATAGCAAAACATTGATGCGGTTTGTCAGCTAACTAAGGATGATTGCCTTTTATCGACCGACTTGCTAATTACCAAAATTCACTGTATCTACACCACTTGATGTATCGCAATGAAACTCTGGATTTATATCAACAAAAGCTTGAAGTTCGATTTGTGTCTGAAGGTTCTATTGGTGGCACCTTCTACGCGACTATATGCAAAACTAAAATGACAAACTTCGGATTTATGTTGGGGGTGATACACTGGAGCACATTTTTATGTTACTCTGCGTTTTCTTTAACGTGGAATCCATAATTGCGAGTACTGGTTGGTTAAAATTTGTTCATATCGTTTTTAATGTGATCTATAATAGCAGTCATTGCTAGTTTGGTCTTCCTGCAAGAACTAACAAATGTGTAGCCTGCAGCTCTTCTTAATAAAGTGATTGATTCAGGTAAGGATAATCGTATGTTCTTTTGATACAGTTACTGTATAAAACATAGTAATTCCTAGAGTAAAATCATTCGTTATGACAGCCACTTGTTATCTTGTATCATATTTTGACGCATTGATAGAATGTTAAGTATGCATCAACTTAGTTTCACAGAAATATTTTCAGTACATGCAATATTTGTCAACTATCCCTCAAGGCATATAAAAACGGCTTGGATGGACTATTCTTTGTCCAATGATGCCTCGATTTTGTAGATATATCTGTTGTGTGCGCGTGTTGATTAGGATGTAGTTAATTGTTACTAATTAATAAGTACAAGTATGTATCTTATGTACCTTTTATTTTGTGAAGAAATACTTACCTCCTGTTTTATTACTACTGGATACAACGTTATTATTATTCGGAAAGTCTGCATTGTTATTGACGAGCGTTATTTGTAGCCTTGGTACTGTAAGCGGCCGGATCAGCGATTTGACTACTGGAGGGACATTAGGACCAGACGGAAGAACGGGAGAACTGGCGCACAGAGCTGCTGAGGTTAATTGGGTGACTAAACGGGCGCTTGAATATGAATCTTGAGTAGGACCGGAAGACGTTCGAAATACTTTTCTGAGCTTCGATTTTAAACCTGAAAAAAAATTATTTTACAATGTGATTTTTATAAGAAGCTGCTGGCATTATTATAATTTATTTCATAAAAAGTTTATAGAAAGATATTTTTGGGGTGCGAATTCATAAAGTTACACACCCTACAAGCCACCTTAAATAATGAAATATTTTAATTAGTTTTTAATAGGATGATCCAAAACAGAATTTTAAAAAATAACAATTAATAAAATAAGTAACTTTATTTTTAAATTAAGTACAGTTATTGGGACGTAAAAAATATTGTTGTTTAAATGGTGGGTAAACGAAAAAGAAATAGCAAAAATATCATTTTTTTTGTCCCAATACTGCATGAATTCTATGTTTTTAAACTTTTGTTTAAAATTAAGTTTAAGTAAAACGAGCTTTTTCCAAGAAGTATCCCACGTGCAAAGGAATATCTGGAAAGCCTCCCAAACTTATCGGTCACATGCCGACATCTACGGGCGTGTAGTTCTGGCCTGGCGTGTATTTGTTTACAATGCTTCTTTGAGATCGTCAGATTTTGTTATTTTTATAAATGATTGAAAGATAAAATCAACGTATTCGCATAAAATTTAAAAGTCAAACTTGATGTAAAAGGTCGTTAAGAATGAGTGAATGGGCAAAATACAAACGAGGAGAATAACAACTGATTGTATTAAACGCGTCACACTTGAAGATTAATAAAACTAATGTTTAACAGTGCGCGAATACCAAAACTGTAATTTAGGAACTTCTAATCCAAAAAACTTACAAAAATTTCAAAACAATCTGTTCAGTTAAAATTCTCATCCGAACCAAGGCCAAAAAAGCAGTATCAAAAGCTTAATGTTTTTGTTTCGTAAAGATATAAAGCAACTCAAATATAAAAAAAAATTTAAATGATTGTTCTTTGACAAAAATAAAGAGTTTAGTTTAGTAGTTTGGACTATAGAGTCCGCGATAGAACGGTAGCATCAACGCTTTTTTTGTTGATTTGGACTTTCTGGGTTCAGTAATGGCTTAAATATCGAACAATGTCAGAAATTTGGAATAAGCGTAAAAATTTAGGAATTTGGTGAGATTCAGCTTTTTTAAATATAAAGAGAGGCTATCTTATTCCCAGGTTAAACATAATAATTATTTTTTAATCAAACTAAGTAGTAGTAGAGCTTCTTATTATCGTATTGATCTGAAACTTTACATGAATGTGTAGTTTGGCACCATTGACCCAAGCTCATTATAAAGCCGGAAGGTAGGTACTAAAACTCCGTAACAAACACCATATATCCATATATATCGTGTTTGGGCTTGTAATAACGATATTGGGAGGTAGTTTGACTACAATGATTTTTAAGATGTGATGATAAAGCAGATAAACATCTTTATAATGAAACAGCGCATCCGAGCCGCAGTTGATAATAGTCTTGGGGTGTACCTTGACTACAGATAGTTTCTAAGGTGTGAAGATGGAGCAAATAGACAGGCAATGGAACTTCATAATGGAACAACGTATCTTACAAATCGAGGAATGGGACTGTATTAAGATAACAGGAAAAACACTCCTTGTCATAGTGAAGCCTTATCGGAGATGAAAAGGATGCGTGCTCAGTCACAACAAACTCGAATTAGTTAAATAAATTATGTCTTGTAGACTAAAAATATAAAAATAAAATAATAGTTTAAAAAAGATATTTAACCTCTGTTTTCCGTATTTTTTTTTCTTTTACGCATTGCAAGATTGTTTAAACAGTTGCCTAAAACACAGAACTGTTTTCTTCCAGAGGGACAGGAAATTTTACATTGCTCTAAAATCTTGTTCTTGAACCCTTTTTAGTTTTGGTTGAGTGCTCATATTTTGTCTTTTCTTACTTTGATGTATATCTATCTGACATGTTTTTTGTAAAGCAGGTATTTGGGAACGTTCCGATTAGAGTTCATATTGAAGTATTTTGGTGTGTCCTAATTTAATAAACATGTTGCTCAGATTTTCTTAACTTGTCGAAACTCATCCTTGCCTACCACTTTAAAATAGTGTGAAGAGAAGGAATTTTTTCGCAACGATTAAAGTGCTCAGAGGTCTTATTATGTCAAGGTGAGCCAGATAGGTTTTCATACTGAAGACGCATATGTAACTTTAATACTTTAATGAGTTTCCATACAAAATTAAATTGTTGTTTTCTATCGAACTTTAACAATTGATGTAAGTATATAAGTTCTATCTTTGAGCGTACGGTCTTTAATTATACAGAACTTAAAATTCTAAGTTTGTTTTTACCAACATATAAAATAAACATTTGCGTAGTATTATGGGATTGTTTGATTAATAAAAATTCTAATCGGTATAATTACATCTACATTGGTAATAATAATATAATATTTATATATAAAAATCTACTGTGCGTGTGTATGTATAGGTATATAAAATGTTTTTTTTTACTTAAATATTTATACATCGTTCTACGTTTAAAAATATCTAGTAGGCTGTTTTTTATTTATTTACGTTGATATTGGTTTTTGTCATGTTGGTGTTTGAAAGTTACTAAGTTACTGCAACTCACATAATGACAAAAAATAGCATAATTATAACTGTTAGTTATATAAAAAAAATACAATATGACAAAAAAAAAATGTATACAGAGATGCTACTTCATGTTTAGAAAAGACCAGAAAATGTCAGAGGTTGGATATTTTTAAAATATCTTTGAGGTTTTTAATGTAACTAGGTACTAATTATACAGAATTATTCCAGTGTTTTCATTAGCAAATGGATCAAAACAGTTTTAATTTAATTAATTAATAGTTGTATATGAAGTTAATTAATACATAACATACACTTTTACATTTTTATACATTTATACATTATTCACAAATTCAATATCACTCTATTTTTACAATGTTGCTAGATTGTTGCTAACTTTAAAAGTTCTGTATAACTGAAAGTAAGAACCCTTAAAAGTACTCAAATAAATTATTTTCTACGCTACTGTTGCTAACTCATATTATATAAGATAATCGAGGATTGAAAATGTTTTAAAGATAAAACAATTTTTTTAATTAATAAAGGATTACCTTTTGATAATTAAAATGTAACTTGATGGAACATGGATGAACAAATGACACATCAATTCAATGTAATAAAGCCGACGTTTCGCATGGGTTTGAAATTACACTGATGAAGCTTGCAACCACAGGCGAAACTTCGGCTTTTTTACAGTGAATTGATGTTTTTTTTATTGATCTAGGTCCAATCAACTTACATTGTAATTTTTTTAATACATTATTTAAATATTTCTTGTTTTTTAGGTTAGTGTTGTTTGTATATGAGAAAAAGATTTAGTTAATTGTAAAGAAGCGGCGGATAAAAGGAAGAAAGATAAAGCAGATACATTTGATAACTTCATTAAAAAAAAAAGTTGAAATGACAGATTTGGATGTTCAATTCTAAAAACGAATATTTTATTTTAGATAAACTTTTGACTAACGAGAAACAAAATTGGGATTTGAAAAGTAAACGTACCTACTAATTTATACAGACTTATGGGTTACAAATTTTAAAAAGTGAACTCGTGACAAATTTTAAGTGAGCAACGACATGTCAAAATTAACTAAATTTCTTTCCTTTGGAAGTTTATGGAACTAAAAAAGCGCAATGAAGTAACCAGATTCTAGTACATAGACAATATATAGATATACAAAAATGGTAGGTACTCTAATTTGTCGATGGGTACAGTAATCTGATTTAAAAAGTAATCCATTGTATGTGAAATCTGTAGAAAACTACTGAAAATAAGATTAAACGTACAATACCTACGATTTCATTACCATACAAAGGTTTGCTTTAATAATTTAAACCTTGGAATGATGTATCTTTATTATTGTGTAGGTACTCATTTAATTATTTCATCCATACAACTGTTTAAAAATGTTTGACGTCTAGGTTGCGTACACACCGGTAGGTGGCGCTGTGTTTTGATTTTAAGATTATACAGTTTGAAACTAATAAGTAAGACAAAATAAAAAAAAAACAATTAAAATAGAAAAAAAACACTGGAAACACACGAGAAAATAAAATAAAATAGATATAAAACAGTAAAAAAAGAAGAAAACCGATGGAGATGAATCGCAAAAACTTAAAAAAACTGCAAAATAAAAAAAATAAAAAAATCAAAAAAATTAGACGAAAAAAAAAACAAAAAAAAATAGAATATACAGAAAAAATGGCAATAATTTAAAAACAACGAAAAATGCAAAAAAATAAAGTAAAAAATATATACAGAAATCGAGAAAAATTAAAAAATAAAAAGAAAAATGAAAAAAAAATGTAAAAACTGGAAAAATTAAAAAAATAATATTGGTAAATACGAAGTTAAAAACAAAAGAAAAAATAAGATCTTATTTAAAAAAATGAGAAAACCTAAAAATCAAGAATGTATCTGAAAATTTAAGAATAAAAGCAAAAATGAGAAAAAAAAAATTGCAAAATAAAAATAAATTAATAAAATATTAGAAATAAAGAAGAAAATAAGATAAAATCGAAAAAAATAAAAGAAATCATTGAATTTTATGTGGTACAAATTTCATTAAGTTAGTTAGTATTATAACAATTATAATTAAAATAATCTAAACTTTTTCCTACTTTTTCATTCAAATAACGGTTTTTTCCGGTACAAAATCTATATTATGTCTATATTGTAAATGGGCGCGCCAGAAAAAAATTTAACTTTATACACCGAAAAAATAATAAAATTCAAAAAAATAGAGAAAATTCAAAACATGATAAATATCGAAAAAATAGGACAAGAATGTTGAAACCTGAAAAAAAAATAATAAAAATAAAAAAGTATTTTATTATATTTCGTCCCCATTTACAATAATTCTTTTACAGATTTATACTATAATTGCTTAAATCGTTAAAAAAATTAATGAATCTTGTCATTAGAACCTACTTTCATTAAATATTCATATTTTCTTTGTTTAGACAGACTGTATCAAATCCATATTACAAACAAACAACCGAAAATGACAATAACAAATCAATCATTAACACATATTACTTTTTTACGATGTTCGTATGTGAAAAATAAAATTATTTCAAATAATATACCTACGACGAAAAAGGAGGTTCGTGACAACAATGCTTAACACAACCGTTCTTTTTTACAACCACTCTACATAATTGCTTTAATTTTCCAGGACATAGATAAATAATAACACGAAAAAGGTTGATAGTTTTAAACTATAAACAGAAATTGTTGTTTGGTATCAAAGTATAAAAAAATAATACAGTGGTGTAACAATTTTCTTTTAAATACTAAATTATATAATTTTTATCGAAAATTTAAAGCGAAATACCCATATAACAAACAGTATATTATTTAATGTTTATTGAATTCGATATAATATTTCATGCAAGTGAAATTTTTTTGACGGTTACACGAGCCTGGGATAGCTACAGCTTGATCTGAAAAGTTTCCAATCTAATAATGATACAAGATATTTTTTCTTTTTTTTTTTTTAATTTCAATATACAGTGGGTGGCCAAATTATTAGTTACACGTAGAGTAGTCTCAGTTGGAATTATAATAACATTTTGGAATATTGAGAATATACACTTTTAGTATTTTTTTCTTTAGTTATTTTAATCTTTGATCTTTCTTGACCTCTTTAATGATGTCTCTCGAATGTTAAATTCAATGTATTTTCTGGTCATTCCTTCGCTTGTGCGGAACAACATGAACACACCTTTCCCATGCCCAAATTCTCGGTCAAAATGCGATAGATCAAATCTTTTGAGATATTTATTTTTATTTGCATGTATCTCAAAGAAGATTTTTGCTCATTTTTAATAAACAGACGCGTTTTTTATCACTTTTCGGCCTTATCACAAAATTAGGCTGGCTTACATGTTCGTCGTCTTTCAGTGACTCACGACCCTCTTTGAACCGTGTAAACCACTCGTGGACTCGACTACGAGATTAACAATCATCACTAGAAACTAGTGTTTCGGTAAATGTTTTACCAAGATTAAAACAGAACTTAATATTGGCTCTTTGTGCTATGCTGATTTTTCAAACGATGCGATGTTAAAAAGGTAGGCACTTTGAGTGCAATAACTCGGCGTGAAGTGGTTCGATCCTCTTGAAATTTTAACAGAAAATCAATGAAAGAATTTACCTATCGGACGATAGCCCATCTGATAGCGTTACTAGTAGGTATCGGATATTTCGTAAAAGTCTTGTTTATTTTGCGACAGATCTCGTATGTCAAATAAGTATTAGATCTTAAATTTAAAAATTAGAATCTTTGTTTACGATACCAATTATTCTGAAATATGCGCTATAATTTTATTTTTTCGCAGTGGCAAAAATCCTCTATTTACAATTTTGTATTCTTTTAACAGAAAATCGATTTTAAAGATTTAAGTCCGTGATCTCCACTTCTGTATAATAGATAATAGGTCAGAATATTTCTTAAAAATTTAGTGCAGATTTGTCAATATTGGATTAGATTTATTTATCCGTGATCTGTTTCTTATACCTCATGCCTACAGTTGGTAATTATACCTATGTTATCATTAATTTATTATAAAAATCCTCCTTTAAGTTGAAAGTTCTAAACTTAGTTTTTGAGCTGTAAAAAATCCACAACAAACATCTCCAATCCTGGTTTAAAATAATTTGCAACTGTCTATTTTCTATCTACAGGACATTGTTCGTAAAGCATTTTTAATATGTGAAAAGTTTATCAGTGTACATTAGCATAACTGTTTAGAGCAGTGTTTTTCAATCTTTTTGATTTCGCGACCCCTGTACAAGTTGAAAAATTCTGGCGCCCCCTTGTGTAAAGTATAGAAAGACAAATATTATAAAATTTAATTAAAACACTACGTTCATTATTTTTTTCTATTTTGGTACAATTATCTATTATTACGACTCGTTGCGAAATTAAGATCAATAATGCCAAACATATCCTGGACACACTGTTTTCTTCATAGACAGGCTCTACTGCTAAGGTAGTACCTTCTGATTTAAATGACGTGCTCAAGGAGGTAATAAAAAATGGGAATTCTATAAAACGCAAAGCCTTGCGAACCTGGCTATTCAGAATCGTTTGTGAAGATATGGGCTCGCTTCATCAAAATCTTCTTTATCACACAGAGGTCAGGTGGCCATCCAAAGGAAAGGTATTAACAAGAATTCTAGAAGTGAGAGCTGAACTGTTAATGTTCTTACAAGATGCAAAATCTGAATATGCTAATCGCTTTTGTGACCCTATTTGGCTCTTTAAATTAGCATTTTTGGCAGATCTTTTTAGCCACCTTAATAATTTGAACAAGAACCTCCACGAGGTTCCATGTGTTCAGAAGATTGTTGAAGATAACGCATCAGACCAAAGTCTTATAGTAAAAGCTCACATTCCTTGCATGATACAGAGCTTGCATAATTTACAAGAGAAACTTTTGACATACTTTCCAGACTTGCACTCTGAAGCTGACAATGGGCGTAGATAGATTTTAAACCCTTTTTTGGACAAGTCAATGGATCTGGCTGATGTCAACATAAATATCTTCCAGATTTAGTTGCTGATGGCAAGCTTAAAATGGAAGTTTATTCGCAAAGTATTGACGTATTTTGGATGAAAAGAAAACACGAATTTCCAGAGCTGGCAAGGGAAGCTCTAAAATTATTAGTGCCATTCGCCACTTCATACATGTACGAACTGACATTTTCTTCAATGGTAGACATTAAAACCAAAAAGTGAAATAGACTGCAAGTAGAAAACGATTTGATTATTAATGTTTCAAAAATAGCACCACGACTTGATAAACTTTTGAAAAATAAACAAGCCCATTCTTCTCACTAAAATTTTGTTTTTAATGTAGTGTTAGAACCTTGCTTTTTCGTTTCGAATAAGGCTTCGCGACCCCCCTAGGGGTCGCGACCCAGAGATTGAAAAACACTGGTTTAGAGAATTTTGTCATAAATCGGTCATTTAGTAACCAAATATCTTTTAAATATTATTGGTTTAATTCCTATTAATACTTTTATAATGATATTTTAATCAATAATACACAATTAACACTTCGTTTTTAATACTTTTTATTTCTTAACGGAACAACAACTTTCTTCTTGTACTTAACAAAACCAACTCTCTCTCTTTCAAATCATACCAACTTATAATAATAATTAAAGCATATTTTAGCGTTACATACAACAATATTCACCAAAAAAGGATTTTCAGAAACAATTCAACTGTAGCAAAAAAAGTTCTGCCAGATCTAACTCCTTTTTTACATTATTGAAAGGGGTCAGGCAAGAATAAAATTCTTATGCTTTAAAATTATCTAAGTATCATTTTTGTTAAATTAGGTGATAAAGCAAGAATTAAAATCATCTATAGGATGAAATTAAACAATATGATCCCCAAATATTCGTCTAAAATACTCCAAGTTGATGTACCTCAATTTGAGGTAGAAACACCAAAATGCAAGCACTCAAACCTAATTTTACAGTTACAACTCGTACATAGATAGGTATAAAAACGAGTTCAGAAGCTGATATTGATAGCAGTGATGAAAATATTAAAATTTTTGTCTCTCTAGGAAAGCAGCTGGGACACCAATGTTGAACTAAAATGATCGTCCCTCCTAGGTGCATTGGGTGGTAGACTCGGAAAATGCCACTCCAAAACCCAACTTCATTCTTACAAAACTTTTATTCGACCTCTGGTCGACTATAAAGCCGTGCCATACTCTGCCCTTTCTCAGATACTCCTCCATTCGCTTCTTGCCACAGAGAGAGCCATTACCCGAAAAGCAAAACACCTTCACTATTTTCAACAACCAATCCTCCTTGTCTACCAGAATACAAAAATACTTCCTCTTTCCTGTCGATTACAGATACTACAACAAAGATACATCACTAGAAGTCTACAGGAAACCAACATCACAGCCCAGAGGACCCTTTATTCCCACTATAACTTTACCAGAGAACCTCAAGAATTCCGAAATTCCTCCTTAAGAATCCTTGGAACTCTAGGTAGGGACCTACCTACAGAACTCAACGACCTACATGACGACACCTCCCTAAATGTAGAAACAAGAATACGGGATAAAAAAATGTGCCCTTGACGAAGGTTTCTGTGGTTACCTTTGTCCTTGCCAAATGGGAGGCCTCACGCCGGAGGAGACACTCCACAGCGTCAATCTCCCAAACCCACATTGCACAACGTGGTATAACACAGCCACACACACTTACACAACACCAAAATATTTTGTATAAGTTTGGGCAAGTTCCAGGAAACAGGAGAATAAAACTAGGAAAACCATGAAGCAAACACCGAAAGGCGCCGGGCGACTGACACTCCATCCTATACTCTACCCATCCCTAAAAAGAATACCAAGTCCTACAACAGGGTCCTTAAACCTAACACCTAAAACCTACTAAGGTATAGTACAACTGGTGCCTAAGCCAGACAGCTTCCAGAAAAAAAAAGTGAAAAGAAATCGTATAAGTTGTACTATTGGATTATTGTATTAACTATAAAATTGATTATGAGTCCCTTAAAATAATCGTTCAAGCTCAAAATTCTAAAAAATGTTAAAATTGCATATTGTGCGAAATCTTCTTTACTAAAAAATAAATAAATAATAAAATATGTTGTTCAATGATAATATATTACATTTTAAGCTGACTTTTTATACTATAGCTACTAATTACAAACTGATGTTGTTTTAATGATTATAGAAGAAAATCTAAATATTACAAGAAATAAAACCCAAGGTTTCTAAACGAGTCTAGAATCCGATTATTTTTAATTACAAAACTACTATAACAGCAGCACAATCCCCATTTTCAAAATTGGATACTATTAAGTAAATCGTCCACATCGGTAACATAATATAACAGAATAAAACACAGCAACACTAACCTTGTGACTGTTGTTGCGGAATGACCGGCACAGGAACGACTTTTCCCATTAGAACTCTAGCACCCAATTCATTGTCTCCACCCCAATTCCCGTAGGATGTAGACCTTTCCAGTAACCTTTGTCTAGCGTGTTTTTCGATTACGTCTGCACAGACATATCTCCCGCAGAATCTTGCCCACTGATCCGCTCTGAAACCGCGGCCGTTGTCACGTAATGTGGGATTCGCTCCTGAAATAAAGAAATAAAAAAAAATAATACAATTAATACACTAGAAAAGTTTGAAAGCTTAATAATTTCAAACTGTACTGGAAGTTAAACAAGTTATAAAATTAAAAGAGGGGTAGTACAGCTCAAAATATGCAAAAATTGCTTTTCAAATTCGACCGATGTTTTATCTAGATACTAGCTGACCCGGGGAACTTCGTACCACCTAACACAGATGTCTCATTCTCATTTACCGTTTTTTTTTAAATTTTTCTCTCTCTTTTTTACTGCTTTCAATGCTTTTTTTTGTTTCTCTTATTTTTACCATATCTTCTTGTTAGTTTCCAGGTTTTTACTTTTTTTTTTGGTGTATTTTATATTTTATTAATGATATGAGAAGTACTTCTTTAAATATATATATCTTGTCCCTTAAACCTTGTATGTTCGGTATAATTATAGTCTTTGCTTTCCTTATTACTATTATTCTTTGTCGGAAAATTGATACTACAGGGTTATGATTGGAGTTTGCATCCGCACTTGGGTATGTTTTTTTGCTATAAATAAAATTCCGATATATTGATTGATTAAGATATAGTCAATCTGGTTCCGTTCTATTTTGTTAGCGGTATGCAGAGGTGAAGTCCACGTATACAGTCTTCGCGGCGGCAATTTAAACCAGGTATAATTTTTGCAGAACTCAATTAGTCTATCACCTCGTTTGTTTCGATTGCCTAATCCATACTCTCCAACCAAGTTCAAGAGCCTTCTCTTGCCTATCTTTGCATTAAAGTCTCCCAAAATTATGTTAATGTCGTCTTTATTTTTTATCTTCATTAATTTATCGATATCTTCGTACCATTCTTCTAGTTCGTGGTTTTATTTGTCGGCAGTAAGGGCATAAACTTAATTTATGTTGATGTTTATTGTAGATCCTCTTATCTGTATTAACGTGCATCTATCTGATAGTGATACAAAGTTTGAAACCCTTATCTAGTATTATACCAACGCCATTATAGTGTTTCGGATCTTTGTTACCGGAATAATAGAAGGTCTTGTTCATTATATTTAATGTTCCTGTATTTGCCCACCTCACTTCCCTTATGCCTAGGATCTGTATATTCAGCCAGCCTGCTCATCTCATGGCACACATTAGCCTATTTTTCCGCTTCAAACAGACTTGTAACAGTCCATGTTGCTATTCGGAGTGGATTGAGTCTATTAATATTGGCCCTTAGTGATTTAAAATGTTTCTTCCCGGTGATTCTTAGCACCCCTTAACATTTTAAGGCCTACCGGGGACTAGGGACCATTATATTTGTTGATCTTACCTTTGTAATATTCTTGGGAATATAATCAGGTGGTTTCCCCTTGCCTTCCTCATCGCTGTACAAGATGCCTTTCTGTGGCTGCCACTCCACCATCTGAATCACGACCAATTGATTTTATCTAACCATTGCTCGTGGTCACTTCTAAGACAGCCAGCTGTCGCTGTTTAGTGCAAGTTTTGGTCCGCGCAGGGTATCTCATCTCCCCGGTACCATCCTCGCGATTAGACAGAGTTTTTGATCATATGTTAATTCACCTCATGTCATCTAAGACACTATTTCTCAAACCGATATTTAACACCTTAAACACACTTTATTGTGACTTGATTTATATTAATATTCGGTAAGATGACCAGAACCATAGATTTTTTAGTAACTTAACTATTTAAAATATCTCTCATATTTTTTTTACATTTAGAATTTAAAAAAGTAAGAGATCCCAAAGGGGACTTTTTCAATTTTTGATTTAACAAATTTGTGGCCAAACAGTTATGGCTACAGATAGAATTATAGTGAAAGAACAAATGTAATCGGTAATAAAGAGTGTAGAAATCGTCCCAATTAAGTTAATTCATTTTTTTGCGGTTATCCTATTCTGTATATAAATTTATGACCTCGTTGTAACTAACCCATTAGGTTGAGTTTATTTGGACTAGTACTCTATGATATAATGTTAAAAATTCTAGGCTAGTATTTTGACACATCGTAAATGATTTGTAAGTCAAAATGGGAAAAGACTATTATAAAATTCTAGGCATTCCGAAAAATGCTAATGATGATGAAATAAAAAAATCGTATCGAAAACTCGCTTTGCAATATCACCCCGATAAAAATACGTCACCTGAAGCTGAAGAGAAGTTCAAAGAAATATCTGAAGCTTATGAAGTTCTCTCAGGTACAAGAAATCTTTTTCTTTTAAATAAACAACTAAAACTATTATTTTATGATTTAACCTAAATTTGGTGTCTACTTTTTGATAATATTACTTTTAAGAGCCAGATTTTTAATCAGATAAGAAAAAACGGGATACCTACGATGTATACGGTGAAGAAGGTCTTAAAGGTGGAGTACAAGGTAGTGCAGGACAAGATAGTACTCGTCCTTATACCTATCATGGTAATCCAAGAGCGACTTTTGCTCAATTCTTTAACAACTTTGATCCTTTTCGAAATATGTTTGGAGGAAGCTTTGCTTACAATACTCAACCTACTCAACGATACGGGCCACAAGATCCACCTTTTGAGCATGATTTGTTTGTGGAATTGGAGGAGATACTTACAGGTCAGTTTCTTTTAAAATTTCCTATGCTCCACATATTATTAAGTAACTATTTTTAAAGTCAGATGCCTTAATAGACCATTGCAAACGTATACCATAGTATGGAGTTAGTTAATAATTTCCAGTTAGGCACATTAACTATTTACAGAGTTACTTAGAAGTCCTTAAAAACATTTTAATTTGCGATGGTGACACTTTTTGTATCTAGACTTTGTAGCATTCCCAAAAAACCACCTCAAATAATATTATATTCTCGTTTACACTTTTGTCGGTATGCAACCAACTTTACCTATCTGTGTAGCATTCCCGAAAAACCACCTTAAATAATATTATCTTCTCGTTTACACTTTTGTCGGTATGCAACCAACCTTACTTCAAATTTTGACAGGCGGAAGCGGATATCGAGCGTTAATACTCGATAAGACCCGAGTTAAGCAACCAGGGTGAGAGAGCGCCCTTTGAACAGCACTTACGATTTTACGTAGCAAGCGAAAGGAAGTTAATTCCCTCGTTTGCGAAAATTAATGGCTGCCGGTTAATTCACAGCATTAAGATTACCGTTTGTTCTTGGTTTATTCCGTATCGGAAGTGTTTGAAAAAATACTGCATTTCAATTTGGATATAGATGTGCTTAAATTGGAAGTACAATCTGTTTGATTTATGGTATCAATAAAATTCATGGTGCTACGTGCTGTCTGTTGGAAGACTCCATTTTGAAATTTTTATAAAATTATATGGTACCGAGGTAAATGGATACCTAGTGATCTAAAAACCTTATGGATGGTTTTATAGATGATTTCCTATGTGCTGGTGTTTAATTCTACATGGTTTTTGGGTAATTATGGTATGTTTAAAGAAGCTTTATTATCGTAGAAGCGTGACTTTCCGGTCACGAAGTATGAATTTTGGTTCCGGATTACAAGGTAAACTTTCGACTATTCTTTCTGTTATTTCTCCATGTTCGATACTTAGTTGAACTGCGAATATTCTAAGAAACAGTCACAATTTTAGTGCTTATTCGGAAGAATATGCTTTTGGAAACTTTTTATAGTGATTCTATTTAAACTTAAATTGTTATAAGCTTTTAGCGGTATTAAATCAGTTAATAACATTAGTTACTATTCAAATCTATGGAACTATGATTGAATGATAAATATGTAGTGTTTTTAAATTTTGTTTTTTAACTTTCTTCAAAGTGTTGGTGTTCAATCGTAATCTTACATGATTATTACCTCTATGGTACTTGTATTGCTAAATTTCATATTTGTATTCATGTATATGGTAATTTTTTGATATTTAGAACACTCAGAGTGTGCACTCTTTAGAGAACTGAATTTTGTTTTTAAAGAAAGGAAATATACCTTCAGTATATATTTTGTTTTAATTGAGTTCTCTACATACTTTCGTTTATTGAAAATAGGTTATGCAATTTAGATAAAATCTGTAATATTATATGTACAGGAATATTAGTTTTTTAATAACCTTATTGTCAAATACCGGTTAATATCTTTCACTGTATAAACAGAAGTGTTAGTTTTTTGGTGATAACCGTTCTCACTAATACTGGGGATTTTTGTTTTATTTTTTTAATACATTGTTTTATTGTTTTTATTGATATCGTTGAGTATTTATTTCTTATACCTTCCCAGTAACTGTTCTGATTCAAACCTCTTGTTTAATAAAGATTTAGATTTTAATAAGACAAAAGGATTCAAGGAATTGTAGAATCAATAAGGTAAGTTTAAAATAATTATTGACTTAAGGATATAACTCAATTAAAGTGTGTTCCCTAACCATTTCAGATTTAATAAACTATTTCTCAATAGGTTTCTTATTTTCTTTTCTATTTCACTATAAAAAAAATAAGTGGCGCCCTTTACCGATTTGTAAATATTTTCTATGTTTCCTTCTTCCTAGATACTCGCCCAATTGCTCCTTCGACCCACGACTCGCTCTCCTCCTACCCCCTGAGTGCCGTCCGCATTTGGCTAACCCTTTGTGAGCCTTTAACATCAAAAAAAAGGGGTTACAACTTTAGTAACGTTAGCAATTGTTTGGGTTAAAGAACTACAAAACCACGAAGACTAGATACCAGGAGTCTACACGGTATAGGCTTTTTCATAATATTTCTGGTCTCAATTATCGGGCCAGATCATAGTTCTATTTTTTGCCACTGGCGGCGCGAGGAGCAGTAAGAACCAAACCGATGTTTATGACATTTAAATTTCACGAAATTAAATTAAATATATGATATTAATTTATTTAAAATTACTTGTAATAAAATTAATAAAAAGAAATGGGAAAGTATTGTGCTGTTCATGGTTGTGTTAGTGGCCGAAAGTCAGATGACAGTGTAAAAAAAGTGGGTATATTCAAAGCACCAAAAGTGAGTAATATCAAAATAATATCTGTTTAATTTATCTGGCGATTGCCAAGTAGCAGAGCCATATAACAAACAAGGACATCAATAATTAATTTATAAATTTGTGTAGTTTCTAACTAATATTTGAAGATTTTTGTGCGTTTTCATTTATTTTCTGAAATATTGTATTTAAATCTTAGGAACACAAGCGCACTCTACCGGCAATAGTTCTGTCCCCTAAATTAAGACCATTTTTTTAACATTACGTTTAAACTCCTGGTATCTAGTCTTCGTGTACAAAACGATCATTGATAAAGTTTTGAATTTAGCATGGTAACAGTTTGTGTATCTCTAAATTGGCTTCCATAGTAACTATTTGTAGTGGAGTGCCTGAGCTTGGCCTGAGCTATGGCCTGAGCATTCAAAACGTTAAAACCTCGGATTAGAGTTATAGTGAATGAATTTATATAATCGACGTGGGGTTTTATTTTTTATACTATAAATTACAATGTTAACCCAAAATTTTTTTGTGCACTCAATTTTTTCATTGTTTAAACAAATGATTATGAAATGTTCATTTTTGAGCATATAATTTTACTTTAAATAGTAATTTTTTTAATTTATACGTTAAATTTCACCTGAATAGACATACAAAAATATTTTTTGAGAATACCTCTTAATTGTATTCAAAAATTAGTTACTAAAGTAAGCATTTGATTACAACAAATATTCAAATTAACAAAGTGGTTTTTGCAAAACATCTTGTATTAACTATGGTCTCTGTTACTCTAGGCATTTAAAAATAATTAACCATTTGTTGACAACCGAGCTACCGCATCTTACAATTAAGTACCAGAAAAAACATTAAGTGATTTTTAAAAATAAAAACAGATAACATCATGGTTACCTAATTGTGTTTTTGAGACTATTTTGGCTACTAACTGATCTCGGTTTTCAAAAAACTATTATCTTTTCCGATTCTAGACATAATTACTTTAGAGTTTCTCAGGTTGTACAAAGTATATGAAAATCAATAGAAAAGTTATAAGAGATAACCGAATAGAACGAGAAGAAAAAGTTGTTACAGTGCAAGTAAAACCTGGATGTAAAGCTGGTACTAAAGTTATATTTTCTAAAGAAGGTGACCAAGACACCGGGAATATCCCTGCTGATATTGTTTTTATCATACATGATAAGCCTCATAATATATTTAAAAGGGAAGGAAGTGATTTAAGGTATTAAGAGTTTAATATTACTAATTATTTTATAAATTTTTTTATACACTTTTTAGAACAACTATGAAGATAACACTTAAAGAAGCTTTAGCTGGCTGTATTATTCAAGTACCCTCCATCTCTGGAGGATTGATGACTTTAGATTTAACATCTGAAATAATAAATCCGGAAACAATATCTAGACTTCGAGGTGAAGGATTACCATATCCTGAAAAGCCTTCAAGACGTGGTGATTTATTGGTGAACTATAATATTAAGTTTCCTACGGTGATCGCACCGACAACCAGAGAAAAACTTGCAAGTATTATTCCAGGATAGAATAAGTTTCAGATTTAACTAAATAAAATATTGACATATTGTATTAATAAAACTTTTATTACATATAAGTCTTTACAAAGTGTTTTAAAAGATGTTAAAACTATATTCAACATATTTAACATCCATAAACTCAATTAGGTACTCTTCTAGTTTATAGTTATTTTATTTGTTTGTTACTCTCTTAAATCATAACACTTTTTAATGTTAAATTCTGTGTTTTGATACACACAAGAAGGTATTGTGTAAGACAGATTTTTCAAACCGGCTTTGTTTAAATTTAAATAAATATTTTATTACAAACTATTCGAAAAGTTTTTAGAACAGTATTCAATAGTTTCAGCATTCGTGAACTGCTGAGTTTATAAATTTTTTCGCTGTTAAATTATTGGGATTGTCCTGTTAAGAGTTGCTTCATCTGTTCGGTAAAGGTAGGTACCTATTGGATTTTGGATTTTCTCGTGGCGGCTACGTCATATTTGCGCGCAGGCCAAAGTCCGAGGTAAGTCGACAAGAGTTGTATAAGTGAATAGTAAAAACATGGATTTAAACATGGTAGGGACAGTGAAATTTCTAATTCGATTGGAAACGAAGTTAACGTAATTAATTTATTTAAACCGTATTTAGTTGTAACTAATATATTTTTAAGAAAAAATTAATATTTTTGTGTAGAAAACCTGATTGCAATTACTGTGTTTTATTAATTTAAAACGTATTTGTATTTAACTTACATATTTTATGGAAAAAATATCTGATTATCAAATTGATTGTTTCAGCCCTTACTACGAGCAGATGTTTATGTCGCTGGCGAACAATTACTCTGCAGTTACCTCATGCAGGAATACAAAATAGTTGTGTTTGTGATTAATGTTTTGTCCACTTTAGCTATTTAAAATGAGTACCTCGAAATTTAAATAAATATTTGGTTAGAACTCCATTTAACAGCTCCAACTATTTGACTATTAAGGTCATAGAAGTTGAAACTGTTAAATTAATAACTCTTCTAGTTTAGAGTCGCTTCATCTGTTTGTTACTAGGTATCAATACTCTTACACAAAAATCTTCTTTAATAGGTGTTTTGATATCCCACAGGAAGGTTCAGGCTAAGACAGATTTTTCTAAAGAGGCTCCTTATGCAGGTATCGTTCTTCATTTAAGAGCTTAAACATCCATGAACTGTGGATTTCGAAACTATTGAATTCCCCTAGTTTAGGTTTGATCCGTTTGTCGTTATTTTAACTCATTACACTTCTTGATTTTAAATTCATTTTTTAATTTGTCATTTAATATTTCTTAGGTTCAAAGTATTACAAATTTTCACAAAAGAGGCAAAGGCTGCCATAAAGGATTACAAAATTGTTTGATGAGTTGTTGAGCTTTTGCTCACATAACACTTTGTTTTAGATACTCAAAAAATATGCTTTTAAAAACACCCTCAGAGTCCTTTTGTAAGGAAAACCACTAGAATTTACGAATTAAATTTTTTTGTAAGGAGTACAAAATTGATATTTTGGCAACAAAGTTGTCAATATTGACAGAATATATTTATATAACGAAAACTTTGAAATTTTTCCTTACAGTTAAAATTTAAGTAATCTAACCTATTATTTTGACACACACATATTATTTGTAAGTCAAAATGGGAAAAGATTATTATAAAACTCTAGGCATTTCCAAAAATGCTAATGATGATGAAATAAAGAAAGCATATAGAAAACTCGCTTTACAATATCATCCTGATAAAAATAAAACACCTGAAGCAGAAGAGAAATTTAAAGAAGTAGCCGAGGCATATGAAGTTCTTTCAGGTATAAATAAAATTAAAAATAATAACAATGTTTCTTTAATTTTAGGTTACAACAAAAACACTAAAATTAAAGATCTTCTTGGTAATATTACTTTTAACATACAGATTTTTAATCAGATAAGAAAAAACGCGACATCTACGATTCCTATGGCGAAGAAGGTCTTAAAGGTGGTGTACCAGGAGGTGCTGGTTATGATGGAAGCAATTTTACTTATACTTTTCATGGAGATCCCCGGGCGACTTTTGCACAGTTCTTTGGTAATGTAGATCCATTTCAAGATTTTTTTGCTTTCAATCATCAAGGGGGACACTACTACGATCCATTTGGACAATTTGCTTATTACACTACTTCTAACCAGAGACAAGGACAACAAGATCCACCTGTTGAGTATGATTTGTTTGTAGCTCTGGAGGATATTCTTACAGGTATTTTTTATTGTACTTTTTTACATTATATTTGTAAAAAGTTGGCATATGAAGAAAGTAAAAAAACCTTTTTAATAAACATGATTACTAGACCAAACTTTATAGTTTCTGTAGGAACGGTTGAAAAAACTACTTCACCTAATAAACAAAATGTGTTATTATTATTAGTGGTAATGGTAATGATTATTGCGTTGCTTTTATCTAGCTTTCAACTTAAATCTGATCTCAAAATTAACTACCTCTGGTATTTACAGGGTGTACAAAGCATATGAAAATAAATCGAAAGGTAATAAAAAACAACACGTACGAAAGAGAAGATAAAGTTGTTGCAATACAAGTAAAACCAGGATGGAAAGCTGGTACCAGAGTTACATTTCCTAAAGAAGGTGACCAAAATACTGGAAATATACCTGCTGATATTGTTTTTGTAATTAAAGATAAACCGCACAAGATATTTAAACGAGAAGGAAGTGATATAAGGTAATAATAAATGATTAAGATTATAAAATTTATTATTAGTATAAAAAAGAAGAAGCAGATGACTTTTTATTAACAATGCAGTACCATGTGTCAACATAGTATTCCACTTTTCCTCTTTTTGAATTCTCGTCTATCAACTCTTCTTTTTTGTACAATAGAGGTCTTACGTTTAAGCTGTAAAAATTTTCGTTTTAACTTTATTACGTTTCTCTGTTGCTGGCAGCAATGGGCTTCTGGTATCTCACAGAACAAATTTATTGCTGGTTGATAGATATATAAGGGACGAAATCTTAACGAAGAACCTATTAAGTGATATGCTTACCAGCGGGGCAATTCCACAGACTGAATGATTTGAACAGACTATTATCAAAGGTAATAGAAGCCAAAGAAATAGCCCTACCGGCATACCTTGACATTAAAAGAGCCTTCCGCAATGTGCGAACCGATTTAGTGACTAAATCACTCTCAACTAAAGCAATAGTGGGAAGGAAATGTGTACAGGAGGAGTACTGCCACGGTCAGCACTTGTGACTGACCTCCTTAAGAAACTCCTCAACGAAGGCTTTCACGGCCTAGGTTTTGCAGTTGATCGTGTCATAATCGTTCAGAGGAGATTTCTGGGCATACACACAGAGCGGTTGCAGACCGCATTGAATATGGTGTATAAGTGGTGCAAGGAGAAAGGCCTAACAGTCAATTCAAAAATACCGTTAGTTGTTCCATTTACAGCCACTAATAACCCGATACATGGTTTTACAGATGATAGCAACCTACACTGTAGCAAAGCGCACAACCGTCCCATACCTCTTGATATTCTGGAAGAGGACAGAAGATCCACAGCGGCTTCTGTCAATCAACATTTGAGAATTGTAGACGAGTGGGGAAGAAAGAATCTTGTTAATTTCAACGCTTCCAAGACAAAGACATATTGCCTATCCAACAAGAGGCAAACATGCGACTTATCCATTACAATCAACGATCAGACACTGGTAGCGGGCGACTCTATTACGCTGGTTGGTTTAACGATCTCCCAGGACTGACTCTAGAACGAACATATTGTATCCATAGCAACTGCAGCAGAAAAGAAATTAGGCTTTCTGTTTAGAGCACGGAAATATTTTTCTCCATCCAACTTGGCTACTCTTTACAAAGCCCAAATACGGCCTAATCTTGAATACTGCTCGCATGTATGGGGTTCGGCGGCTCCGTCAAGGCTCGGAGTTCTTGATGCAATACAGAGAAGGGCAGTTCGACTAATAGACGACACCAGTATCACCAAAAACCTAGCCCCATTATCCCACCGAAGAGCAGTGGCTGATCTTTCCTTGTTTTACCGATACATAAACGGATTTTGCTCAGAAGAACTCCGCTCTATAATGCCTCCACTTGCCAGACCAGCCAGAGCAACGCGACGTGCCAACTCCATGCACCCTTATACTGTTCAGTGCCCGACATCGAGAACGGATCGATTTGATCGTTCCTTCATCCCCAGGGTCTCCAGATTGTGGAACTCCTTACCTCCCCACGTCTTCCCCACTCGTCCTAACTTGCAGGCCTTTAAATCCCAAATTAATAAATTACCTCTTCTGACCCAATAGATGTTCTCGGTACATTTGTATTTAGGTCTATACCTACGAGGACATCCTTAATAAAAAAATAATAAAAGAGCGTTACAAAGCTTAAAACCAATAACGCTGAATAATCCGCTAGCAGTAATGGCCACAGAAGCCAAATACCTGGGTGTGGTGTTTGACCAGAGGCTATCCTGAAAGCAGTACATCCAAAAGGTCATACGCAAAACTACAATTGCTTTTGGTAGGTGCAGACAAATATGTGGTAAGGACTTGGGCCTTAATGCCAAACCCCCGGTTGTACACACAGCTCATTAGTCAAATGTTGACCCATGGTACGGGCGTGTAGTGGGGTAGAACGTAGCAGTTTGAGGCGATCAGGCAACTAAGACGCATTTAAAGGTTGGCATGACCTAATGAGGACCACCCCAACAAACGCATTCTAATCTTAGCACCATAAGTAAAGGGGCTATGATAGTTCGACCGCAAAATCGATCATTTTTACATGCAAATCTCTATAAGAATTTCTAAGGTTCAATCTGGTCATTTTTCCTTTTTTTCATACTGCGCATGCGTGACTTAAAATTTTAACTCATGTTGTGTTGCGACAATTTGGAGACTCCCCACCACTTCCATGTTAAAGAGGTAGCTTTTAACAGGTACATAAACAGCTTTGAACTGCTTTTGAACCGCTTTAAACCGCTTTTACCTGCTACTAAAGGGTAAAAAAGGATTTGGAGTGGTGGGAAAAATTAACGGATAAGTGACAAGCCAAAGACTTTATAAAAAGAAAAATTGACGAAATTTACTTCAGAGCTGTTATCACAAAGGCGAAACGATGTCGAAATAATTGTCAGCCTCTTTTCAGGACATTGTCGGCTTAGAAAGTACCTAAGTTCGCTGAACTTAGCAGATGAGGACATCTGTCGATACTGCCAAGAGGAGGAGGAAAACGTATTTGATTTCCTATGCAAGTGTGAAGGCCTTGCAACGACGCGGTATCTAGTATTGGGAGAGGATCACTCTCACAAAAATTCCAACAAACCTCTCGGTCCGCATTTCGGTCTGCATTGTTGTCGCTCACAAGCAGTGTTGCCAACCTAAAATTTCTGAAATCGTGAAGTAGAAATCGGTATATATGTAAAATGCGTTATAATAACAAAAAAGTACTATAACCTAATAAAAAAGTTATTGAAAATCCAAAAATTGGTAGATGAGGTATCAAAAATGGTATGTGGGTAGAATATTTCCTAAATCGATAGATCTACCGAAAAATTGGTAGAGTTGACATCGCTGCTTACCAGTGCTAAAATGCACAAAAAAAAACAGAGCAAAATGTGGTGAACAGAACTTCAGAGGCGACGAGCATAGTGATCCTACCATTTTTGTATATATACAGTGCCAATTCCATTTGTTGGTACTCTGTTTCTTCATAAAAATCAACTTTTGTTAAACAAGTCTGTTTATTTACTTTTCTGCTTGCCTTTTAGAACAACAATAAGAATAACACTCAAAGAAGCTCTTACTGGGTGTATCATTCGAGTACCAACTCTAACTGGAGGAGTGATGAATTTAGATTATACATCTGAAATAATCACACCAGAAACGGTCTCTAAATTGTATGGAGAGGGGTTACCATATCCAAAAGAACCCTCAAGACGCGGTGATTTATTGGTGAACTACAATATAAAGTTTCCCACCTCTTTACCACATAAAACAAAGCAGAAACTTTCAGAGATTATTCCAGCGTAGTTTAAGTTTGAAATTTTAATTAAAGAGAAATTATTTGAAGCATTGTTGTATTTTCATCAAAATATTTTATTGCAGAGTGATTTCAAAAGGTCAAACTGTAAATATATTTCTATGTAATTGAAATTTTATTATCGTCTTTTTAACTTTAACAAAATTTACTTGTCTGAAAGAATAAAAGTCGAGTATTTTGGCAGAAAGTGTGATATTTATATATTGTCGTTTGAGATTTAGGTAATAAAATTTAGTGAGTTTCTCGCCTAAGGATAAACGAGGACTTTTAAAAAAATAAATAGGTTTTCTTTCCGCTTTCCGTCCACCATTCTAACCAATTTGCGTATTTATTATACTTTTAGCATCACCCAATTTTATTTCAACCCAAAGCAACTGACATTTCAATCGTTTTTTATGTTAAGATTTAGGTTCGATTTAGATAATAAAAAATTTCAAAATTAAAATTATTTGGTCACAGACGCAAAAAAGCCATGCTTTTAAATATTACAAAAGATTAGGACTTAAATGCCAATTTTTCCAAGTGACTTTCTAATTTTATCTATAAGGTAGTCAATATATAACTGACTTATTTGAATTGATACACGTTTTTCAGTAGGTGGCTCTGTAGTGTTTGTTTAAAGCACATAATATGTCAAATTAATCATCATTGATATTGTTAAAACGTTTTACTTAACTAAAGAGTCGATTAATGTGCCCAGTGTTAACAGTATTCGTCAGTTGGTGCGAAAATTTGAACAAAGAAGTGAAGTTAAAGACTTGCCAAGGTCGGGGCGTGTTCGAGCTGTTCCTACTGCGGAAAATATAGAAGGAGTTCATGAATGTGTTGTGAAGCCTCCTGAGACGTCTATCAGACATCGTTCTCAAGAACTGAGTATTCATTGCACGTCATTACGCTCTATTTTAAAGGAAGACTTTCAATATTAACTTATGGACAGTCATCCCTGATAATTCTAAATAATTGAAAAACCCTATAGGGTACAATGTTACTTGCTCAGTGTCCATAACGTTGTCTACTCGACGATATCACCTTCCACGTCCGACAAAATTTGTTCATTTATCTCAACAAGTGTCACATTTGTTGGTGCTAAAATTGCAGTCTCACACAATCACTCACGATTGTTCTTTTTTTTAGGTTAGGATAGAAATAACTTTTTAATTCATTTGTGCTATTAACAATTTAAAAGGATTTATGACTTAACGTAATCAAGCCGTTACTGTCTGTTGACAGACAATCTTTTCCGATTTTCAGAACAACAGCCGCATATTACCCTGCTTGAGAATCATTATGTAGTTGTTCTCGCATATTCGTTATCAGATATATCTACCCCTAACACAGATGGTTTCATATATGTATTAATTTTAACTGCCAGTGTACCTCTAGTAATTACCGGTAGAATCAGTCTTAAGTTACTAGCTAAAAGTACCATCATCCCTTCCATGACTGCCCCATTGCCCTTGATGTCCTTCATTGTATGATTTTGGACTTTATTTGCTTTTTTGCACCTTCACCGCTGAATTTTTTTAATAACTGTGTAAAAGACTAATTTTTGTTATTGATTCAAAGGTTATTCGTTATTCGTCGCTTTAGAGAAACAGTATCATAATCTAATTCTCGAACTAAATCACTATTTTTTTTAATTCTTTGTGGTTTTATCCACAAAATCAGACAAATCTTTTCCAGTAATATTTATTACTTGCTCTTTAACTTTTGTTTGTCATTGTAAATTATATCATCGTATAAAGCAGTGGGGATTTTGGACCACCAAAGTCGATTAGCGCCATCTATCAAACACATTAAAAACTCAAATATAAACCACCTGTTCCTTCGTTAACTCAGTTGGTTAAATAATAAATAGCAAATTTTTGTACACACCCGTGTTTTTGGTGAATCTCCTTCTTTCTTTTTCACTCAAATCATTAGGGTTTTGAAGGAAGAGAGAAAGGATAGCTATAGGTTGAGTGAATATGATTTTATTTGTTAAAAGAAGAATCAGGTTACGAAGTAACCACCGAATGTAAATATTACTAAACTTAAGGTTTAAACTATCAAATTAATATAAAATTTTTAAATGTATCTTACCGCTGTGATTTTAATACTACTTCCGCTACCAATATTTTAAAACTAAAACTAAAGATCAAATACAGTGATGCCAATTGCTCATTAAAAATTTCTTACTAAAATAAATATGCGAGAACACCACCCATATACAAAAAAATATGCCACTAAGGTCGATCAGCGTCATCTATTATACACATTATATAATATAGAAACCACACATATACAAACAATACAGCCATTAAAATTGATTAGCGCAATCTTTTAACTGCAACCTCAAATTTAAAATAACAATTTGAAACCACCCATATACAATGTGCGAGACCATAGACAATATGGTGTGACAAATCACTGCATTGCAATCATCTTAACCGAAAAGTAATTTTTCTCATGGTAATACATTGTTTTCCCGCCTTTTAGGCGTAAAAGGGTAACAGACGTATTTAGAATATCAGTTGGATAAACTGATACAAAATATATACAAAAAATTATCTTTTTTTTAAATACTTCAAAATTGTTATCTTTTACACTATTTATAATTCAAGGACGAGAAACTAAAGTAAAATGAAAAAGAGTCGAAAAAACAAAGAAATTGCGGAAAAAACGAAACCAAGAAAATACTTACTAAAGAACTATGACGCCACTGTAAGGTGGCGCAGTTTATACCTCATTAATTTAAACCAGCATTTCTTCCAAAACTAAGTACTGTGGTGACATTGTAAGGTGGCGCAGTAAATATCTCATCGAAACGAGCCATTCCTACTTAATTCAGTACAATGACGTCACCGTACGGTGAAGCAGTTGATATATCATATAATTTTACGAGAAAAAATTGCTCAATTAAATACTATGACGTCAGCTTACAGTAGTGCAATTACTATTTAACATATTTATTCGATAAATTAGAAAAAAACAACGAAAAAAATAGTAACAATCTTAAAAGTAACAAGAAAATAGATGGTTAGGTAGGTAAGTTAATTTGTTTGGATATCTGGGTTACAGATTACCTGGTAGATGGCGTTGGATTTTGATTTCTAAATAAATAGAATAACAAGAAACTAAAGTAAAATGAAAAATAATCGAAAAGAAAAAAAAAGAATAGCGAAAAAAAAAGGAAACTAAAAAATATTTACTAAATTCATTACTATGACGCCACCGTAAGGATTTTTGTTTTGTGTTTTGTAATATTGTAAATATATGAAATAAATCACAAACAGTTACATAACGAATAAAGAGACAAGAACAGTTTTGGTAACATTTACGTAAGAATGTATTAAATTTTTATACAAACCTCCGAACAACAAGAGTTTGGCACATTTATTTCTTCCCTGTAAGGCAGCCTTCATTAATGGAGTAAAACCTAAATTATTTCTTGCATCTATTTCTATACCTCGACAGCGACTCAGCATACAATTTAGACATTCAATTTGACCTGAAAAAAAAACAAAACATTTTTAAGATAAAAACTAGAAATCAAGAGTATCGTTTTGCTTATTTTTGTATTGAGTTATGATTTTTTTTGCTATATCAGTACAGAATTTTAAATTAAAAAGACTCTACCGTAAATTTAACATGTTCTGTTTGTACTAAATTTTTATGTGTTGGTATCTATATATATAGTCTAGTAAGGAAATGCTTTTTTTCGAACGTTTTTCAACGGTAAAATGTTGTTAAGGTATCATTAGGAATGGCGTCTTGAAAGTTTTTAAAAATCGAACACTTTCGAAAAAAACTTCAATAGCTATTTGTGTATTAAGAGCCGAAAATGCTAGTTTATCGCTGAGATGAAAAGTTGCCGCACGACGCGTTATTTTTTCTTGGACCACATGAAATAAAAAAATGTTTTTTGAAAATTTGTTCTATGTATGTTTATTTAGTGTTACCTATACTATGTTGGCAATCAAAGTGAGGTGACCTTTATTGACAGATTCAATATTTTTATTTTTTAGCACTTTTATTTTAATTAAATCATTGTATTTTAATTTGTAAAAATATTAGATCAAATAAATTATTGAGTAGTAAAAGTTTTATTTTAATATACCGTAATGGATACCTCTTTTATTTATTTATTTTAAATTAAAATTAGCAATCGCAAAGTTAACAATTTTCTACTCTAGAGCGGAAAGTGACAGATCGTGACAAACTTTTTATTAGGGGTTTAGATGTGGAAAAGCAAACTTTTAGTAGTGATCGTAGAAAAACATTAAAAACAATTTAATAAAAAAAACGGATTAGGTTTTTGAATTTTTTTTTAAGAAATGTTTTCTCAATCATGATATTCATCAAAGATTTTGAAAAAACTCAATCATGTTATAAACAATGCATTTGTTTATGACATAATTTTAAACAGTAGAAGTTAAAAAATCCATGTTCATAGTTAAGAAAATACATATCTTACTTGCAATATTGATGTTCGAGCAATAAAGAGTTGTTGATTATCTAAAACTCAATTAATTGAATAATTGCTATAAAGAAAATCTCAACCAATAATTATTAATTTATCTGTCTTGTATATGTCCAAATTTTTTCATTTCTTAATTTTCAATAAAATATTTTTTGCCAAACTGGCCTAAACGGGCACAGCTTGCGCGCGGACGATTGTCCATTTTCACCCCTCTGGGAAAATGATAAATGTTGGTCCTAAAATTTTCAGAGGTAAGACTTTCTTTTCAGATTTCAAAAACCTTAACCAGCCAGTGGCGGATCCAGGGGGAAGGTCGCGAAAGTCAGAACCTCCCGCCCAACGGAGAACAAATATCAATCCAATAATTCTAAAAAAAGAAGAACCGAGATCAAAAACGACAGATATTTTAAGCATCAGTTACTTTAGTATCGATAGTGCTATATATTCATTTAAATGATATAAGAGAAGATTTTATCTCATTTTTTAATGCCTACGATTCAATTCAAAAATAAGACGTAGAAGGAGGAGAACGCCGCTTAACTGGAGTTGCTCTAGGTCACATTGTAGAATATCCCACAAAGAATTTTAATTCGGATTTAAATTTGTGCTTAGCGTTATTCATGTAGCAATAATATTTTAAATAATTCCTCCTCACAAGTTATTTGTTGCCATGAAGCTTCAGAAACTATGAGAAAAGCAGTACCTTTCGCTGTCCCAAACGACATGATTTTTTTTTAAAAGGGAACTGGTGTATGCTGGCTAAGGTATTTGAGAAACTCGTTGGGTTGAGAAGTATGAGGGTCATCTTTAGTGTTCATTACTGCAAACTATTAGGAGCCCAGAGTTTTTCATTTCAGTAGTAATGTTTTAGGTACAACTGTATCACTAAGCCGTCTTGTTGAATCACCAAAATTCGTTTCAAAGAATGCTGCTGAGGCCATATAAGACACTAAATGGGTTTATTAAAATAAATAATCAAATGTTAAACTTTTTTTAGCAAACTTTATTATAAAGTAAAGGAAATAGCTGAATTGAAGATACCTCGTATAATCCAGTGGACAGTGGTAAAAGTGAGGTGTAACCTCCGAATTCTTTGAAGACGCATCAATTTTTATAAAATTGTGGAAATAAGCTCTACTTACCTTCCACATTAAAATTAATCCTCTGCGGATATGTGCGTATTGTTTTAAGGGTGTAAACTACCACTTAAAAAAAAACAATAAAATTGTGAAATAAAGTATGTAATAGTTTGAAAAACAAATTTAATATTCTATTTATCATTTTTCAACCCTTTTTAACTTATTTAACTCATTTAATTCCTTATAATAACATAAAATTGCCAAAAAATAATTTAATGACCTTTTATGATATTGAAACACTTATGGGGGCTTTTTACACAATTTATTTACAAAATTGTTAAGATACACTGAACTCTGCTGGATAACGTCTAACTACTTGACAATACAATGAACTCTTGTGAATACTTGAACTTGAACTGCCGTTAACTGCCCATACATCCCCTTACATACAACAAATTAAACAAATGAACATTCTGGAACTTTCTAGAATTCTCTAGAAACATTATTTAATCTAGTCAGTGTGTTTATAACTTTCTAGAATTTTCTAGAAACATTATTTAATCTAGTCAGTGTTATTTTTAGAAGTTTCTAAGAATCAACTGTCAATAACAATGTTTCAAATTAAGGTCCCTTCACGGTTATCCCGTTACACTGCCCCCTCCTTAGATTCATTCCTCCTGGAATGTTATTTCCTACATCGGAATCCCGCACACTCCCTGAGCCCGCCAAACCATCTTCTTGGAGTTGCTGCGCATCTCCACTGTTGTTTCCCGGGTAAGGCGCCAAACGATCATGATGTTTCACGACGGGTTTCCCTCTGGGAATTTTCACGATCCGATAAATGAAATCGTTAATCTTGTTCTTGATGGTGTAAGGACCTTCCCAGTTCTTCTGTAATTTGGGACAAATACCTCGACGCCGCCGGGGGTTATAGAGCCAGACTAAATCTCCAACTTGGTAACTCTTTTCCATTGTCCGCGTGTCATAGTACCTCTTCATCCGATCACTAGATAATTGTAGTTTTTCACGCACCAGGTTGTGTATATTCTCCATTTGATTCTGAAGGTCGGCGACATATTGTTCACGGGCCATTTCTTCACCAGGTTTACAACCAAACACCAAGTCACATGGTAGCCTCATTTCTCTACCGAACAGGACCTTCGCAGGCGTTTGGCCAGTTGATTCGTTGATGGCCGATCGAATTGCCATTAGAAATAGTGGAATATGTCGATCCCAATCCCTCTGACAATCTGACACTACTTTTGACAGATAGTTAGTTATAGTCCGGTTCATTCGTTCCACCATTCCATCAGACTGAGGGTGCATCGCTGCGGTTCTCGTTTTGTGGATGCCTAATCTTTGACAAACTTGTTGAAACAGCTTGCTTTCAAAATTTCTCCCTTGGTCTGAGTGTAATTCTAGTGGTACCCCAAATCGGCTTACGAATTCTTCAACTAATATATCTGCTAAAGTGGTGGCTTTCTGATTGGGAACTGCATAGGCTTCAATCCATTTAGTGAAGTAGTCCATGACAACAAAGATGTACTTGTTTCCTACATCGCTCTGTGGAAGTGGCTCCAATATATCTACTGCGATTCTTTCAAAAGGACTTCCAACCAGGTATTGCTGCATTTCCGCCTTCGGTTTTCGGTGCGGACCGTTACTGGCAGCACATGTAGTGCATTTACGACACCAATCTTTAACATCATTAGTGCAATTTACCCAGTAAAATCTATCTAGGATACTTTGCAGCGTTTTCGTGATACCCAGATGTCCTCCAGAACTATCATTATGCATCTGTTTTAAAATTTCCGGTACAGCATTTCTTGGGACCACTATTTGTTTCCTTGTTTCTGTGCCCTCGGAATTTTCTACAAGTCTTTTAACGAGCCCTCCGTCCAAAATTAAAGAGTTCCATTGGGCCCAGTATGCTTTTACAGCAGGAGAGGATGAGGATATCTCTCTCCACAACGGACGACGGTCCATTCTCTTCCATACTCGAATCTTCTTCAGAACGGGATCGTTTTCTTGTTGCTCCTCCAGCATAGAGCTCTCGTCTTCTGGTACAACCTTAACTAAGGCAAGTTTTTCCTCCTTCTGCTCCATGCGGGTACAATGGGGGCAATCAGGTCGGCATGGCCTTCTGGAAAATGCATCAGCATTACGATGTCTTGTTCCAGGTCTGTGCTCGATTTCAACATCATATTCCTGCAGTTTTTCGAGCCATCTTGCTATCTGTCCATCTGGGTTATTAAAGCTAAGTAGGCCACTTTAAACTGGCATGGTCTGTTCTGATCAGGAATTTTCTGCCATACAGATATTTATAAAAGTGTCCGACGGATTTTACAACTGCTAACAGTTCCCTTCGAGTTACACAGTAGTTCTTTTCAGCTTTCGATAAAGTTTTGCTGAAGTAACCAACCACTCTTTCCTTACCATCTTGTAGCTGTGACAAGACGGCTTCAATTCCCACATTGCTGGCGTCGGTGTCCAGAATAAGCTTACCATCAGGAAGTGGATAAGCAAGAACAGGTGCTGACGTAAGCTGTTTCTTTAATATTTCAAACGCCTCTTGACATTCCTGATCCCAACAGAAGGACTTATCTTGTTCTGTCAAACGTGTCAAGGGTTTGGCGATGTCTCCAAAATTCTTCACATATCGTCGGTAATAGGAACAAAGACCCAAGAAACTCCGGAGCTGATGTTTGTCGATAGGGATTGGCCATTCCTGAACGGCTTGTATCTTAGCGGGGTCAACAGCAACGCCATCCTTGCTTACGTTATGTCCTAAATAGTTGACCTGTCTCTGGAACAAGTGGCATTTCTTAACATTCAATGTTAAATTAGCGTTCTGTAATCTTTTAAAGACTTCTTCCAGGTTAGATGAATGTTCCTTAAAGGTCTTGCCCATTATGATGATGTCGTCTAGATAAACTAGACAAGTTTCCCATGACAAACCCCCGAGAATGTTCTCCATTAGCCGTTCAAACGTCGCAGGAGCATTACAGAGGCCAAACATAAGGACCGTGAATTGCCATAACCCTGATCCACTGGTAAAGGCAGTCTTTTCTTTGTCTGCAGAATTCATTTTAACCTGCCAGTATCCGCTTTTAAGGTCCAAGGTAGAGAACAAAGAAGAACCTGCCAAAGCGTCGAGGGCATCATCAATCCTTGGCAGAGGATAACTGTCCTTCTTAGTGACATCATTTAGCTTTCGATAGTCGACACAAAACCGCATTGATCCGTCTTTCTTTCTCACTAATACCACAGGAGAAGCCCACGGACTACTGGATGGTTCGACTATGCCATTTTGAATCATTTCTTCATGGGCTCTGTCTGCTTCTTCCTTCTTAACTTGGGGCATCCTTCGGGGTACCTGTCGAATCGGACGTGCATCACCAGTGTCAATTTTATGTTGTACAACATCAGTTCTTCCCAGTTTACTTTTAGAACCAAATACAGGTTTATAACGATAAAGTAGATCTCTTACCTGTTTTTTTTTTTTAATTTTGACAAAGAGGGATCTAATTTTGTCATTAATTGTTCAATTCCGTTGGTCTCATCTGTTTCCGTAACGTTTACCTTGTGAATTATGGCCGTTACTGGTTCTAAACTTCCCATTTCCGTGTCCTTTCGGAGAAGAACTGGATGATCGTTCAAGTTGATAACTCGGATGGGTACCGCTTTGGCGGATCTAACAAGAGTCTTACCCACAAGGAGTCCTTTTCCCAATTCATAGTGATGGTTCTTCGGCTCTATCATGGCTGGGGCACCATCTGGCTCCAGTCCATCCAACCGCGCTGTGACGACACATTCGCACCTCGCCGGAAGTTCGATATCATCGATTAGCTTAATCGAGGCATTGTCAACTTGTTTTCGGTGCAGGAATATTTCTTCATTACCAGTACGAAGGATACGTCGGCGAAGATCCAAATGAAAACCACAGTGGAGCATAACATCCATGCCCAGAACAACATCTTCATCAACGTCAGCCACCAGCACCGAGTGAACAAGAGAGGTTGAACCAAACTGTAGCGTCACCTGTATCTCACCGTAGACTCTAGCAGAATCTCCGGTAGCGGTACGCAGTCTCCAACTGGTAGGCCACATCTTCTTTCGCATAATGATTGATGGTCGAACGATAGTTTTCGTAGCTCCAGTGTCTACCAGCATGCTAAAGTTCTTCCCATCAATGAGGCCATCTACATATAAGCTGTCCACGTGATGTCGCAGAGTTGCCAATTTAATGGTGTGAGGGGCCTCGGGAATGTTTGGGGTCGATTTCGCCCTCCAGGAGTCGACCCGTTCTAGTTTTCCTGCTGCTGGGGTACTTCAGCAGAAGATTTTTCTTTTTGGGGGCAAGTATTTCTTATATGGCCTAGTTCTCCGCAGTTCCAGCATCTCACGTCCGCCTCAAATTCCTGGATAGTCTCTCCATTTTTCTGGTTTCGGCTCTTTAACTGCATTCGGTACACCGGTTGTAGATGAGTTTGACCATAACGCATCTCTAGACGATTGACCAATAACTCGAAGTTGTCAGCTTCATCCGGTGTCAATGATTGCAAGACGTCTAAAGCCTCGCCTCGCAGAGCTACGGTTAGGGACAATGCCTTCTCCTGGGATGACCATCCATTAGCTCTGGCCGCTGCGTCGAATTGTTTCAGGTAATTTGGCCAGGAAGTCTTCCCGTCGAAGGTCGGGGGTTTCATCGTCTTCGTACCTGGGTAGTCTCCCCATTTCCTCGTCGGTCGACGTCTACGTGGCAGGTTTCCGTCCTTTCTGCATCGCCGTCGCCGTGGTGGATGGGCTGGTTTCGACGACAAGCTTCGTGTTCTCGTTGAAGCTTTCTTATTTCGGACTGCATTTGCTGGTTGATCTGGTTTTGCTCGTCTTGCATGTTGTCCACTTGCTGATTCAAGTTGGCAACTTGCTGATTTTGCTCGTCACGAAGATGTGATATTTGCTGGGAGAAGGAACTGGATAACTCTTCTGGTAGGATAGACATCCGTTGTGATAGCTGGGACACCTCTTCGCGCTGGCTTCTTATCTGACTGGATAGCTCCTCTTGCTGCCGGGAAAGTTGTTGAGTTTGTTCTTCTTGTTGGCTCGTCATTCGTTGGGACAGCTGGGACATGTCTTCGCGCTGGCTCTTCATCTGATTGGATAGCTCCTCTTGCTGGCTCGTCATTCGTCCTGATAGCTCCTCTTGCAGCCGGGAAAGTTGTTGAGCTTGTTCTTCTTGTTGGCTCGTCATTCGTCCTGATATCTCCTCTTGCAGCCGGGAAAGTTGTTGAGCTTGTTCTTCTTGCAGCCGGGAAAGTTGTTGAGTTAGTTCAGAATTTGCTTTTTGAACCGGGTCTTCGAACTCCACAGCGTCAGGGTCCAAATTATTATTTAGGTAGTATTCACGGAGCCTTCTCAACAATACGGATTTGCTCCCAGTAGTTTCCAATTCTAATTCTTCGAGCTCTCTTCTGAGCTCAGCCACCAATAGTTCATTTATCTTTTTTCCAGGCATTCTTGTATCTTCACCCCACACCTGACACCAATTTGAAACTCTTATGGGGGCTTTTTACACAATTTATTTACAAAATTGTTAAGATACACTGAACTCTGCTGGATAACGTCTAACTACTTGACAATACAATGAACTCTTGTGAATACTTGAACTTGAACTGCCGTTAACTGCCCATACATCCCCTTATATACAACAAATTAAACAAATGAACATTCTGGAACTTTCTAGAATTCTCTAGAAACATTATTTAATCTAGTCAGTGTGTTTAGAACTTTCTAGAATTTTCTAGAAACATTATTTAATCTAGTCAGTGTTATTTTTAGAAGTTTCTAAAAATCAACTGTCAATAACAATCTTTCAAATTAAGGTCCCTTCACGGTTATCCCGTTACAATATTAATTACAATAAATTGGCATCTTTTGTCGCATTTAATTCAAATTTATCACATTCCTAATTTTCAACCCATATTATCATTCCTAATTATGAAAAAAAAATTTAAAAAAATTATTACTGGTTTAGTTATCCAAATAAAACTTTTTTTATATTAAAATGATACATTTAACGCGTTTAACTCAAACATTTGTTCCCTTTTTAACCATTATTAATCATACCTTATCACAAAAAAATAAATGAAAGCAGATAAAACAAGCTGTACGATATTGCTTCTCACCATTTGAATCAACCCCATGAAAAAAGCACACATAGGCATGAGGTAAATTTTGCTTTTTTAGGTATTCCCTAGCTAGTGTTAAAATTTTAAAGAATTCAGGGGTAAACACCTTGGTAGACAGGACTAGTATAGTTTCTGGTCATATCAGTCGTAAAGGCCAAAAATCGAAATCCTTTTATCCTATATCGAAATCAGCCTGAAGACCTATGACACTCCGACAAAAATTTTTCTACAACTAGTTCTTGAAATTTTTTTCAAAACCAAACCCTTTTTTTACTAAATTTTTTATAACTTTCTTTTTCGTAATTGGTCTAAATGCAATTTTTAATCCAATGACAATGACAACCAAATTTTTTCGAGACTGCTGAAACTAGTTCGGAAACAAAGCATTTCCTTACTAGACTAATGTAACAATAGTATATTGTGTATCTAGTAGGAAAAGCGATACATTCCCGGACGACAATGTACGTAAATTGTTGGCCGAGGCGTATAGCCGAGGCCAACAAACATTGGAGTCCGGGAATGTGCTTTTACTACGAGATACACATACTATTTTTTCTGAAATCGCATTAAATATAATCGTAAACTAAAAAAGTTTTATATATGCATAACTGTTCATCATATTTTCGATGAAACCGTTTTGTTGACATTGTTTGTTAATTATTGTTTATTAGTGTCACAAAAGTGTCAGTTCGGTTAGTTACATATTGCTTAAAATATTTTAAATTATATTTAAAATGGACAATGACGATGATGTCCAGTGGTGCAAAACGCCTCCAGAGTTACTAAACACTGCTACTAATGTGGTTTTAAATTTATTGCCAAATAAAATCAAGCCGCAAAATATGAATTTGCTTATAAACGTTTATGGATCATTCCCGTACACAGGTACGGAAAAAATATTCCCGTACAGTACGGAAAAGTTCGTTGCCCAGCAACGGACTAAAATACAATAATAGTGTATTTTTCGGCTCGAATTTAATCCGAGAATCTAGACATTTCCAAGCGATTTTAGAAAAATTTAATTTCCCTGCTTTATCCTCGTTTTCTATGCCACTTTCCGTTAATAGTGGGTAAAAACAAAACAAATAAAAGACCTTATATCGTAATTAACCAAAAAATCTGATTTAACAATATTATATCCTACAATTTGTTTATTTGTTCATAGTAATTGACCTCAAATGCAGACACCAAAAAAAATAAGTAAGCGTCACGAATCCGGAGATTGGTTGAGTTTCTTCAAACAGAGAACGATAAGATATTAAAATCTTTTTATTTTATAGACAGACCCGTAGATCGTAACATTTTTATGAGTAAAGCCTTCCAAGTTTGAGCTTTTTTTCCTCATTATCAGATTCTTTAACCATAGTCATTTATTTTATCGTTCCATATAAAGTTAAGGTTTAATAATCCTAGCGTATTTATGTTCTAAACTTATTCAGCTTTTTTTATAAATTATAAAAAAGATTTAATCGGTATTCCAAATTACTCATTATTGCATACATTCGTATATATTTGCGATAAAATTCCATTAAACTTTACTGAAACAAAATGGTTTTTGACTGTATGAACTTTACCGGGAATTATATATGCGATTGCAATATTGTCAATTGTGTGATATGGTATTAAATATGGCACACAAAAACACTTTTTTAATAAATTAACGCACTACCGAAATATAACCAAAATTTAAAGTTATTTTTGTCAAAACCACTTATCCGATTTGGACGATTTTTTTAATAAGAAGTTTTTGCTTTCCTAATAATTTCTTGGCAGCACCAGTCCAAACTCACGGTGATCATTTTGGCCTATTAAATAAGCTTGACTTGCGTGGCATCACATTGGACATTATTAAAAATTACCTTACGGACTGATACCAATGTACTTAAATGAACGTCTTAAGTTCATCCAATAAAATTATTAAGGGATTGCCTCAGGGAACTGTCTTGGCACCGATTTTATTTGTACTCTACATAATTGACTTACCACTTCCCTGTCAAATATCAGGTTTCGCCGACGATACTGTTCTGTTCATCGAGGGTGACTGCTGGCCAGCTAATGAAACTTTATGTAAAGTGCAGTGTTGGTTAACTAAGAACCTTTTAACCTTGAATGTAAAAAAAACTAAATTGATGTGCTTTTCCCCTAACATTGTTTCTTTGGCATCTTACATTTTACATATTGCCATTGATTCACCTTTTGGTAATTACTTCACAAACAATCCCTGCAGTTGTCAACTGGAAAATAATGTTAAAAGAGTGGGCTCTTTTAAATATCTCGGTATATTACTTGATTGTCATCCCAAATGGAAGGGACATGCTTTTACCTTTCTAAAAAGATTAGGTCAATAATTCCAAAATTCTACGAATTACGCAATATAATCATTCCAAAAACTGTTTTTATGGTTTACGATGGCGTTTTATCCTACAAACTTAAAAATAAATACGTTCTTAAAATAATGCTCAAACGTGAAAAACATATCCGTCTAAACTTTTTAATAGCGAAAGCGGTATTCTGCCATTATCACTCAATTATGCACTTCAAAGTATAAAAGTATGTCTTCAACAATATTACAAAATTTAACATCATATCATTAATAAAAGTGAGCTCGGTGTTCCGGTGGTGTCAAAAACCCTAGATTGATAGTCTAAGCAACATGTACCTTTTCGGGTGGCTTTTTAGTATATTCTCCAAAAGTATGATCAAGGTGTAATTTCATTCGGAATATTATGTAGAAAGTCTAAGGAAAAGTCCCGAAAGGGGCCGATTAAAATTGCAAAAGTTATAAACTAATTGAGAAAAAAAGTAGGGGTTTGTTTTTTTTGAAATACCAATCTCAAAAACTATTAAAGATGTTCAAAATTTGAAAAAAGATCTAAAAAGAGGAGAATATTCCCTATTTTTTTTATATTCCAAAACTTGGTCAACGAGGGCTCATAATTTTTAATTTATAAACATTAGACCACGTTTTTGGATGGAAAAAAATGTTTCGGCATATATTTTATAAACAATTGTCAATAATTAATATAAATAAAAGAGCTAGAGCTTAAGGTAAAAGCTTAAATTGTTCATCAATTTTAGTGAATAAAAATGACTTTAAGTAGAATTATCGTATCTACAATTGTTTAAAAGTTATATCAATTATAAAAGCAAAAGAGCGAGATAAAAAGATAAGTTTTTAAGGGCATAAAAATATTAAAGTTATATAAAAAATAGAAAAAATTTTGTTTTCATAAAAATAGTACATGGTATAATAAAATAAGGAATAAAAAAAGAATAAACTAAAAAAATTCATTTGTTTATAAAAAATTGGTTAAGTATCACATAAACAAATAAAAAATTCAAGATTTATTTTTCAGAATCTTCAAGAACAATACAATTTATGATTTTTAGAGAAGAAATGGTTCCGTAATATTCATATTTAGTGGTAAAAACCAATTTTTAATAAATAAATGTGTTTTTTAACAATAAATAATTTTTTAACGAATCATTTTCTTCTTAAAAATCATGATCTTCATCGACAAGTAGATTAGGAAAAAAATTTTGATAATCTTATAAACAATGCATTTGTTTTTAACAATTATTTAAACAATGGCAGAAAAAAATTTTAAATTAAAAATTATTTTCATGTAACTTTTAACTGTTAGAAATCAGAACAATAATTGAGATATTTAAACAAAAATAATTATCTTTATGCTGTTTTTAATTTTTCAATGTTTGTAATGTTGTAACAAGGTAGAAAAATAGCATTTTTGAATTTTTATGCCTCTTAAGAATAACTCCACGGAGCTTAAAAAATTCTAGGGTTGTATTTTAAGGGCACAGAGTGATTCGTATAGATCGCCCAACGAAAGGTTGGGACAGCCACGTGGCTTCTCGTTCAATGCGCAGTGGTTTTTTTACGAGCGTTACGATAACAACGAAAGCTTGTCAGTGTGGTAGTTAGAATGGTTTTGTAAACTGTATTTAGCTACGAATATGCTGAGAGAGTTTCTGAGTTGTTTTTTAAATGTATGTATTTTTTTAGTTTAAATTAGGCAGTAACAAATTTATATAAAATAAATTCTTCTTAATTATGTTGGCATCATACATTAAAAATTAATTTAAGATGTATAATATATTTTTATTTCCGTCCGCCACTGATAGAAAGACTCCGCCTACCTGCGCCGACTAACACGTGGCTGTCACAAACTTTTGTTGGGAGACCTATACCGATCAGGTAATATCAAGGAATAATTTATTTTTAGTAGCTTATTTTATAGTGTGATTCGTACCGATCGGCACCAACACCCTTGCCACTCTACCTGACCACCCGTTTGGTATCAATCCTTGTGAATGACATGTTAACGACTTTGTAAGTATGAAAATGAACAATAAAGCTATGTTGTGACGCTACAGTCTTATCATATTTCATTTTTAGTTCCTCTACTTTTACTGTCGCTGACGTTGCACTTGTAAGGAATTACATGTACAATGCTCGCAGAAAAGTTATTCCACCTCTTCCAAAAAATATTGTCGAAATCCATGAAGCTGCTTCTAAACTCGATATCAAAACCAGTAAAGGTGAAAATTTTCTATTTATAAACAATTCCAGTGAAAATATTATCGTTTTTTCATGTGAAACTAATGTGCGCACCAGCTACAACAAACCGAATATATCTTGATCGCACGTTTGATTACTGCACAAAATATTTCTGTCAACTATTCAGTATCCATGGATTTTTAAATGGCCATTATATACCATTATTCTTCTGTTTGTTACCAAGTAAGCAAAGTCAATGTTATGTTAAATTGTTTTCGTTGATAGAAAGCGAATGTTTAAAATATAACGTCACATTATGTGTTAACGAAGTTGTTGTGGACTTTGAGCAAGGCATCCATAAAGCTGTGAATAAAGTTTGGCCCAATGCTCAAATAATTGGTTTCAGATTTCACCTGAGTCAGGCTTGGTATAGAAAAGTGCAAAAATTATGTTTAACTAAAAAGTACCAAGATAAATCAAGCTCTGTTGGTCAATGGATACGAACGACTTTTGCTTTACCTTATTTAGACCCTAGCGAAGTAGGAGATAGCTTCGCTCTAAATTTGTTTGACGTAATGCCAAGTGATAAAAGAGTTTTAAGATACGCTGATTATTAAACACATAATTATATTGCCGAAGAATCGACTTTTCCCCCACAATTTGGGCCAAGATGTCAGCATCTCTTGAACGGACAACTGACACATGTGAATCGTTTCACAGCTACTTCAATTCATCTATGTATAAAGCACATCCAAATTTTTTTGTATTTGTTGAAAAATTAAGTGAATTTCAAATTAGTACGTACGTTAAAATTCAGAGCGTTAATTCTACTGCAAAAATCCACAATAATACAGTTAAAAATCGAAAACAATTTATTGAAAAAACTATTAACCGTTACAGAACCAAAGAAATAAGTAGAATACATCTATGCATTTTTTTCCATACAGCTCCTGCATGATTTTTGGAACGAAGTTCCCTTTCGGGCGTTACGACCAGTTACGACTGAGGCTAGGAGCTAGCCAAAAAAAATTTAGACCAAAATTTGTCACGACACGACACACGCATGTTGTCTCTCTCTCTCTCTCATAGATAGATATACCTATCTTTATTTAAATAGGAAACCCTAATATACATAAATAAATGCTAATAAAAGTACAATTAAAAAGACACTAATTTAAATTAAAAGAAAATACTGTAGAAAAAAATAAGTACCTATAATAGTATTATATTATATTTCATCTTGTTTTTGTAAATTAATAAATTCATAAACATTTTAAAAATAGTTCTTAACTTGACTAGCTAGGTACCTACGTCAAATTACATTAACTGTCAGTTACTGTCAAATTTTTAATTTTAAAATTTTTTATTAAATTGTTAATTTCTGTTTTAAATTAAAATAAAAAGTAATTCTAGGTAGATGTATATCATCTAAACGTCTGGTATTGTATGAATGGACACTTTTGTTAAAAGAAACGAACTGTTGAAAATATTCAAGTGATAATGGATTTACTTTTTTCTATTTTGCTTTGATAGTGTAGTGTCGTAACTTTGTTAAGTTTATACAGGTTTTTTGGAGATAATAAATAATAAAATAATACAAAATAATAACAATAATGAATCCTGACAGTGTTTCTGTTCTGCAAAAGTTTCGGACATTGCTGATGGATTTAGGTAAGAAATGATTTAATACAGACAATAATAAATGCTTATGTATGTATAAACACTCTTTTGTGTTTACAAATTACAATTCCTTCACTAATTAATCGAAAGGAACTTCGTTCCATCCGGGTGTCCCTTGACACCTCTCACTTTTTATTATTTTATTGAAATTGTGTTTAATATTGTACATTTCTCTCTTTATTTTATTGATGTTTTTTTTATTAAGTCCAATAAATTTATCACACTTATATTTATTTTTATTATATTATATTTTACCTGCCTGATACCCTGGTACGAATCACAATATTGCAGATATGGGCAAAATAGTGAGCGGTACGAAACACGCTATTCAATTTGGCTTTTGGTACGAATCGCACAACACCCGTATTTTAATAATAATCCTTTTTTTTGTTAATTAAAAATTAAAGATGTTAATTCACTAATGCAGAGCTAATGGAAAATTGGGTATAATTTTTTTTCCGACGGATTACTGTTTGTTTATGTTTTCTATTAGTGCACAATTTTTTATTCCGTAATATTCATTCATAAAATGATTTTTTTGTTGCTGTGTTCCGGTGTCGGATCGCGCGCGGATGTCATACTACCCGGTTTTAGCGCTACTTTCGGGGCTCTGTAAAAATTATGAATATTGAAGATATAGTTTCGGACGACTTTTTTTAGGAGGTTTTCTCCTCTTTTTAAATCTTTTTTCAAAATCTGAATATCTTTAATGGTTTTCGTGATATTTTAAAAAACACAAACTCCTACTTTTCTTTTCTTAATTTGTTTATAACTTTCGGGACTTAAACTTTCTACATAATATTCCAAATCAAATGACAGCTTAATCATAATTTTCGGAGAATATACTAAAAAGTCACCAAAAGAGGTACTATTAAGATATCACATTTTTCTAGCACCTATATTTTTTAATTCATTAGGTACCCACAACTGTTAAGAAATATAGATCGAAAAAATTATTCATATTAAAGGCCAAGCAGTATGTTATTGAGAATCCCCATTTTTTGCCCTGAGTGATTCTGTATAATGGTACTTTCGAACGATGTGTGCTACTGGTATTTTTTTCTAGCATCTTTGCTAACTTAAATAATTGGCTTTACTATTCAAATAAATATTTTCACTAAAGCACAACGCAGGGGTTTTCACATAAAGTGCTTAATTCTCATTACTTAAATGTCTTATTCTTTTTTCTTGATACATGGCCAAATGCCTTTTAATTAATAATATTCCTTGCAATATTTTCGCTATGGCTGTGTACCAGAGTTGATACAAATATATTATAATGAATAAAGTTCAAGTCTACATTTCTTGCCCTCTTCCAACGCTTTTAACTAATTTATTTTATCTCTTAGTCTTCTTCCAACAGTATCCCAGATGTTTTTTATGGGATTCAAATCCGGAGTTCAGCTGGCTATGCCATGGTATTGATTCCGACTTCTGCACAATAATTGTTTACAACTCGAGCCTACCAGTATCGTGTATCAACAAAAATCCTTGGTCTATATATGGCGCAAATGTTGTTCTAAAATCTCCAAAATGTACTTTTGGTAATTGTTTACATTTTCACCCCATCCCCCTAGGGGGTTGGGGTTGCAGGGGGTGTTAAAGGAAGGCTACTCGAGTACATCCCCGTTGAAATTGAGTGGCGGTCACCCTTAGAAATTTTTTTACGAAGGGTTGAATTTTTAAAAATATGGTAAAAATTATTATATTATTTAATGTATGAAAATTCAACCTCGTTTGAAAGCTTATAATGAGTGCTTTTCAACAAGGTATGTCACAACCATACGACGCATTATGCTTCAAACCCATATTTAAAAAAAAAAAAAAAAACTCAAAAACCCTCCACTCAGGTTAACCTAACCTAACCTAATCTAACCTAATCTAACCTAGGTTAGATTAGGTTAGGTTAACCTGAGTGGAGGGTTTTTGAGTTTTTTTTTTTTTTTTTTTTTTTTTTTTTTTTTTTTTTTTTTTTAAATATGGGTTAAATTAGGTTAGGTTAGGTTAACCTGAGTGGAGGGTTTTTGAGTTTTTTTTTTTTTTTAAATATGGGTTTTAAGCATAATGCGTGGTATGGTTGTGACATACCTTGTGGGAAAGCACTCATCATTAAGCTTTCAAACGAGGTTGAATTTTCATACATTAAACAATATAATAATTTTTACCATATTTTTGAAAATTCAACCCTTCGTAAAAAATTTTCTAAGGGGGACCGCCACTCAATTTCAACGGGGATGTACTCGAGTAGCCTTCCTTTAACACCCCCCGCAACCCCAACCCCCTAGGAGGATGGGGTGAAAATGTAAACAATTACCGTACTTTTTAGCTACAAAGTTTCCATTACTTATGACCCTCCCAGACCATCACAGTACCTTCCCAACGTGGTATTTAAAAAATTGTATATACACGCATAGAGTGTTATAATTTTTATGAAAAAAGCCCGTTATGATTGTTCCACCCAGTATTTATAAACAAAATTCTATATCAATAAACTAGTATACTTACTCACTTTATGTACAAGACAACTTGTTATTATAAAATCGTCCAAATCACATAAGTGGTTTCGACAAAAATTAACTTTAAACTTTTTGTTACTATTTGGTAGTGCTCTTTTTATTTTTTATTAAATTAACAATAAATTGAACTTACCAGCCTGTGCGACGAAATGTAATGGAGTATTTCCTTCATTGTCAGGTTTATTGGGGTCCAGTCCCGGTAAAAGTAATATTTGTTCTAATAAATCTATCGATCCATTCGACGCAATATAACTCAATATTGTCTGAAAAAAAAAGCAATGGATAAGAACATATCAATTATAGATAAAAATGGGTATTAAAAATATTTCGAAGTTATTTTTTTTTTGATCGATCAATTTGGAAATACGAAATTTATTGCTATTAAAACGTATCTAGTTTAAAATTGTTTCAAATAATTTAACTAGCGTGAGAGCAACTTATTTATAGTCTAGGCTACTGTGACAAAAAATATGTTTTGTGCAAAAAAGTCTTACAGATATAAAGCCGTGATTTAAAAAACTCCCTCTGCTATAAATGTTCATGTAGCCACCAAGTCAAATGTAGAGTCTAGCTATTTTACACCAGTAACTGCAAATGACCTAATCGGCATAATCAATTCGCTAAGAAATAACGTAACGAGCGGTGAGGATCGTATTACTTCAGAAGTCTTAAAACAGAATTACAATCACTTGATTTCACCTTTACTGCATGTTATTAGATAATTGTATTTTTGGTACAGGAGTATTTCCAAAAGTTTTAAAAAAAGCAATTATAGTCCCAGTCTTTAAAAGTGGTAATAGGGAAGTACTTTCCAGTTATAGACCAATTGCTTTAATCAGTAAATTAATTGAAAAATGCATATAAGTCAAGCTACAGTCTTTTCTTGATAATAAAAACTTACTTTACAGGAATCAGTATCCATTTAAAAAGAATTTCAGGACAGAGAGTGCATTAAGTGCAGTCACAGAGTTGATCCTTAAGGGCTTAGATGATGGAAAAAGAGTTTTGGGAATTTTCCTGGATTTAGAGAAAGCATTCGACACTGTGGCACATCACATACTACATAGGTATTAGAGGTATTGCATATAAATTAATGGAAAGCTACTTAAAAGATAGAACACAATGCGTTAAGATTGGAGATACTGTAAGTGAGTCTCTAATGGTGGTTTGTGGTGTTCCACAGGGGACAGTGCTGGGGCCACTCTTATTCAGTATCTACATAAATGACATTTTGTCTATTCTTAGCAACAATAAAGGTACAGTATTTTGTTTTGCTGACGATACTGCATTAATAGTTTAGGGTGAATCCTGGGAGGCTGTTGTAAGGAATGCAGAAGCGGCTATTGCAAAAGTCAAATGTTGGTTAGATCACAGCCTATTGTCACTTAACATCGAAAAGACAAAGTTCATCACATTTGGGTTAACTGCAAGAACTCTTCCTAATTTGCAGACTCTTAGGATTCACAGCCCTAGTTGTTTAGATGTACTGCAGTGTGCCTGTTCTGTTTTTAGATGAAAATCTTAACTGGTAAACACATGTCGATTATGTTACAAAAAAGATTAGAAAACTTATTTATAAATTTTATGAGCTTAGAAATGTTTTGACCCTAAAAATGTTAAAAATAGTATATTATTCATTGGTTGAGTCAATTATAAATTATGGGGCAGTGCAAGTAAAATAACAACTTCTAACCTCTTTATAGCTTAAAAATACATAATAAAGATCATGATGTTTAAGAATAAAAGATTTTCCACAGATCTACTCTTTCAGGAGAGTCAACTGTTGACATTAGAACAGTTATTCATAAAGGCTTTAATACGCTTTATGCTTAGTACTCAGTATTACAGACAAAAAATAACGCATAATCAAAATACTCGTATTGCTGAAAACCAAAATTTAACATTGACATTCTCCAGAAATTCTGCAACTCAGAGGCATATAAGTTATACTGGTCCTACAGTTTACAATGTTTTACCTGATTTCATTAGGAATAAACCATTTAAGTACAAATATTATTTATAAGATAAGATGTAACTTTAAATATAAGAAATTAACTAGAATAGGTAGATAACCAACACACACAGATTTTTAAAATCCATTGTGTTGGTAACTATTATTAGTACTTTACATAAATGAGTTTTAGGTAGTGATTTACAAGAATTTGTAAATTTGAATTGTAAACAAGACGTATTGTATACTAATAAAATTTGAGTTGAGTATTTGATTTACTTTTCAGGAACAACAATAGTTATTTATAAAACAGTTCGTGAAGTATGCTTTTTGCGCACGCACGCGATGTTTAGAGCACGAGCGAAGCGAGTGCTATATATCGCGTAAGTGCGCAAAAAGCACTTCACGCACAGTTTTATACAATATTTTATCTACGATAATAAATAATAAATAATAACAAGAAAGCAATTTATTTTCAATTCATTTACAAGATACTAACAAAACAAATGCACTCATAGTAACACCATGACAACGCGAATGCTAAGGATATTTGATTATATAAAGGTGTGTCAAAAACAGTGCGAAATAGTATATTGTTTTACGAGCAAGGAATGATACTCATTTCCCACGAGTACGATGTTTGCAGCAAGAGCCGCAGGCGAATGCTGCAAATCGTACGAGTGGGAAATGAGTTATTCCTTGCGAGTCAAACACTATACTTTTTCTACGGTTATACCACATAATAATACAATAATTCAAAAATAAATCAAATACAAAACAAAACATAACGATATAAATTATATTATTTAAATAAAATTAACTATTATTTACAATATTTACAGTTATCATACCTTAAATTTATTTGTTAATTCAGAAAAATAAGCTAAAAGCACAGTTTCTGAAACGGAATTTGTTGCCTTTTTCTTTTGCCAGGTCACGAAACTTTTATACGCATTCTGGTACTTATGTTTTGAAATTTCGGGAATCAAATTCTGACAAGCTTCGTTTGCCGCTTCTCTTATTTCAGGAGGAGTTAATTCTAATTCATTTTTATCACTACTTAACATTTTAACTTAAATAACAATCTAATTTAAATAATGTATTAAAAACTATCTGTTGTACCTGTCACTACTTTATTACTGTCAATCTGTACTGTTAGTCAAATATATGAATATAGGTATAATTGTCACAGTATACTTGATTAAGTTAAAACAATAAAGAAATGAACATTTTGTGTTATCAGATAAAGAAATGAGATATTTCTTTATTAGATATAACAACGTACCCTATTTCTTTATAGATTACTGTCAAAAAATGATACATTTGTATAATAACCGTAGAAAAAAGTAAATCCCATTTAAAATACATTGTTACTTCACGCACACTTTTAATCCTTCACGCACTGCTGTCTATAATGACAGTTTTCACGAACTAAAAATTGATACATAATATGAGGCAGAGTAGATAAAAATTATTGCAGCTCTATGTATATTATTATTTCGAATTATTATATTTTTTTTAATAACACTAAACATTCATTAATAATATGAATGATGATCAAAAATTTACATATCCTGCAGTTCTTGAAAAAATATTTTTTCGTAAAGAGAGTTTTGCAAATAAAATAAAAATTCATTAAAGTTTTATACAATGACAAGTTTATTAAAGAAAAAATTTGGTACAAACATTAAAAAAAGGTTTTCAGATAACAAAAAGCCGTGCAATAATAGAAAAAAAATTAAATTATTTTGGTATCGTTTTGGTTTTCGCACAACTTTTGCTCACTTTCACTTGTTTTTATACTTGCATCAGTTTGCGTTAGGATATTTTTGTAGAAGCCAAGTTCTGGTAGTTTACTTTAATCTTCACCATAATGCTTAACCAGCAAATCAGCAATAGAAGCTTTATCATCTTTAAATTTCTTGCCTAGTGGTACTTCACCTGGCTGAATAAATGAAAACAAACATTTATTTTTACACACACTTTTAGGTGTTCTAGTGTTATTAATCATAAATTAAAACTGTTTCTTTTTATAAAAAATAAACCGTTTTGCGTTGCCATACTTGAAATGCCAAGCTCCAGGACGTTTTACAATCTTTTTGCCTCACTTTTCCAGTCTTGTACGGCCCAGTCAATACGTATTCTAACTGTAGTATGTTTAGCTATTATGGCGTCGTAATGGATGATTCTTCAATAAAGAGTGTTTTTTTACGTCCTTCTCTATTAATACGAACACCCTATCTGGGGAATAAGAGAAAGTCTTACAATTGAATTCCTTAAGTATTGTCATTATAGTTGTGTTTTCTCTGCCGCATTCATTAGCATATAAGTTAATTTTTGTGACAGACGACTCAAATATTTCTTGTCTTACTGTCGAAGCTATTGTGTTCGCATTTTTTTTGTGTCTCCATTTCTGTCTATACATATGCGTTAAAGTTTGCAGGTGTTAACTTGGTGTTAGAAGTTCCAGACACTACAGTAAAATTGTTGTAATTAATTTATGTATTAACTGAAATATGCGGCTTGGTCTGGTAATCTAGGTAGGGCCAAGTTTTTCTAACAACCAAAGGAAAATGGTTTGGTTTTGTGTGTTTCAAGAAACGGAAAAACGTTTTTTCCTTTAATGAATAAACGCAATTCTCTGTCGTTAACTTTAATTTTTTTTAGCTGTCGTTCTTAATTCTAGTTGCTCTTTGAACATTGAGCAGTAATTTGGAGTTTCAAACGCAATATTGTAATTTGCATTTACGAATTTTCTAAAATAACTAATTCGTACATGCAAATTCTCAGGAACTTGCTGTTGATAATCAGTATAAAACTTTTTAAAATTTAAATCACATAGTAGATATACACGCATACTAGTCTTGCTCCTACAATAGTGGGATTCTGTGCATATTAAGGATTCTATAAAACCTTTTATATGTTTACATTTTTCATTGTTTTTCGAAAGCTCATCATTTTTCACAAAACTACGAACTATTCTTTGCACTCGGTGTCCACTAAAATTCGTTAGCCTAAAAACGCATTTTTGAAAATTTTTATTAGTTTTCCGTCTTTCAAACGAACGTTGTACTGAATCGGATCTTGGGCATGATTTGACTTTCCTCTATTCGATTTATTTCCTTTGCAGCAGTTTAGTATGAGATTATCCTGGTCTATTTTTGATTAAGTTACATACGTGTAAGCATGAAATTATTTAATTGTTAAATTTTTGCATAAATACGGTGGTCTAGGCCTTTCATCATGACCACAAGTTGGAAATGTTGAAAGCACTTGTGGTGTATTTCTACAAATAATATAATTTCACAATATTTTTTTATAATTCACGTTCACAAAGTTTCTATTTCGACACTAAAAACAGTATCGAAATAGATTCATTGTAACACTGTTTTTGGTAACTTTTTGTTTCACACAATTGGTTGCACTGCACTGATTATCAACAAAAGAGTTCAGGTAGTACCTAAATCAAGAAGTATGTTGTAGTAAATTATTAACTACATTATCAGCGTTATTACTAAATTCGGAATATTTTATACAAATTTGACAAACATTCAAATTTAAAATCATTAAAACTGTCAAGTGTAAAAAGTGTCAAGATTGCCAACATAAATAAATATTTCGAAAAACTCTTATTTTATTTATTTTTTTATACTTTTAAAAGTTCATTATAAAAAATAGTATGTAACACTCGAATTACAATGACTGTTTGTAGTACTCGTTCTTTGCGAAACTCACCGCTTCGCGGTTCGTTTCACAAACTGCACTCGTACTACAAAACCTGTCATTGTAACACTTGTATTACAATATACAATTTTTAAACCGAGTATAGTTTTTTAAGCTATACCTGTTAATCCTATTTTTCAAATATGGTCCGAAAAGATTTGCTGGGTTGAATTAAGCATTTTTGCGATTTTGTAAAGTTGTCAGAAAAGGATCCTGCAACAACATAGTTTTAGTGTCCTAAAAATTTGGCACAAAATTCATTGGCTATAATTTTATCAAATAAAAAATAATATAAAGTCTTTAAAAATAAAAGTTTGTTTACTTTGTTTATTGTTAGTTAAGATTTATTTATTTTAATCAATTCGCTTTAGGATCTATAAATTAGAAATAAGAAAAATTGGTCGCGCGTGTACCAAAAGCTGAAATCTCTCGATTTTCTAGAATGAAAACATTTTACCCAGAATCATTTATAGAACAATATCGGAGTGCTAGCAAGGAATACCAAATTTAATTTTCTTATTTATTGCATCGAGGACGAACATTAGTGAGAAGAACAAAAAACCTGGTTAAAATGTCAACAAGGAGACTATCTCGTTAATACAAATCTTCTAAGAGTACGATATCGTTGGAATTGAGGTGGAATGGTTTTTAACATGTAAAGGAACGTAAGTACACCACATACTTTTAAGTGCAAAACTTTGGTATACCAAAACGCTGTCGTCAACTGAGACCGGTACACATGGCCAATGAAAATTCATTATTTTAGCTGACGAAAAGTATTTCACTTTGAGTAACTATAAAGTGAAGGGAAACTATAGATTTTATTCGGAAAACGTAGAGAAATGTCCTGACAATGTTAGATACAAACATAAACCAAAATTTGCAGACCAAATCCTTCTCTGGAACACAATTTTTGTCAGAAGTTTATCCCACCCATTTGTAGGAAGAGTGAGGGTAACAGCTTTAATTAGTTAGACTTAAATTGATAACTGCTTTCAAATTTCCACAGGCTCTCCCAAAAGAAAATTTTTGGGCTTTACTGTCTTGATAGGTTAATCTTGGAGGCTGGGAAATTCGAGATGAAGATCAATTATGACAGCAAATTTACGATAACTGAGAGAAATAGTTCTATCCAGTACGTTATGAAAGACGTTTAAAGAAATATGCGTCTGGTATGGTCTGGAATGGGCCAATCCACATAATTTGATAGTACAGTTTAGTAGAGGAATGAGTTGTAATTTATGATAACTAGTTAGTATATCAATATTTTTTTTTCATTAAATAATATTTCAATAAATATTTGCAGTTACAACTTTTAGGACGTTAAAATGAAACAAAATTAGAATTGTCTGTTTAACCGTTATTTATAGTATCAAACATCATAAAATTGAAATTTTCATATGTCACTTATCAAAAAATGAACATGTTATCAAAATTGCCTAAAGATAACGGTTACAGAAAATTTTTTGATTTGATTGTGAAACATTAAATAAGTATAATAACCACCGTATATAGACAACATTAGTAGGATCACTCCCGCAAAAACTTCGTTGTCGCTCGTTAGCAGGCAACCAAAAATTTCTTAAACAGAAAAAAAACATTAAAAAAAAATGAGTGTGGCAGTCAGTGGGACTGCCGGCAGAAGTTATACTTCTATGCACACGCTCGGATTCATAAATTTGTATGCGAATAATTTAGCAAAAGCATTATATGATATTCGTGGTAAGCGACCTCAAAAACCTCCACAAAAACCGAGTGAACACTCTTTTTGTATCTAATTTGCATAATATTCCTGGAGACGAGGTTCATCATAAGCACCAGGTGTTTCGAAGACCATCGTCATTATTAAAATCGTATTTAGCGACTCAAAAAACCACCGAGTACCAGGTGTGCACTGATTTCGTACAGAATTTACATTAAACCCTAGGAGAAGAGGCAAATACCCTAGGCACCAAGTTCCGCGGAGACTTTCGGAATCGTGATATTCATGTACAGCGACTCCAAAAACCCCGAGTTTATAAATTAAACCCATTTCCAGCAATACTTACCGAATTGTAAGTTTTCTCTCTATTGTCTGTTCGAAATGCACTTTTCGAATGCAGAAATGCAATTTCGCATTTTTACATTATAAAATATAGCGACAAATTTCCTGATACTTTAACGAATCCAATGAAAAAAAACGCATTTCGATCTATCTTACGTTACAAAATTCAGAGGTTTTAGTTTATTTCCTCAACTATTCGTAAAAACTTTGTTTATGTAGCCAACAACCTTAAAAGCATAGAGCAGAATATACTGCAACCATGTGACGGTACTTTAGACTACAATACAATACTCATTACTGAATAGTATTATTAATATAAAATGCTAAACTTTACTTCACTTACGTGACAGAATTATAAAATAATCTGTCAAATAATCATGTGGTCCGTCACTATGATATTTATACATTAGTTCAGACTGTTTTTTTGTATATCTATCCCTTTTCAATGTACTGAATGTTGAAACGGTATTCAAAGGACTTATAGTTATGACTAATAACATATGGTAAATATTTCATCTTTGTTTTTACCGACCAATATACCTTATAAGTGTTTCTGTCTCTCTCTCTTACTCACATCATTACCTACATATGTCATGATTTTTCCCATTTAACTCTACACAATCTTTTTCTACAGAGTGTACGAATAGAAGTATAACTTCAAAAATCAGCAGATTTAAAAAAATGGCGGCTAATTTAAAAAAGTAGGTATTTATTTAATAAAAGAAGGTAACTTTTAATTAAGTTACAAAATAGTATATTGTAATACAAGTGTTACAATGACAGAGGTTTCGTAGTACGAGTTCAGTTTGTGAAACGAACCGCGAAGCGGTGAGTTTCGCAAAGAACGAGTACTACAAACCGTCATTGTAACTCGAGTGTTACATACTATTTTTTATAATGAACTTTTAAAAGTATAAAAAATATATAAAATGACAGTTTTTCGAAATATTTATTTATGTTGGCAATCTTGACACTTTTGACACTTGTCAGTTTTAATGATTTTAAATTTAAATGTTTGTCAAATTTGTATAAAATATTCCGAATTTAGCAAATAACGCTGATAATGTAGTTAATAATTTAGTACAACATACTTTTTGATTTACTACCTGAACTCTTTCGTTGACAATCAGTGCAGTGCAACCAATTGTGTACAACAAAAAGTTACCAAAAACAGTGTTACAATGAATCTATTTCGATACTGTTTTTAGTGTCGAAATAGAAACTTTTTGAACGTGAATTATAAAAAGTAAATATAAAAACAATTATAACGGCATTACGGTAGAATACTTTCTAAATCGGTAGATCTACCAAAAAATCGGTAGAGTTGCTAAAAAAACGTCGGCAAACCAGAACGAAATGTGGTACAAAGAACTATTCTTGTCTACATACGGTCTAATCACTATTATGTGTTAATCATAAAGCAAATAAACCAAACTAAATATCAAACGCTAAAAAAGTGTAACTCCCATGTGCTGGTTTTGACCTTACCAAAATCCAGCTAAAATTATATCAGAACTACCAAATAGAAACTCTAAATTATAGCAAATAAAATTATACAAAAATGATAAAAACAGTCAAACAATGGTTGTCTAAGCCAATTGATTATAATAATATTTATATAGTGTTAATAAATGCTAACAAAAACAACAAAAATGTAATTAGAACATAATCGATATGTTACAATTAATAACATAAGCGTTAATCATCAAATAAGTCTAATTATCTGTCATATTCTACTCATAACTAATTAAAACTAAATTAAGATAATATCACTACTGTCAGACGATGTTTGATATACAACGTATTTGAGTCATAATCGTCGAATATGTGTAACAAGTGTAAATTATAACTTCCAAAACAAACTAAAATAATATCTATTTAATTTAATAGGCCTGGTGACAGCCTGAGGTGAGGATATCCCTACAATACGGGAGGATGCACAATGGGTCATTGTGGCCTCAGTGCTGGCTAAGCACTAGCTCGCCCCTCCCCAAATTTCCAGATCCAGATCCAGAATATTTTAATTTTAAAAGATCATATCAGTGCATCAACTGTCATTTATAGTCTAAAAGAAACTCGATAATAACAGAACTATCAATGTATGTTAACTTAATAAGTATTTCTTAACATAATGTCTTCTGTCCTACGCACAAATAAAATAACAGTATTATGTATATCTACCTTCGTCTTAAAATTAGGTCAATTACCTTTAAATCTCTACGTACTTTCTATAGTTGTGTTCGTTAAATTGGAATTCTTCCATGATAAATTTTAGTTTTTATAAGACTCTTCTATGTAAGAATCCTCACCTAATGGTATAGAGGGAAGTTTGTTATCCTAATGTAGATTGTGGTTTATAATAGGGGTCCATTGGTGACCTTAGTACACTGTGACCTTAAAGACCTATTTATAAGACCCTAAGCTCTATACTTTTAAGAAAATCTATTATCTGCTTAGGATGTAAGTTTGTAACCTGATCAGGCTCTTAAAAGACATGGGACCACATATTTATGTCGTTGATACTTTGAAGTTACAGATAATATGTTCAACCGTTTTATCTGCATACTCACAAAATCTGCATATATCTGTCCATTTTGCTCATTTTACAAAGATGATAACTAAGTGGACTGTTTCCTGTGAGAATGCCTGCGGAGTTTAGGTTTCTGAAGCTCTAAAAGTAATTTAGAGTAGCGCAAAGAAAGCCATATTAACCTTTTTGCTTGTCTTTGACCGACCAGGACTGTTTTTCCAGTGAGATGTACAGAGTTTCTTTACCCAATTACGAACTTCATTTATAATGCGGCAGTTTGAGATGCTAGAGAAAGATTTAGGTTCAGGTTGTTTTGGACTCAAACTTGGTAGATTGTAGAGCCTTCAAAGCAGTTTTGCTATCGAAGGCTCTACATATTGTGGCTGACTTAAGGTTCTTCACAGCATTCTTGAACACAGAAGTCTATTGCTAATAGTTCCGCTTAGAAGATCGTAGGAGTGTTTCCACAAAAAGGTTTAGATAATAGGAGTAGTAGCTCCTTTTTTAGCGAGACTATCGGCAATTTCTTTGGTGGCAATTTCTTTATGCCCTAGTATTTACAGTAAAGTTATTTTATTCTTTTAAGCCTGTTGTTTAGGAGACTGTTTGCAGATCCAGGCTGTTTTGTACTTAAACATGGTAAATTTAATAGGCTTCACAGCAGCTTGGCCATCGCATACAATAAGTATTGTGGCTAATCGAAGCGATTTTTAATGAGCACAAAAGTGTATTGCTAAAAGCTGCCTTTGGAACATGTATGATGGTTCCCCAGGGCTATTGAGAGCATACGTTAGGCCTGTAACACCTATACCGATTCCTTCTGGTGTTTTAGACCCATCAGTATAAAAAGGAAAGGCCCTTTTTGTAAGTTGAGAGATTTCATTGTGTGTTAACTAACACTTAATATGCCGATTATGGTATCATACAAAACATATGGATTGCAAAAGACATATATTGAGATATTCTTGCCCATCTAGTAAGAAGACCCACATATGTAACACAAGAGATATGTGGGACCAGCGCTTTGTTTTTTTAGTAAATATGTAGATATTTTATAATTAGTAATCACCTTTTTTGTTACAAAATTTTCTTCACCAGTGAATTGGTAATTTGGTATATGCCAACTCTGAAGTAAACTGCCAAATTTCAAGTAAGGGTACTTGTATGAGTTATTTGTTATTTGATAAGCCAACAAAATCAAACCAAATAATATTAGATTTCCCAACCGACAATTGGCATTAAACAAGGTCTCAAAGATTAAATTCGTGTTAACTGCCATCTGTCATTTTCAAAACGAAACTATAAAGTGAAATGCTGGTTTATATCATGGGTTTATATATTGCTATATTTTTAATTAAGCGTCAAACACGAGTGTTAAAGTAAGCTAACCAAGCCAAAATAAAATCGTATCAGAAATACAAAATGACGATTAAAAGATAATAAAAAAAAATATTTGTCCACGACTGTTCTAGAGGTTATACACGTAGGTATTTCTCTAAGAATAATAGTATCTATTATTCACTTGTGAAGAATGTTCACTTTTCACTGTATGACGTTACAACAAAACGTATGTCTAAACTTGATATAAGAGTATTATTTTCATCATTATCATGATAGATTTTAGGTTATATAACTTTCAGATCACCTAAAATTTAGTACAATATCCAATTTGTTAAATATATAATTTAATAAAAATCATCTTAAATCTTTAAATAAATCTCACTTAAAGGACAATTATGTATGTCATAAAGCTAACCATTTAAAAAATTAGAGTTGTTCTCATAAATTTAGAAATATAAAGTTGTGTATTTAGCAAAAGTATAGTATTCTACTCGTGCATAATAACTTTTATTCACTCTGATGATTTTCAACACTCTCCTGCGTTTATTTATTTGTGAAATTCTTTGTTACATATAAAATTAATAACGTTTTCAAATTGAAACCGATTATAACAATGTTATCTCTATATGGAGACTTACCTAAAACTATAACATATGTAAATTTGTCCGATTAATATAACTTATAAATAATTATAATAGTTATTTATGATATGAGTGTTAAAAGTGAGGTTTTATTTTGTGAGTGAAAACGTTTGTGAAATGAGCGGAGCGAATTAAACAATTTCACGAACAAAATAAAATCACTTTTAACACAAATACCATACAATGTTTTTTGTACAACTTCCCTATTTTGATAATGAAACGAGCAAATTTGCAATGACAATAAACCAAACCGTGTTAAAAGTAAACTAAACCGTGTTAAAAGTAAACTTGTTTACATGGCAACGTGTTAAAAGTATTTTTAACACGCTGCTATGTAAACAATCGTTTTTAACATTGTTTGCTATCATTAAAAGTGTCACTTTTAATGACAGTTGTACAAAAACATTCTTATAAACCTTTCACTCATTTGCAATTTATTATTTGTATTGGACACTTGCCAAACTATTTATTAGACGTCAAAAATTATGTGAATGATTAAATTTAACTTGTCAGGTCGGTACAAGCTTTAATTTGTTTTTATTGCATAAAAAAATAATTTCACAATCCGATAAAAAGCACGTTATTTGTAATGTCCAAACGTACGTACGAAAATATTGTCACATTAAAATGTAAACGTTATATTTTACAGGTATTACCAATTTAGTTAAATAATAATCGTTTATAAGAGGTAATAAATATTTTAAAATACGGATCCATTGTCAAGTTTGTAATTGTCAATAATTAATTTAATGAAGATTTGGAACAAAATACAGTATGTCCAATTAAGTTGGCATCATATGGGAAACTTTTTTATTCTTCGTTTTATGAAAAAAAGTTATTCTTTATAAAAAGTTGTGCATGGTCTAAAACTTAAAATACAACCATCAGATATTACTTTTTTAAGCTGTATACGAATTGTGTCAAAAAATATGAATTTTACTTAGAGTAAAGTACCATTTTTTTGAAAATAACGACAATTGTTGTTAAGAAAAGTTGATCATAATTGAAAACTATTGTCAGATATGCAATATTATCCATCCGCCATGAGAAAACAGATTTTTTAATTTTTTTTTATGTCATGTTTTTCAATGTGTTATTTACAAAATTTGCATTATTCATACCGAAAATTATTATAGATCGTTTTTCATGGCGGATGGATAATATTGGATATAGTTTTTAATTATGATCAACTTTTCTTAATAAAAATTGTCGCTATTTTAAATAAAAAGGTACTTTACTCTTGAGTAAAATTCATATTATTCGACACACCTCGTATAAGGCTTAAAAAATTAATATCTGATGGTTGTATTTTCAGTTTTGGACCATGCACAACTTTTTATAAAAAATAACTTTTTTTCGTAAAACTAAGAAAAAAAATGTTTCCCATATGATGCCGACTTAATTGGACACATTGTATATACCAGAATATGGCAGACTGCTTTTTACTGACTAAGTACGCCTCGATCATCAATTAACTATGTGTACTGTAGAGGTAGGTTTAGACAATTGGCAAGACTCCGCAAGCATTCACAAGCATCCTCAAGCTTAAAGCTTTCACAAACGCTTCAACGCTTTTACTCGCTTGCGAGTGCGCTAATGTGTTACGGACAGGCAAACATAGCAGACGTAGACGTCGAAGTTGTTTAAGCACTTGCCTTTGGCTTGATATGTTTTGATACGCCTCGAGAAAGGTCATAATTTCGTCGTTTTACCACCTACTCACTATGATACCTACGCAGTTGTTTACAGCGCAGCAAAAACATAACCGTCCTGCGTGAATTCGTGAGAGGTGGCACTAAACATGCGCCAACGTGTAGATACCTCTTAAGCGCTTTCCGCAAGCTTCCTTTGATCTCTGTTCGACACTAGCCAGGATCGGCATCTTACGCAAGCCAATCCAAACACCCCCCCTTTACCTACTTGTGTTTGTGGAAGCTTGTCGAGACTTGCCAAGCATGTAAACCTATCAAAAAGTTTCAATATTCATTGCTATTGGTACCCATCGAATTATTTTTGTCAAAATTATCCTAAATAAATAAAAGCTTTAAACAAAACTATTTTTTTACTGTATGTAGCCTGATAAATTATAGTACATTGTTTCGTATCTAGTGATGACTTTAGTCTTCTACACTTTTACATATTATTATATGGTGATGCTTATGGGTAACCATAGTAACCAACAACAACTTAATGTTTGCATCTCCTTCTAGTAACTAAATTGAACGATGTAAAGTACAAATTGCTTGAACACCCACCGTATTTACCAGATTTAGCTCCCACCGACTATTAACTTTTCAGAAACTTGAAAAATTCATTCGTGGAAAGCATTTTTCGTCGAATACATAAGCTACTGCAGCCATGGAACAATATTTTGCAGAGCTTCCGGAAAATCATTACAGAGATGGTATACTGTATACTGAATTACTAAATTAGTGAAGGATCTTTGGAATAGGTGTGGAGGATTATATATAATTATTATATCTACCAATTTCTATAATACACATTCATTCATTTCTGCTTTCAAAACTTTTAAACCAACCTGCATTTAACGTATTAAAATGCGTTCGATAAACGTTTACGTCGTTTACCCAATGAATTTTGTTGGAAGAAGTTTAAATTATGTATATTAAGGTTAAAGTTTATTACTTATAGGAAAAAAATAAAATATGTGTTTATAATATTTTATTAACGGTTTTATAATAATAAATTCTTCGAATAAAAACAAAATATTCTATATTTAATTGATTTTAGGTTACTGTACTTTACTACCTACGTAATTATTAACTCAGAAGTTGATTTGCAGATTGTGTTGTTATTGTGAACTTAAATTAATAAAGATTTTATTAACTTTATTAAAAGATCTACGAAGCAGTTAAAATAAAAGATACAAAACACTTAGGAATTTAATCTTTATTTCTGGCTTATACTTTATAAAAAAATATATAGATCAATATTTCTTCTTAAATTATATATTATTCTCAGTTTTATTTTTTCTGAATAACCGACAAAAATGAATAATCGTTTTATCATTGCTCAAAGCAATGTTAGAAGTCGTCGCCGCATTTAGAAGTTCCGTCGATTTTCGATCATGTTCTTTTATCGACTAAAATGGGTTCTTTTTAAGGCAGAATTGACCTTTGGAATCAGGAAAAAGATGAAGTACATAATACATCAGGCAGGCACTGAGGCATCTCTAGCGGCTAGAGAATCCTTCACAGACAGTGCGTTATGGTATGTGCTTTTCCCTGGTGCAAAATTCACGGTTTGTTTGTCTAAACTTTCGGCCGTTTCTTATAAATTTATTCTCAAAATAAATAATTATTTTGAGATATCTCTCATGCGATTTTTGAAATTTTAGAAAGTATATAAACAAGAATATATTAAATGACATTAAGGAGAAATTGAAAATATGTCTTATTATCTACTGTTAAATATACTTATAAGAAAATTTCAGTACACGTCAAACATATGAATGATGCTTGTTTTCTTTACACCCAAAATATATGGATTTAAACATTAGATTTTTAAATTTAAACTTATAATCTGCACATTTCTAGTTTTGTGTTGTATCCGTTTTCTTCTAGTATATATGTGGCGTACTTCAGTTTTAATTCTTTTTTATTTAAAAACAGACTAAAGAATTGTATGCTGTGGCCTATAAAAAGTTCTTCATTTGGAATTCCAGACAAACGTCTACATATCTGAGTCCTATTACCAAAAATGTAATAACGCATTTTGAAGCACAACTAATCAATTTAAATAACACATTTTGAAAGCACGATTGAAAGCATTGTTGGAACCTTTTGAAGAGCAAAGAACTTTATAATCAAGTTTATAAAATTCTTTGATTTAAAATTGTGGTCATTTTGTAGTTGTGCAATTTTGCAGTTCACAAAAGATCGATTTAAAAATTGTATATGCTGTAACTTATTAGAAACTAGTTGTACTCGCGACGTCGTTCGCGTGGCGTTTGATTGTTGTATACAAATTTCTCCCCTTACCCCGGTAAAGAAATGGAAGAAAAAAATTTATACACCAGATGTTAAGTTGAAAAAAAAACATCTATGAAAACGGTATTCGAATCGGATCAGTTGTTTTCATGTGATGCGCGCACAAACATACAGACAGACAAAAAAATCTAACCACATTTTTGGGTTCTATTTCGATGTACCCGCGACGTCATTCGCGTGGCGTGTTGATTTTTGTATAAAAATTTCTTTAATCACCCCGTTAAAGCGGTGAGGGAAGAAATTTTTATGCACCAGATGTTAAGATGAAAGAAGACGAATACGTCTGTGAAAACCGCATTCGAATCGGATCAGTAGTTTTCATGTGATGCGTGCACAAATATTTTCATTTCTACAGTTTTATTATATGTATATCTAACCATATTTTTGGGTTCTATTTCGATGTACCCGCGACGTCATTCGCGTGGCGTGTTGATTTTTGTATAAAAATTTCTTTAATCACCCCGTTAAAGGGGTGATGGGAGAAATTTTTATACAACAGATGTTAAGTTGAAAGAAGACAAATACGTCTGTGAAAACCGCATGCGAATCGGATCAGTAGTTTTCATGTGATGCGTGCACAAACATTTTCATTTCTACAGTTTTATTATATGTATAGATAGATATAGATTAATTTGGAACGTCACGAAACCATGTTAAATTTGTCACGGTCCTAGTATCTACAAAAATGTTAATATATTAATTTGAAACATTTTGAAGTAATACGGATCAATTTAAAATAGTGCATTTTCAACGTACTTTTGAAGTAGGTACTGCTGGATACTTTTAAGAACAAACAACTTTATAATTCAATTTATCTATTTCTTTGTTGTCAATTTCAGACATTTTGAAGTTCTGCTTTGATAAAAAACAATTAAACTATAAAGTTTATTAAACTATTCATTTTTTAATAGCTGACTTTCTGAACGTGTCAGTAACCCCACCGAATGGTTTTAGGGCCAATCTTTGCCCAAAACCTTGAGTGTCCTGCTACTCATGCCAGTGTCAGAGAATTCCGACTTGCGGAATGGGCCATAACGCAGTCCCACACCAGCTGTGAGCTTATTTGTGCCAAGACTATCGTCTTTAGAGCTGCTTGGCTACACCAGATTAACTCCCCTTAAACTGGGATGTTATTGTTCTAAGAATCCCTTTCCAGTAATTGTACTCGAAAGTTTCTCGCAAAGTTATACCTGGGGGCTATCCTTTCCTAAGGCATACTTATTATTTGAATTGCCTTAACCTTATCATATAGCTTTGCTTGCTCTTTTTCCCTTAATAAGACTATGGGAGCCTGTGAACAGTTGCCATTGCCTAGCCCTGTATATAGATATGCAATGGTTTGTAAATTGAGTAGAACCGTTGGTGCGGTTGCCATGGATTCTGTGACATTCAGACATGCCTGCCTTTGTATGCTTCCTGTTGCCTGATCGCCTCAGACTGTTGCCTTTTACTTTGAAAATTGTAAAGCACTGGGATCTCTACAGGCCAATTTATTTAATTAATTACAATATTAGCTGGTTTTAGCTAACTTTTATAGCTTGATGAATCGCTATTTCGAGATCTTCAGTATTTGACTTGGATGAAAAGTTTAATTAGTGGATCCCCATATGTCAATAACACTTTTAAACGCGTCTTTGTACGTAAGTACCGCAACTTTATATAAGAAATCAAACAAAATACAAGTTCATGAATTGAAAACAGAGAACTTTATAATCCAGTTAGTATAATAGTTTGTTTTAAAATGTAGGCTATTTTATAGTTCTACTTTGATAAGAATTTTATGCTGTAGCTAGTTTTTTTTTAAGTGTGATCAATTTGTAATTTCACAGAACCGTATTTAAATCTGTTCCAGTTTTAAATATTTCCAGAAATTTGAATTTGATATGACTTGAAGTACCACTAATCAATTTTAATTTTAAAAATAGCAAGAATTGCTTAAATAACAGCAAATTTAAGAATTATATGCTGTAGTTTGTTATATATAGTTTCATAAAGTGTGTTTAAATTGGAACGTAACAGAATTATATTTAAATCCATTCCAGTTCTAAGTCGCCTCATCGAAATGTATAATACGACGCATTTTAAAGTAATAGGTACTAATTAAATTTAAGTACCATATTATAAAGGTACCGCTGTAAGGCTTACTGGAAAGTTTTAAATATGAGCACATTATAATCGAGTTTTGATAATTTAAAAAAATTTAAACGTTTCTTTCGGATTAATTTTATAGATATCGTTTTTTTTCTTGCTTAAGGAATGAATTCTTTTTATATAGTTTTAAATAGCAACTAAGGTTAAACCAAGATTATCAATTGTTTACTGATGTTATTGATACAATATGTGTATTTTTAAAATACCTAAAAGATCTTAAAGAACGCTTACAAACAATCTAACTTAATAATCAGGTTTCCGCTCATCCCACATATGCTGTAAGTAAGAAGACTTTATCAACATTATACGAGCACAAAGGTCTTACAATTTAGTAGTTTCAAGAGTAAAGCTCGGCATCCACTACGAGCAGCCTAGTAGGCCCATCGCTAGGTGTACTATATTCTTTTCCACTCACTGTTGTTAGTTGCTTTTCTTTCCCAGTTCGTTACAGTAAGTCTTCTCATATCTTCTTTAATTTTGTTGCTCCATCTTGACCTCGGTCTTCCTCTTCTCCTTTTTCCTGCTAATGCACTAGATATTACCACTCTGTGAATTCTACATAGAAGCATTGTACCCAGCTATGTAAGTCTTTGCGCTTTAATTACCCTTAATATGATAGGCTATTGATAGAGCTCAGTTAGCTTGTTATTAGTTCTTCTTATTCATTGTCCATTTAAGTTTTTTCCACCAACGATTTTTCGCAGTATAACTAAACTAGTAACGACTGTTGGTGTTTTTTTTTGTGACACATGTTTAAGAAACATGTCTCACTATCGGCCTCATCAAGGTGTTGTCCTCGAACGAATTGCTTATTTGCCCATTCTATATACTTCGCTTTTGCTTTATTTATTTATACACCTTGGTCGCTTCAAGCTTTATGACTGTTTCCATCAGTTCTCTTATGCTTTTAGCCCAAATCGTCCGCAAATGCTCAGAACTAAGCTTTCTTGTTCTATTTATATTTGCTTTCTGTATAACCTTTTCTAATATTATGCTCAACATTATAATCTGATCATTATATAAACATAAAAACTTATCTGTTTATTTAGTAATTATTTGATAGTCATCGACCTAATTCTGATTTGAGGAAGTAAATTATCCTTATGTAAATTAATTACAATCTAGACCTCTCGTAAGCTAACTAGTTGGAAAATTTAGCGCACATATTTGTTAATGGAGGGTGAAAAAATAACAATAGGTTAAAAATATGAGCTGAAAGAGTTTTCTTTATGACTCATTTTTATTGTAAAGAACAACTTTATTATTGTATACAAATCTATCTAAGACAGTAAATGTAAAGTAATTTGCTTTTATTACAACCAACTTATTTATAGCTTTTCTAACCGCGTTAGTTTCTATATTGTTTTATGTCAAAGCTTACCGGTGAACTTAATTTGATTGCCCTAATTTGATATATAGTCTAGGAAAACACTTTGTCTAATTCAGTAGCTGCATTAATCGATATCTGTTAATATTCCGTAATAATCTATTATTAAATTCCTTCATATTATTTTTAAAAACAGTTATTACAATTTCAATAATTATAACTTTATGAATATTAATGCTTTCGTTTAGTAGAACTGATAAATGCTTTAATTATTAAATTGTTCTCTTGGCGTTATGTACCTAGAACTTAATTAAATAGACTGTTTGAACGTGAGGTGAATGGTCGCATGTATAAATATCTTGGCAGCGTTAACATTTCTTATTGCTAAATAATAATGTGACACTAGTTTGATCCAGTTATACACACGACCAAAATTCTATGAAATCGTCTTCTTTATTAATAATTTTTGAGAAGCATTTTTAAAAAACTTACATTGTTTTGGATAAATTCTTTTTTATAGATAATAATACGGAAAAAAAAGTACAGAACCTTTTTAAAACGAGTAAATATTGAGGTCTATCAAGCTGGCAGTGAAAAGTCGGCAGAAACCATCGAAACATGATTGGGAATTTGTAGCTAAATAGTTGCTAATTAGTTGCTAAAATCACGATTTTGTAGCTCTATTCAGTTCCCCAAAAAACAAGTTACTGCTGTCTTTACAACAAGCTAGCAGTAAAATGACAGGACTGGCCCAGAAAAAATGGACTAATGCGTGTGAATTTGTTGCTAATTTAGAATTAGCTAGAAATTGTTAACAATAACTACCAACCAGTGTTCCTGCTATCGTAATATACAGTTTGTATTGACACATTGATGTTATGGATTTTGTTGCTGGTCGCAGATGTCATCAGCAGAGCACAAAGAGCCAGCAACAAAATAGAAATGAAAAATCGGCCCAATCGGGTAACCGATAACTAACTCCTAGTGTCCATGCTATCGTGACACGCAGTTATTATTGACATAACTCTGTCATGGATTTTGTTGCTGGTTGTGAAAAGCATCAGCAGAGCCCAGAGAGCCAGCAACAAAATAAAAATTAAAAATTGGCCCAACCTGGTGACCGGTATCTAACTCCTAGTGTCCATGCTATTGTGACAAGCAGTTATTATTGACAGAACTCTGTCATAGATTTTGTTGCTGGTTGTGAAAAGCATCAGCAGAGCCCAGAGAGCCAGAAACAAAATAAAAATTGGCCCAACCGGGTGACCGGTACCTAACTCCTAGTGTCCATGCTTTTGTGACAAGCAGTTATTATTGACAGAACTCTGTCATAGATTTTGTTGCTGGTTGTGAAAAGCATCAGCAGAGGTCAGAGAGCCAGCAACAAAATAAAAATTAAAAATCGGCCCAACCGGGTGACCGGTAACTTACTCCTAGTGTCCATGCTATCGTGACACGCCGTTATTACTGACAGCACTCTGTCATGGATTTTGTTGCAGGTTCTGAAAAGCATCAGCAAAACTCAGAGAGCCAGCAACAAAATAAAAATTAAAAATCTGTCCATCGCAATTTTTTTTTGTTGTTTCATCATATTTTGAATTTTTTCTTGGAAGAATATAAAGGTCCTAAATGCATTCTAAAGGATTGAAAAAAAAAATAAAAAGATTTTTTTCTCCTTTTTGTAATTATTATTGCAATATTGCAACAAGGATAATAAATTTTGGACTTTCTAACTAATTGTTTCTTATGGAAAATTTATTAACAAACATTTTCTTTGTGTATAACTTTTTTTCAAAACTTATAGTTTAAAAGTTATAAGCAAAAAAAGAAGAAAAACAGTGATTTTTTACTTGTTTTTTTTATTTTTTTGAATATTTAACAATGTTGCGTAACTTTTCCAGAAGGAGGATAGTTTAATTATTGTTGTATAAGTTGTTTTCAACTAATTTCAACAAAAATTAGCGGGTTCCCTCTCAAAAGCCAACTCAAAACAGATCCGCCCTGGTCTAATATAAAATTTAAAATTGTTGCGAGGGAGCCACTAATATTAAAGGCTATTTATTCTAAAATTATCGTTCGCGGTGCTTTCGAGTTGTGGATCTGTTGTGAATTAAGCATACGCACATCGTATACTGACAATTTGTTACCAACATGTTCCTGACTTGTCGCGGATAGGTTCCGCGAACGAAGCTAATTTTGCGTTTTTCGTTTTAACTTGCATGAAAAAAAGAAAATCTCAAGTGAAAATGAACGGTAATACAACGCCCCTAAAAAAAAATTATAAAAAAATATATACAATATGTATAAAAAATACATTTTAAATAGCTCATTTTTGGCCGATTTTCATATATATTTTATATATTTTAAAAATGTTCAAAATATATCTTAGAATATATATAAAATACATGTATTCATATACTTATATTAATATAAAATAAAAATATATATATACACAGTTCTGTCAATAATAACTGCGTGTCACAATAGCATGGACACTAGGAGTTAGTTACCGGTCACCCGGTTGGGCCGATTTTTAATTTTTATTTTGTTGCAGGCTCTCTGAGCTCTGCTGATGCTTTTCACAACCAGCAACAAAATCCATGACAGAGTTCTGTGAGTAATAACTGCGTGTCACGATAGCATGGACACTAGGAGTTAGTTATCGGTCACCCGATTGGGCCGATTTTTAATTTTTATTTTGTTGCTGGCTCTCTGAGCTCTGCTGATGACATCTGCGACCAGCAACAAAATCCATAACATCAATGTGTCAATACAAACTGTATATTACGATAGCAGGGACACTGGTTGGTAGTTATTATTAACAATTTCTAGCTGATATAGGGGTTTTCGAATTTTTGCCTGTACTGGTTTGAGCAACAAATTAGCAACAAATTCACACGCATTAGTCCAATTTTTCTGGGCTAGTCCTTTCATTTTACTGCTAGCTTGTTGTAAAGATAGCAGTTATGTGTTTTTTGTGGAACTGAATTGAGCTACAAAATCGTGATTTTAGCAACTAATTAGCAACTATTTAGCTACAAATTCCCACTCATATTTCGATGGTTTCTGCCGACTTTTCACTGCCAGCTTTATAGACCTTAAATATTGCATTATATAGGTACCTAAAATGCCTACGTGCGAAAAGACACATCTTCATTATTACGTGCTTTTCGGGTGCAACTTTATGATTGACCAATCAGGGTCATTTCTCGCGGCGTAAGGTACTTGATAATTTCCTCTTAAATACTTCATCCATAGCATTTTGTACTCACTTGTGATTTGGTCTGGCAATATATCGATTGTCATTTATTTTTAATTTTACGGTTTTTTTTAAATTTACGTTGTTTTAGTTTTTTTTTATGTATTTAGCAACTTAATAAACATTGTTAAATTTGACTAGATATTTTTATTTCCCACTCGTGTTTGTTGTTCAGATCAATATTTTTCTTTAACTTTTCATAAAAAAATCTAAATAAATTTTGATTAATCTTGTGATACAAGCATTATTTCAAATCACAAAGTTAAGAATTGTAAGTATTATCTTTCTTAAATATTATACTATAGATCGAAATAGCATTGTATAAATCTTTAGCCCGTTATAGGCGCATTTTTAGCTTTGGTGTAAAAATTATTATTGACCATTATAATTTAAATAAACATCTAAATTTGTTTGGGAGCAGCACTTCCTAGCGGTAAGCTTATTCTGGACACTGACGCCAGCTATGTGGAAATTGGAGCCGTCATGTCACAGCTAAAAGATGATAAGGAAAGAGCGGTTGGATACTTTAGCAAAACTTTATCGAAAGATGAAAAGAACTACTGTGTAACTCAGCGGGAACTATTAGCCGTTGTAAAATCCGTTGAGTACTTTTATAAATATCTGTATGGCAGAAGATTTCTAATCATAACAGACCATGCCAGTTTAAAGTGGCTTATTAGCTTTAGGACCAGAAGGACGATAGGAAGATGGCTCGAAATACTGCAGGAAGATGATATTGTAATCAAGCACAGACCTGGAACATGACACTATAATGCTGATGCACTTTCCAGAAAGCTATATCGACCTTATGGCCCCATTGTACCCATGTGGAGCAGAACAAAAAAAACTCGCTTTACTCTGGAGGAGCAACAAGAAAACGGTCCCGTTCTGGAAAAGATTCAGAAATGAAAAAGAATAGACCATCGTCCGTTGTAGAAGAGCTTTAAAAGCATATTGGGCCCAATGGAACTCTTTAATTTTGGACGGTGATATCCTTAAAAGACTTGTAGAAAATTCCGAGGGCACAGAAACAAGGAAACAAATAGTGGTACCAAGAAATGCTGTACTAGAAATTTCAATACAGATACATAATAGCAGTTTTGGTGGACATCTGGGTATCACGAAAAAAGATCTGAGAGAGATTTTAATGGCTAAATCGCTCTAACGATGTTAAAGATTGGTTGAAAACCGAGGACAGAAATGCAACAGTACCTGGTCGGAAGTCTTTTGTAAGAATCGCATTAGATGTATTGGGACAACTTCTACACAGCAATGCAGGAAATAAGTACATTTTTGTTAAAATGGACTACTTGACTAAATGGGTTGAAGCCCACGCAGCTCCCAATCAGGAAGTCACTAGTAAGTCTTTTTTGGGGTACCACTAGAATTACATTCAGACCTATAAAGAAATTTTGAGATCAAACTGTTTCAAGAAGTTTTCCAAGGATTTGGCATCCACAAAACGAGAACAATAGCGATGCACCCTCAGTCTGATGGAATAGTGGAACGAATGAATTGGACTATAACCAACTATCTGTCAAAAGTGGTGTCAGAGTGTCAGACGATTGGGATCGACATATTCCACTATTTCTAATGGCAATGTGATCGAGAATTACAGAATCAACACGCCTAACGCCTGCGTAGGTCCTGTTCAGTAGAGAAATAAGACTACCAGGTGACTTGGTTGTAAACCTGGTGAAGAAGTGGTCTGTAATAAATATGTCGCCAATCTTCAGAATCTAATGGAGAATACACACTAAATGGTGCGTGGAAAACTTTAATTATCTAGTGAAGGGGTACTATGACACGCGGACAATGGAAAAGAGTTCCAAATTGGAGATTTAGTCTGGCTCTATATCCCCCGACGGCGTCCCAAATTACAAAAGAACTGGGTAGGTCCATACACCATCAAGAAAAAGATTAACGATGTCATTTATCGAATCAAAGATTCCCAGAGGGAAACCCGTCGTGGTCCATCATGTTCGGTTAGCGCCTTACCAGGGAAACCACAGTGGGGATGTGCAGCAGCTTCAAGAAGATGGCTTGGGGTGTGTGCGGGCTCTCGATTTAGGAAATAACATTCTAAAATGCAATGAATCCAAGAAGGAGGTAGTGTAACGGGATAACCGAATAAGAAAATGACCTCTTCTTAACAGATTTTTTAAGGTTATGTATTCCAGGAATTTTTAGATGTAGTTAGTGGCAAAAACCAGCTGTTAAAGCCTAAATTATTTTGGATACAAAAAAATCTATGCAGTTGTAAGTTTGTTTTTTTTTACGCTTGCACGTAGGTACCATGTTCTTTGGGCATAATTTTTTATAGCTCTAAAGTATCTGTAATATATAAAATATTACTAGTATTTATTTCCTTACTAATTAAATTCCTTCCTTAATATGTCACTTTTATTGTTAAATATCTATTCAAGTAAGATATCTCTAAATTCACTTAAAGTTAAGTTACTGCATGCCGTAGAAATTCCAAAACAGACAACAACAACAAGTTTGCAATCGAGAAGATTTTATTTGACAGTCCCACACAGCGTTCCCACCTGTATTAACCGGAAACTTCTCTAACAATAAATTTGTACACGACAAGATACCAGATCCGGGTTAGAAAATTTATTAAATTACGTTGCACATAAAGTAAACAATAATATTATAACCAAGCTTTTTAACAAACAAGAATAGTCTTGGACACATAAATTTATTATAGGTTATTAAAGAAACGAGACAACAATAAAATATTTACACATTACATCTGAAGAGGAAAATAACATAAAATATGTGAGCGTTAACTACGATTTTTACTCTGTTCGATGGTATGGTTAGTAGCAGTTTACACACAAGTTGAAAAATTAGGAATGAGCCACGTGGCGGTAAGTGTGTAATGCTCGAGTTATGTACTATAATTTATTTACGCCCATTACTATAAATTGGTAAAGAAAACATATTGATATGGAACTCCTCTCTGAAAACATTTCCAATTAATATAAACTCGGGGTTTGTGGTGAATAAATTCTGTACCTGACAGTAATCAGTCGCTATCAAAAAAAAAAAAAAAAATCCAAACCAAATATACAATTTTTTTTTCTTCCTGTCATTTGTTCACTTTCTACTCTCTACTTTCTAGGTCCTTCTTTCTGATCCTTTACTTTCTAACAATGATTTTTTCTTCTATTTGCCCATGTTCTGTGTTTTATTTCTATCTTTTGATTAACTCTTCTTATTATCTATTTTTTTTATTTTAATGTACATTTTAATACATCTTACCATTTTTTACAATTTCTATATTTTCAATTTTAATAAAAATGACATTTTTCTAAAATAAACAAATGATAATCTAATCAATAAACCTCTATTACTAAACGAACAAAAAATTAACAAAAACCTATATAACAAACACTTAAAAATAAAAGTAGTAACCAATTTCCTTAAGGAGAATTCATACTCCCAGAAAGATACCGAAAGATTGAGTCCCTGAGGAAAAATCTATATAAGTTAAAGGAAAAATCTGAATTTATTTCATATAATTACTAATTATGTTAAAATAAATAAACCAAAGTCTTTGGGTAGATTTCAACTCTCTTTCATACCCGATAAAATTTTATCCTCACCATTTAACTAACTCATCTATAGTCTTTTCTTAATTTTATTTGTACATCATATTTTTTACATTCTTATTTGTGTTACCCTGCTAACAATATTATTTGGATTTTTTGTATTATTTATAACAAATTTTACTTTATTTAAAACTTTTATTATTTTATTCGACATAAATATGTTAAATATTAAAGTAATATATCTAAAAACCTGAAAATTTAATTGAACAAAAACGGTAATAAAATCGATAGTTCTCTTTGAAAAAGAATGATAAAAATATGGGAAAGAAAGGTTTTGAGGATGATATAGAGAGAAAAAAGTAGATTTAGTTTGGAAGAAAAGGCCAAATAGTGAATTAAGGGACTTATATGGTGACGTATCACAAGTCGCTGTGACAGGTGTGAAAGAATGGAGAGTGATTCAGTTCCAAAAATAATCAAAACAGAAGAATAGGAGTAAAAAGGAAACAGGCGACCAAAAGAGAGATGAAAAATAAAGTACAAGATTGGCAGAAATTGATTATAACTGATAGCAAAAAAAGACAAAGAATAAAACAAAACAAGCAAATCATTTTAATTTTAATAGCTAGATCTTTAAAACATAAATTTAAAAATATTTAAAGCTCGATTATTTCTTTATGTAGTAAAAATTTCATTAATTTAATTGAATTATTTCTAAATGGATTGGATAACCTTTTTCCAATATTTTACCACTTTTTTTAAACTATAACGATGACAGTTGTGAGGAGATCTTTATCATAATAGTAATAACTTTATGACAGATATTGTTAGTTAATTAGTGGCACTCTTTTTTTCTATAAAATCAAGGGGCGTCAGTGAGAAAATGAAAGAGAGGTAGAGAAAGGAAGGAAACGAAACAAAATGGAAATATTAAAGTATTATTACAGAAAACTGTATCATTGTCGTATTTAGTAAAGCGTGTTATCAATAGATATCAAAGATCAAAGAATAATATTATTCTAACGCTTTACAAGTTTCTGAAAAAACATTTTCAAAGACAATGACCGTTCAACTAAGAAGAAACAACTACTTCCTGGGCTATATGCCCCAACGGATATTGGATTACACTTCATAGTCAAACGGGGTTGGCATATCTAATAGATAATTTAAACCAACCATTCTGAGATAGAGAGTGTGAAAGAGAGGGAGAAAGTAAGAAAAGTATCTGTATTTAAATAAGACAGAAAAAATTAATATGTTATAATTACTACCCTAAAAAAGGGCAGTAGTTTCTACAGAAGTTATTAGAAAATTTAAAAATTATTTAATTTAACAAACATAGTGTAACAGTAAACATATTCAAACTTAAAACTTTCATTTTTTACCAACTGTGTATGCAATTTTTTCTTTTTTATTTTAATATGTAACTTTAATATTTTTATATGTTTTAAAACTTTCGATTGCTATACAGATTTTGATGTTTTTTTAGGGTTCCGTAGCCGAATGGCAAAAATTGGAACACATATAGATTCGTCATGTCATGTCTGTCTGTCCGTCCATATGTCACAACTACTTTGTTCCGAAATGTTAAGAACTACATTGTCAAAATTTGGTTAGTAGATGTATTTTGTAAACCTTAAGATTTTACACAAAAATAAATAAATTTTGGGGGTACCCCATACTTAAGACTTATACCTACTTAAAAATTTTTTTCATCAAACCGATACGTGTGGTTATCTATGGATAAGTCTTCAAAAATGGTATTTAGGTTTTTAATATCATTTTTTTCTAAACAGAATAGTTTGCGCGAGTGATTCTTCCAAAGTGGTAAAATGTGTGTCCCCCTGTAATTTCTGGAATAATAGAATTATAAAACTAAAAAAATATATGATATACATTACTATGTAAAATTCCACCGAAAATTGGTTTAAACGAGGTCTAGTAAGTAGTTTTTTTTTTTAAAACGTCGATCAGAGTTAAAACGAACTACAAGAAATTTTATATTACGTTACGTGCTGCTGCGGAACCCTTCATGAGCGAGTCCGACTCGCAATTGGTCGCTTCTATTTTATTTGATTCAGTTCAGTTTGGATCTTTTTTTAAGAGTATGCTTTAAAGGTAGTTTGATGAAAGTTTGGTTAGGTTTTGATTATGGGATCCATGATAAAATAACGAAATCCACTAATTTTTCGGAGAAAATAAACGATACTTTCTGCTTTGCTTTAACAAATTAAATGCAACTATTTAGGTACCTAATTTCTGTTTTCTTGCAGTCAGCGTCAATCGCAAACTAATCGCCAACTTAATCATAGCCACTAAATTTGGATTTCGGATTTATATTACTTAAATATTTCTCTTTATATTGCATAAAAGTGATTAAGTAATTGACATTCTAAATCTAAAATAAGAGGATAAGATTAAGCTGGTAATTTAAGACTGACGACGAGTTTATGGAAATCTAAATCAGGTGCCTAGTTGCCTATGATTTTTTAAAGAAGTAAATACTTTATTTTTTGCATTTTAGTGTATTTTTTAAAGCAGTGTAATTTATTTTTTGAAGAAGTTTTTTGTACCTATACCTACATAAATATAATCTGTACACATGTTTTTAACTTTTAGTTTAGAGAAAAAATCAGTACTGAACGGTCCTGTGTTCTAAAAAGAATAAATTTATAGCTGACGTAATGGGTTCATTTAGGTATCCAAACAATACTGCATATAATAGCTGTTCATTTCATTCTACTTTACTGGAACTGAGGAAGAGTATTCAAGATGTGGCCTAGTTCCTCCATTGTGTGGAATTAAGCATTTTCTAGTACAATTTATATATAGATAAGCTTATAAAAATATTAGCTTTATAGAAAGATATAAGGTCTCTATACAGCTCCGTAATTTTGTACAGACTTCTTTGTATTATATACAATTTTCTCCGATATTCTTGAAGGAGATTTGTTAATTTGTCATCAGTGCTGATTGCTGAAGAATATTACAGATTGGTTGAAAAGTTTTGAAAGTAAAAATGAAAGAATGTGTATTTCTGAATGAAATTGTTTTTTTTTATTTAATATAACCTCCTCAGGTTCCACACACTTATTCCGATGAACCTCCAGTAATTTTAGTTTCTGAAGAGCTAATAGTCAGACGGAGACAAGTCTGGTCAATACGATGGGTGTTTTTTTATTATTATAATTAAGGATGTCCTAGTAGGTATAGACCTAAATAGAAATGTACCGAGAACATCTATTGTGACAGAAGAGACAATTTATTAATTTGGGATTTAAAGTCCTGCTAGTTAGGACGAGTGAGAAGGCAAGGAGTTCCACAATATGAAGGAACGATCAAATCGATCCGTTCTCGATGTCTGGCACTGAACAGTATAAGGGTGCATGAAGTTGGCACTATAAAGCGGAGTTCTTCTGGGAAAATTCCGTTTATGTATCGGTAAAACAAAAAGAGATCGACACTGCTCTTCGGTGGGACAATGAAGCTAGGTTTTTGGTGATACTGGTGTCGTTTATTAGTCGAACTGCTCTTCTTTGTATTGCATCAAGAACTCTAAGCCTTGACTGAGCTGCCGAACCCATACATTTGAGCAGTACCTATTCAAGATTAGGTCGAATTTGGGCTTTGTAAAGAAAACCTAAGTTAGATGGAGGGAACCACTTCCGTGCTCTAAACAGAAAGCCTATTTTCTTTCCTGCTGCAGTTGCTATGTATGCAATATGTTCGTTCCATAGTAAGTCCTGGGAGATCGTTATAGCAACCAGCGTAATCGAGTCGCTTGCTACTAGTGTCTGATCGTTCACTGTGATTGATGAGTCGTATGTTTGCCTCTTGTTGGATAGGCAACATGTCTTTGTCTTGGAAGCGTTGAAATTAACAAGATTCTTTCTTCTCCACTCGTCAACAATTCTTAAATCTTGAATAAGACAAGCCGTTGCGGATCTTCTGTCCTCTTCCAGACTATCTAGAGATATGGAACGGTCTATTGGTAATGCTTTATAGGTCGTTTGCTGAGTCTGTCCTATCGTACAGCATTATAGCGTGGTGTGGTGCTTATGACTCAGTATTACAGCTACAACAAATTATACAGAAATATGTTCTTAAAGTCCTTTTATTTAAGTCCCGGAGATTCCCAACGGATCGGCTCTTCGCGGGGGCAAGACTGTTGAACATCAGAAGTCTTTATTATCTTAAAGCTGTCACTTATGTACACAGACATCTTTCATTGCGGTCAACAGCCAACCATTCTTGTGATACAAAAAATCGTTTGGCAGGTGCTCTGACGGTTCCAAGAATGAGACTCTCTCATACTCAGAGATTTATTCTTTTTACAGGCCCCAAAATATATAATTTAATTCCAGATCGTTTTAAAGAACTGGAATTAAATCACTGTTTACAAAGAAAATATATGCCCGAATACACGAAAACATATCTTTATTCAACATATTGTAGTCTTCTCTGCTTGCTGCCAGCATCGTCCACTAAGCAAAAAAAAACTTTCATTTTGTATTTATTTATAGTCATCTCTCCCTACTTATGGTACAATAGTTAAGTCTTTATTATTAGATTTTAAGTACAATACGATATCGTATCAGAAATCAGGTACAATATTTATTGTATTGCTATATAAAATAAAAATAAAGATTACTTTCAAAGATTACTTTCAAAGATTTTTGTCGGTCTCTTACTCACGCCATTTAATATGTAACCGAATGTAATGGTTTTTCCAATTTAATCCCATACAAATTTTTAACGCCGGGCGCGCTAATAGAAGTATAAACTTCAAAAATTGGAATTATTTGCCAAATAGTTTCGATAAAAAATTAAAAAAAAAACTGGTTTTAGCGATTATTTTCAGTGGAATTATTACGACTAGTGACATGAAAGTGATGTGGCAATATTGGCACAAGTAAAATGTGGGATTAAATAGAATTTTTAAATCAATTTAATATTGTTAAAGATAACTTATTTAGAAACCATTTCGATAACAATAGCAAGTCGTTTGCATTTACTGCGTATGTAAACTATAAATCAGTTTAATGGTATTATAGGTTATGATATAGGAATAGTATCTTTACATATATTTCATATTTAAAGTATAGTATAAAAAATAAGACTAACGCCACGTTGTCACATTTACAAACGAATTATATGGGTTTTTAAAATCGTTGTTATAGTGTGCTTTTAGTTGTACCATCACGGATCCAAAATATAGGATCATTAATTAGTAAACGATTATTTGCAATATCTCTTATGGGATTTTTTCAAAATTCTGAAATTTTTAGAAAGTATAGAAACGAGATTATATTAAATGTCGTTAAGCAGAAATTGAAAACAATGTCGTATCCAGAAGGACTTGAAACCTCAACCTTTAGCTCTATGCTCTAACAACTAATCTATGAATACCTAGCCACTAAATCGTTTTTCGGTCGTTAAATTTAACTCATGTCACATGTGACACTTACTTACTTTTTCCCTAAGCACATTTAACATGACGTGAATAAGAGACAGATTTAGAGTTTGTTGTTCCAATTGTTTTTGAAATTATTACAATGACAAAAGGAGTAACTAACGGTTACCAAAAATCATGCATTTTGAAAGCAAGGTTGCCAATTGCAATAATGATATTGTTAATCTTTTTGCTTCTTACTTCTCGTCAGCTTATTGCAATTATAATCCTAAGGAAATTCCAGTATACACCTACAAAGGTGAATATTACTAATTACTGTATAGACATTAAAGAAATAATTGATATACTTTTAAACAAACCCTATAAACATTCCTATGGTCCTAATGGGATCCCACTGTTTTTCAAAAAAAAAGTACTTTTACATTAGCAAAACCTATTTAATATGTCTTTGTTTTTAGGAATTGTCCCAAATTTTTAGAAAGAAAGCTTTCTTTGCCCAATTTACAAATGTAATATCAAGAATAATATTAGAAACTATATGCCCATCTGCATTCAGTTGGAGATTCCATTCTCTCAAATTATCGTGGGATTCTAGTTTTAATTATAAATAGTGAGCACCATGGGTTTATTTCCGGTAAATCTACACCTACTAATTTGGTGCTTTATAAGAATTTTATAATCAATTTTGAACAGCGTTCTCAGGTCGTTGTAATATACACTGATCTTAGCGTTTGATCGTGTGAATTATGAACTTTTGATAATCAAACTTAACTCTATAGGAATTGCTGGCTCGTTGATATACTTGTATAAAAATGTGGATTACATTTCGAGTAAAAACTGTATTATAAAAAAACCAAATCCAAACAAACTTAATGACAGTACGCTATTTAAGTTTTTAAACGCTGTTTTAGGTCACTTAATATTTAATAAGTAACTCAAAATTATTTCTTATTTTTATTTATGTTATCATATCTATATTATCCAAAATAAAAATAAATAACAACCACATCCACTAAAAATGTCATGTTGAGTACTATGACGTCACTGAGTTGTAAACTTCATTTTTGGTTTTATTTTAATTATCTTTCATTATTTCTGGGTTGTGTTTAAAATTGTTATAAAAATGTGTTACAAGTAGGGTGCGGTGTGTCTAAATGTATAAATACAACATTACAAACTCCTGAAAAAAAATTGTAAAATAAAGACGAATTTAAGTGAAGGTAACTTTAACGTGAGTATCTTTTTACTTTTTAGATTGTAATATTGACATAATTTAAATTAAAAATCACCAAATTATATACTGATTATAGGTTAGTTTGTTGATCGTGACAATCTATAAATATAAACTGTAACCTATGTGGTTTCTTTTTTCCACATTTTAATTAAGATACTTTTAATTTAAAAGACTTTGTAAAAAAATACTCATTGACTGACTTGCTTACAGATAACAAAAGACATGGCAAACTACTTCTAATACAAATTGGTTTTCAGCTTTCAGCAAGAGAATGATTATGATGGATGACCTTCGGCCTAATATATTCTTTTGCCAGCAAAATTAAGGGTTATTTCAAAAAAAAATCGATCACGATTTTATTTACTTCTTATAGAATTTTGCTGTCAACTTTACAAAAGTGCTTTCATATAAAAAAAGGTATCACACAATCACTGTAAAAAAAAAGGTTAAAACTTAAAAAGTCAAGGTAGGAAACAATAACAAGCCCACTTTGGGTGCAGTAATCCCATTCCCGTTGACCCTTATAGGCTGATCACAAAATTAAAGCCCCTTAGAGGACCACTGTAAAGCCGCTCGATGGTTCCTGTGGTCGTTTAATGGCCTTTAGTGTTTAAATACATTATACACATTTTGATTGCCATGGAGTTGTATGTGCTATGGATGGTAAGCTTTATATTGTCAAGTGTAATTTTATTCTTTGATTTTTGTGTGCCATTGCTGTTATTACATTAACGATTTTAAATTAATTCATTGTTGGTAAGCTTACATTTTCTATATTTTATATATATTTTTAAATTTTTTTATTATAATGTAAATTGTACAAAGTTAAAAAAGCAGACCTATGATTAATATAAGAAGGCTACAAATTTGGTTTTTGTAAAAAAACTCTCCTATAATTGTAAAGGACACAATATAAAAAATAAAAACAAACAATTAACATGACAAAGCAATTTTTTTAAATCGCTTTCTTTAAAGATGACTCTACCCACCTCTACTTAAGTCTTCTGGGTTACGCTAAATGGTTGAAAAATTAGAAAAAAAATTATCTGCCTTTACATATCGGATAAAAAACCTGGAAATAAGTTTATCTACGTGGGATTAATTTTTTAGGTACAGGAATGGGGTTGCATCGAGCCCCAACTTCCATATTGCTTACAACGTATTGACGTAATCGTATTTCATAAAGGCTGGCTAGCGGCCATATCTCAGAAACTACTGGACATAGAAAGTTGAGAAAAGAAAATATTATAAAAGAGGCCAGGAGTAAATTTTGGAAATTATTTTTAAGTCTCGCAAAAAACCACGAGAGCGCGCAATCGAAAATGTTCCATTCCTCTGAAAATTTCCAATGTATAATTTTGAAAGCTGAGAGAATTCTGCATCAACTTGATCTAAGACTCATTAGTTTACCGACGTTAATAAGAGTGCACCAAGGTATTAAAAGAGTAATCCTTTAAATCGTTGTAACTACTAAACCACTTATCCGATTTTAGAGAACAAAAGCTTGTTTAATAAATAAATAAATAAATAAAAAACAAAGTCTTTATTGTTCCCAGAAATTATATACAATTTAAAATAAAATACAAAAAATCAGAACAAAGGCAAAGTTCAGGTCATCACTTAGGGTGATGTCCTGCTCTAAACACTTAACCCAAAACCTAGATTCAAAACATTATTTTCATTAAAATAGGTAATGATCAACTAACCCAAACCACACATGTTACATTACATACATATGTCACCCAATGCAGAAGTGAGATCAACATCAGCTCGACTAGTGTTATTAACTAGAATTTAAATTAACATATTAAACAAATATTTTTTAATTAAGGCACTGCTTATCGAATATCAGACTTTAAAGCGATTTCTTAAAGCAAGAAGGAGGTTCAGACTTGCGATATTATATTTGAAAGATCTTTTAAACCAGGTCGTTTTGTATGAAGGAATGGTGAAAAAATTTTTGTATATTAGATTTAAATGATGTACCTACGTCAGTTCTGAAGCTAATTTTTTTATACAGGTAAGGTGGCGATTTATTATTAAATGATATAAAGACGCAAGGTGGTATAAACGTCGATTTTCCATATTTAGCCAATCGGCAAGCTTTAACGTTTGAGAGATACGGTCATATTTTCTTATACCATAAATTAGCCGCAAGCAGCTGTTCTGTACACGTTAAATGCTCATTGAGTCAGAAGCAGTCAGAATAGTATTGCAATGGTTGAAAGACGATTGAACCAATGTGTCGCAAAGTTGCATTTTTAAGTTGAGCGAAAGGGCAGAACAATTGTAATATAATAATTTAAGTTTAGCATACGCTTTTTTTATACAATATGTTATAAGTTCATGGAATCTAAGTTTATTGTCCATATAAAGTCCCAAATTTTTTGCACAAGAGATTACAGGTATCTCGGTTCCTGATCGATTTATTTTGACATTCTTAATAATATTGTCACCAATATTTCCAAAGACAATTACTTGAGATTTATCTGGATTTAGTGAGAGGGAATATTTATGAGACATTTAATCAATGGATGAGAGATCTTCATTTATCATAGCACAAGCACGAATGACGTCATATGGTTTAAACGATTGAGAACAGTAGCGGGCTTGCCCTGAGGGACACCACATGTGACAGGAAGAGGATTAGATGTTTTCTCGTTAAGTATAACCACTTAAAGACAATTAAACCAAAAAAATTTAAGCTTCTTGGGATACACCTACGTACGAGCATATACAGGGTGTCCCAGAATTAACTACGGAAACGTCGTATACGTATTCCTTGATGACAAATAAGTTGGGTCTTTCCTATAAAAAAAATTTTTTTAGAGACTCCTGTCAGAGTTATAACCCTTTAAAGAGGGGTGGTAAAATACGGTTTTAATTTAATATCTTCTGATTGGTCCAAGATAAAAAATTAAAAATTTGGGTGAACATGATTTTTATAAAGACGCATTTCTCCTGCCACTTTTCACCTGCCCTACCCCATTCTAAGGGTGCAAATCAAGGAACCCCTCTTAATATTTTTTTGTAACTTTCTTAGCAATTAATATTTGCAATAACAAAAAAATATTTTAGGAAGTTTTGATTATTTAGAAACTTTTTTGTTCCTTGTCGTTTTTTGCGAAATCGTTTCGGTTTGGAGTAAAAAAATAAAAAGTAGGACCATGTCAATTGAGTATCGTGTATCGCGATCAAGGAGCGCACATTTGCAAGGTAGGTTATAACTCTGACAGGAGTCTCTAAAAAAATTTTTTTTATAAGAAAGACCCTACTTATTTGTCATCAAGGAATACGTATACGAAGTTTCCGTAGTTAATTCTGGGACACCCTGTAGATAGAAGCAATTAATGACTAATCGTGTTAAATGCCTTACTGAAATCCAGTAAAACTAGAATTAAAATTCAAAAAAATTTTCTTCTTTTTGATCACATATTTTATGTTCGTTTTTGCAAAAAACAACCAACCTTTTACTAAATTTGTTTAACATCTTCCTACTATTAGTTTATTACTTTCTTGAAATCTAATGTTTATGTTTACCATATTACTATAATTTAATTTGTGTAATTTTACTATAGGTAACTATTTAAATTTTATACATCACTGTATTTATGGTTTCATGTCAACTTCATTTAAATGTCACTCTCTCGCATTGATTTCCGCTAATTTGTTTCCACACATGCTCAGTAGTCTTTCTGTTTCCCTGATTTTATAATAGTTAAAAACTGTTATCTACCATTGTTAACACACTATATGTTTTTCAACGTCTTAATTTGAATTACATTCTTCAACACCGGGTGTTTCCTTTGAACTTTGTACTATTAGTGTTTGTGTACTGTTATGGATTTCGTCTCGTTGATATTTGAAACATTGTATGATTACGGAGACATTAAGAACGTGCAACATTATGGTTACCTTTCTGGATATGTGTCTGCTCACTTACGTTTTGTTCCAGTCTATTAAGCACCAGACCTGTTCACTTTGTTGGTATGTTTCTTCTTGCTACTACATAACACTTCCACATCTCAGAAGTTATAACATCAACTCTCTTACTGGAGCTTACCCTCCACCGCCTTTCATATCTATTTGTGACCATAATTCTTTAAGTTATCTCTTAAATTCACACCTTTTGCACTTATCTGCCGGTGATCATCTGGCCTTTTTGTGTCACCTCTTTTTATTTCCCGGCACTCTAGTGTTTCATAATAAGTTTATCTTCCTCTTTCATGTGGGTTTTTCTACCACCCTAGTTAATGGTGATGCCGTTACTTATTTCAATGTTTCAATCTGTGTTTTAAATTAATAGTACATATTTTCACAATCTGTTTTTTGTACCACCACAAATTTTACTGACTACGTATCATATCTTTACCTATTACCGGTAATTTGTTCAATTACACACCTTTTGTATTTCCGTATTTATTTGGATGTGTCTGGAACCTTTTTACTACTTAATCTGTTTTTCCATGGATTTTATAATTTTATAAATTTGACTATTTGTTATTGGTAAGTTGTTAAACTTTTCTACTATTAATTACATATTTATTACCTGTTTCATATTGTTTTAGACCTGATGATGACCCATAGAGGTCGAAACTAGTTGTCAGTTACACTTTCTGGATTAAATGCCAAATCTGAGAAGGGCCCTATTGAGGATCCAGATAATTTTTACTGAAAATATCGCTGTTTGCCGACGGCCATTTTGAAGCCGACCATCCATTCCCGGAATTATTTTTAAGGAAGTTCTCTTGAAGGAAGACCACTTCCACCCGCTTGGGCAGTGCTGATCCACCACTATCGAAACTCCGACAGGAAGACATCGAATTAAAGATAAGAGATTAAATTAATTAATTGATTAAAATTTTTACTAATTTTTAATTGAGAAATAAATGAACTTAAAACTGATTTTTCGAATTTTATTTGTGTGTCTGTACTTGGCGCCCTTTAATTAATGTTTGTAGGGGATTAAAAAAACTCAGAAGGAAGCCACGACCCTCAGGAGCTAGCCTAGGGTAATTTAAGGGTTACAATATGAGCATTCGCAAATTATCGGTAAGCCACGGAGCAGGTGGTTTTAATACTCTAATAGTTTTTAAAGGAGCATAATTATTGAATAATTGCAAAACATGTTATGTATTAAAATAAGCTATCTTGTCTGATATGTTATGCATATGAAAGAGGCGATGAAATGGTAAAATACAAACATTGTTATGAAATACCCCACTATTAAAATGCTTATAGTATCTAATTACTACAAATGTCTTGAATATTTTTCTGAGTTAAAATTTTCGAGTTGGTGTTTTTATGAGTTGATGCAGTCCCAAGGCATCCAGGGCTGCGGTAAAACTAAGAGCCGGTTCAATCGTATTATTCCATAGATTAACATTGAAATCACTAGTACAAAAAACATTAGGATAAACACAACACAATTGTAACATAAATGGTTCAAAAGCGTCCATAAAAATATTAATTGAAGCCTGGTGCCCTATATACACATCCATTCACATAATCTGAACTACCAACAAATACTCAATACTCTATATTTGCTGGGGATTTGAAAGTAGAAAATTAAATTTTAAATTTTTCTTAATGTAAATCGCAACACCTCCACCCCGCCCCTGGCGGTAGCGTCTAATAACTGTATAGCTTTGTATTTTAATATGCGAATCAGGTGTACTTCTCGTAAACCAGCTTTCAGATATAGTAAAGATATGGTATTTATCTTCCTCAATTACCTCCCTACAAGTGGAGGAATCTAAAAGTTTAAAACCAACGTATTTATTTATATCTCAAAATTTTCAATAACTTTCCTAGAGGGCGCAATTTGTCATAACTGTTTTTTTTTAAATTTTGCTCCAAAAATTTAATTCATACGGTACCTATATGTTTCATAATATAGAACGAAATTAATTAAATTTCCAACAAAAAAGTGTAGACTACTATTCGATAGCTTTTTTCGTTTCAGAGTTATGCCGAAAAGAACAATTTTGTACCATTTAAATATAAAGAATTCATTGTTAACATGTCTTTGCAAAACAGCAGTTTAAGCTAATTTAACTCTCTAAACCTTTGACATGTAGGTTGGATAGACATCTGGTAGATGAAACTGTGTTTTGATTTCTAGATTATTTATCATTTATGTTGTGGGAAAACCCAGTAGATAGTTTTGTTTTTCCATTTTTAAATAAAAAGATAAACGAGAAACTAAGATGAAAAAAAAATAGGTAAAAAAAAAGAGAAAAAATTGCGGAAAAAAGACAGCCAAGAAAATACCTTCCTATATTATACAATTCCTACTTAATTAAGTACTATAACTATGACGCCACTGTCAGGTGGCGAAGTTAATATCACATAATATATTTAAAACTATTACAGATATTTAAACGAGCAATTCTCAGTTAAGTACTATGACGCCACTGTAAGGTGGCGCGGTGGCGCAGTTGAGATCTAATATAATTAATCGATAAATTACAAAATCCAACAAACAAAAAAGGAAATTAACGAGGAAATATAATGAAAATGAGAAAATAAAAAAATCATAAAATAAATTTTTCATTTAGGGAAAGGAAACTTTAATATATTAATTATTTATACAGGGTGGCAAAACAAGAAGTATATATTTAGTATATAAATAATTTACAAAATTAATTTTTTCCTTAATAAATTGTTTAAATTGCCATTCACTCACCTCTTGCGCCCACGACAACATTTTTCTTAAGTAGGTATTGTGGAACATTTCTGGAGATTTTACGAATTCCTTATCTGTTTACAATGTACTAAATTAAATAAAAAAATGCCCAAATTTTGATATTAAACACACTAAAAACAACTAGTTTTTTTTTAAATCGAATTGTTGTGAGTGGAATTGTAATAAGTGTTTGACATTTTCCTATACTTAAGTACTAGTTTATTGTATTATGATTAAATTAATTTTTTTATAAAAATGGCTTTGTTAACCGAAACAAAAAAAAAATCAAAATATTAATTATAATTCGGTATTGAGATAGAAGCAGAACACAACAAAAAGTAATTTATTTAATAAAAAATATGCTCTTAACACACATTTCACAATTAGTAAAATTGACCGGAAATGAAGAGAGACGGAATATGTAAAACAAGTTGAAAACGCTGGTTGCCTAAAATTAATTGATAATGCAATTTTTGATGCATTATTTGTGGCAGAGAGAATCCTGACATTACTTCTAAACAAATTGCAGAAGTTCTGTTTTACATGTACTAAAAAAAATTCATCCGTATAAAATTGTTAATGTCCAGGAACTCAATGAGGATGACCCAGATCGCCGAATGCAGTTTTCTGAAATAATGCAAGATTTATGCAATCAAAATCCACGCTTCATTCGTCAAATCCTTTTTTTATGAAAAGAACTTTTTATTTACATGGAAAACTAAATCGGTATAACTGAAAATATTATAGTAAAAAGAATCTTCATTGGATGATTGTAGTACACACTCAAAAATTGAATGTATAAGCAGGACGGTAAAATATAGAATTATAGGTCCTTCTTTCTATGATGAGCCCTTTGGGGACAAAGATATTTCAATTTTTTTCAAGATGCGCTAATACCCGCCCTTATATAAAATTTTCCACATACAAGGAACCGACTTCGTTAAATCGTAACATATGGTTTTAGCAAGAAACATTTTGCATTGCCTCTGGGTGATTTTTTAAACATATGTTGCACTAGGAGATAAAGTGGTAGGTAGGCGTTTATCTGTACTCTTCAGATCATATGCAGATTTTCGGCCCTTCGAAATATGGAAACCGCCACAAAATTTTCTACATTTGATCCTGCCATAACTTTCGCAAGTAATAATACATTTAATCTTGACATACCTTCTACAAGCACATTTGATCCTGCCATCCCTCCTACAATTAATATGAATATTAAGTGTAATACAACTAATACCACAAAACACGATGAATTGAAATTACCTTTATGTCAATTTTATAATTGTTCCATAAATAATGTTAACATTAATATTATTAATATCGAAAAATAGTTTTGTTTATTGTTGTTTTAGTTCATGTTATTTCAATATTTCATTAATAAAATTTAAAGTTTGTTTCCGTTGTCAATTCAGTCAATTCATCAAACCAAAACCATAAAAAAGTAAAAAATTATTTTTAATATTTATTTATAAGATATTTTATTCTTAAAAAAGTTGACGGAAAAATGTTGTAACCAACTCGTAAATTAATAGAAAGTTTAATAATCTCAAACTGTAACTGTAATTAATATATTTCAATTATTAATCTTCTATATTAATTAATTCGTTGCTTAAATCACTATTCTGTATCTCTGTATGAATAATAAATAATGTTTAATCTCACTTAATGGAAAATTTATTAACCTTTCAAATGAGCTATCACACAAACTCTATTCTTCGATTACGTCATCAGGCACTTGTGGGTAACGTAAGTAATATTATATTGTACATTGATATAGATTTCTGGAAATGTTGTTCGCCCCTTACAATATTGGTTGCTAGTTTTGGTTGTGTTTTATGTATAGTTTTTGTTATGGATATGCACGAAGACTAGATACCAGGAGTCTACACGGTATAGGCTTTTTCATAATATTTCTGGTCTCAATAATCGGGCCAGATCATAGTTCTATTTTTTGCCACTGGCGGCGCGAGGAACATTAAGAACCGAACCGATGTTTATGACATTTAAATTTCACGAAATTAAATTAAATATATGATATTAATTTATTTAAAATTACTTGTAATAAAATTAATAAAAAGAAATGGGAAAGTGTTGTGCTGTTTATGCTGGTGTTAGTGGCCGAAAGGCAGATAACAGTGTAAAAAAAGTGGTTATATTCAAAGCACCAAAAGTGAGTAACATCAAAATAATATCTGTTAAAAATTTGTGTTATCAACAATTAATTTATCTGGCGATTGCCAAGTAGCAGAGCCATAAAACAAACAAGGACATCAATAATTAATTTATAAATTTGTGTAGTTTTTAACTAATATTTGAAAATTTTTGTGCATTTAAACTTATCTTTTGAAATAAAGCAATTAAACCTTAAGGTTCGTGTACATTAGCAATAATATTGCGACATTTATTGCTAGATAAACTTGCATGACTGTTTACACTACGGTATTTTTTTCTCGCAAATTATCGCAGCAAGTGGTCTCGAGAGACAATGTCGGGTATTTTTGCGAAAAATATGTCTTGTGTGTTTACACTGATATTGTAATTCTTACTTTGTCTGTACCAGAGTTTTACCGCGTTCGTGAGTGGCAGCCAATTTATGGGAGAATGTCTGCCCAACAAACCAGATATGCTGCTGCATATACAGCCTTATGTTTGTTAAAGAAAAAAGCTAAGAAAAAAAGAGAATATGGGCAAGAGAATGGGTTTTACGAAGGTGCAATCTCGGAATTCACGAAACATTGTTGTCCGAATTAAGAATAGAAGACCCTTCACAACTTGATAATTTTTTGCGAATGTCAAAGACTGATTTTGACTATCTTTTAAAATTAGTTGGACCAAGCATTAGCAAACGTGACACACAAATGCGTTGTGCTATAACCGCTAGTGAACGGCTCTGTTTGACGTTAAGATTTTTAGCAACAGGTAAGGACATAATGTTATAGAGATTATTGAAAACGTATTTATTAAGCGAAATGTTCAATATACATTAATACTATATTATATGTAGATGTAGCTTCAATCAGAATAACTGTTGCAGGTGATTCGTATCATTCGTTAATGTATTTATTCCGAATCCCTGTCTGTACGATTGCGGCAATTGTTCCTGAGTGTTGTGGTGCATTGTTTGATGTTCTGAAAAAGAGATATTTAAAGGTAAGATATTTTTATTAACCTATTGTGTTAAATTTTCTGTTTCACTATGATTCCAATGAAGGTCAATACAATTTTGACAAGCTTATGTTTAGGGTAACGAAGAAGAAATTACTGTAAACTTAAATTGCTGACAAATTCCTATTTGTCAAAATTGCAGTACTTCAGCGGTAAAGGTTTTTTTAATTAACAGATATACGTGTTTCATACCTCTCACATTTTCTTCACGTGTATTTGCGACAAATGATGTAAGATACGACGCAGCCGATGGAGGTCTAGATGATGAGCATGAAGAGTTATCACTTGTTAATTGAAAAGAAATATCGAGTTCGGAAAATTAAACTATAGCACGCTGAATGGTTAATTTTAGTTGACGCTGGTATTCAGCTGATTTTAAATTTCTAATTTCACTTGCAACAAAATCTCCAAAAATTTGGAACTCATCTATAGGTTTCGTCATCAAGTCAGCTGCCTTTTGCAACAGAATATCTTGCTGTATTTCATTTTTCTTACATTGTCCTCGTTTTTTTTTCTTCTCTGGTTGTATATTTTTTACTACATCCTCCATTTCAACAGCATTATTTGAATTCTCATATCCTTCCGTTGAAGTTTCCGTCTGTTGTTCCTAAAATAAATACATGTATGGTTGTATTTTCAGACTCCATCGTCACCTGAAGAATGGATACAACATTCAAAAGTATTTGAAGACCTATGGAATTTTCCGCACTGTGTGGGAGCCCTAGACGGAAAGCATATAACTATAAAGGCACCACCTAATAGCGGTAGTTTTTTTTATAATTATAAAGGGTACAACAGTATCGTTCTTATGGCATTGGCTGATGCAACATATAAATTTTTATATATTGACGTAGGATGCAATGGACGCGTATCAGATGGGGGAGTATTCAATAACTGTACTCTATCAGTTGCCTTAGCGAATAATACGCTCAACTTTCCGTGTAAAAAACCTTTACCTGGACGCGAGAAGCCCGTACCATATGTAATAGTAGCAGATGATGCATTCGCTATGAAACCCTATTTATTAAAGCCATATCCATTCAGAGGACAACCAGCACCTAACCGGGTGTTTAGTTACAGGCTTTCAAGAGCGAGAAGAGTAATAGAGAACGTATTTGGACTTATTGCTAACCGCTTTCGTATTCTACGAAAACCTATAGAACTTGGACCAGAAAAAAGTGCTTGTGTGGTGTCAGCAATATGTGCCCTACACAACTTTCTAATTAGTCGAAAAAGTAAATTTTATGCACCAGCGGGTACCTTCGATACGGATGAACAGGAGGCAGCATGGCGCAGAGTTGGAATGCCACAATCAAATTTTTTAAGGTTGGACTATGGAGCAGCACATAATGCTGGTGTAACTGCCAAAGATGTCAGAGATGAATTCAGGGATTTCTTTGTTTCACCTGAGGGCGAAGTACCCTGGCAATATACGCATATTTAGAAAACTACTTTTCAATTAAATTTTAGTATATAATATAAGACTTAAACTTTGTTCATAACTAACCTATTATTTTTGTAACTAAATAAAATATAAAACTTACCAAATTGTCAATAGTTTCAGTCGCCGAATGGTCACAATTAATGAACTTCAAAGAATTAAAAAACTCCCAAGTAATCTCATACGCATCGTCAGCTCCATCACCGCTTTTCTTCATTTTAAATCTTCTTATTTCTTGGTGAAACTGTGTCCTCAGATTGTGTAATTTTCTAGAAATTTCACTTTCCACTGTTTCAAATTTCTCAGCTAATGCTTTTAACGCATTTTGTTTTTTAATCCTATTTCTATAATTGGTACTTTTAATATCCCATAATTCTGGGTACAACTCAAACTCTGTAATTAAAGAAAATGTCTCTTCCTTTGACCAGGTCTTTTTTGATGCCATTTTTACCATACAATGCTCACAGCTCTCACGAAAACTTTCCAACACGCTTGGAATAAAAATGTCTCTCTCAGAACGCACTAGCAAGATGTTTACATTTACAACGTTTTTACTTGCCGACATCACCGGTCGAAAACAAAATTGATCTCGCAACTTTGGTCTCAGTCATGTTTACACAGGCGTAGACATCGACTCTCGCAATAAATGTCGCAATATTATTGCTAATGTACACAAACCTTTAGGAACACAAGCGCACTCTACCGGCAATAGTTCTGTTCCCTAAATTGAGACCATTTTTTTAACATTACGTTTAAACTCCTGGAATCTAGTCTTCGTGTGGATATGGATCAGACTGTCTTGAATGGAATTGAATCTAGATTGATATTAAGTTAATTTTAAAAATTCAAAATTATTAAGAAATTTTATAAAAATAGAAATAAATATTGACATTAAAAAATAATAATAGGAATGCAGCAATACTTATCACGTAAGGTTAAAACTTTCTAAAATGCGTTATTCCCTAAGCTAGCTCGGTAAGTCGTGGGCTACTTTTTAAAAGTATTACCTTTTTAAGAGTATTGTCTTAAATAAATAAAAATATTAAGAACTATACGTAAATATTTTGTCAATATGGATTAGTTAGGTTAATTAAAGAATTAATTATTCTCTTATTCCATTAACCTTTGAAAACCCTTGGATTGGCTTAGTTGTTTCGGTGTAGATTGTACACTTGTACAGGGATGATTTTTTTTTCAATTTTCAAACGTTGGGACGAAATTCGGGATTAAATTTTTTTCCTTATTTCTCTAAAAAATGGCTGAAACTTATCCAATATCGTTTATAGTAAAATAACCTCTTCAAATAAATTTGGATGAACCTTGTATTTTGAAGAGGTTAGAGCTGGAAAGTCGTACAGAGTAGTAAGGCGAAGAGATAGAACGTTAAGCACCTGGCACCCTTTATTTGGTTAAAGGGAGGTTAAACTACCTACCAGGCGCGTCTCCAGGTGGCGGATAGGAGGTGGTCAGGGCAACTAGATCTGTGACGGTTATAAGTAGAGTAAGGGGACCCAAAAACCCCCAAAATCTTTTGCGAAAGCCGTCGCCGCGGACCAGCTTAACCCATGCTAAGGTGTAAGGTAACGTGCCGAGGGCTGAAAGGCCACTGGTTAGAATGTGGTCACGAATGTTCCCCTGAGGGCACCGGGCGGCACCCTCTTGTATTTAGCCTTCCACTGGCATGCGGGGCTCTGTCAGGTGGTGACCTTCCTTTTCCCTTGCTACTCGTGGGACCAACATATGGAAAACGAACAACAAAAAAACAACACCACTGAGGCTGGACAGATATGTCCGGCTCAATCAGAAAAATCCAAGCACCGCAGAGGTAAACGAGTCAGTGGTCGCACTCTGGTGAAATCATCAGAGTTACCTGCGATGACGACGCGACGTTGGCATGGCATACCAATACTGCTGTTGGCCTTCGACCGGGGGAGGACGCTCGTGGTGGTGGAAGTACACTGCCTACCGAAGCTGACAAAAGCATCCCTCTGGATCCCGAGTAGATCAACTGAGATACTCGAGGAAAAGGAGCTCGTGCTGCGTCGGCAAAGTAGGCAAAATCCGGACCTTAAGGTCTCGAGATGGTGGTCTTTCCACCACGAGGCCAAAACAGAACCCAAGGGGCATCTCTTCGTCTTCGGAGTAGGGGACGAGGACGTGACTACCCTCAAACGAAAGTCGATGAGGGTGAGCTATGCGTTCACCTCATTGACTATAAAGGTAAAGGCCGAAGAGGCCAAGAAGGAAGGTCAAGAGGAGACCAGCAGTGGCGTCGAGCTAGGAAGTCTGGCGGTCGACACCCCTAGAGACGAGGCACCCGAGGAGGCACCTGAAATGATGCAGACCGACAGGTCCTCAGTAACGGTCCCACTGAACGAATAAATAATGGAAAAAAATAATAATAATAATAATGGATCGTAGAGGAGGAGCCGACACGACTTCATTTATTCAGCGTAAGCTCCAGCACAGCAGAGTGGCCATGGCAACCATCAGCCACTACCTTGCTGAGCAACAGGACACAATTGCATAAATCCAAGAACCCTGGATAAGGAAAACTAGAATCATTGGTTTAAGTACTTTAACTGGTAAAACTTTTTACTTTCCCAGCAATGACCAGCCAAGGACTGCCATATACGTACCTAGGCAAATTAAAGTTCATCCTCTGGCACATCTCTTCTGCTCAGACTTGACTGCAGTAAGGATGGAATGTGCTAGTTGCGACGGACAACCAAATACCGTAGTCCTAGCATCAGTCTACCTCCCCTCTGATGCAGCCGTGAAGTACTGCCAGCTCCAGAAATTGGAGCTCATAATCGGCTGCGACTCTAATGGGAATCACGTCAACTGGGGCAGTAAGGACATAAACGCCAGAGGTAAGTCACTTTATGACTATATAATAGGGGATAACCTCTGCATTATGAACAGAGGTACCACTCCCACCTTTGTAAACTCTTGAAGTCAAACCATAGTAGATATAACGTTGTGTACAACTAAAATATCAAAACAAATCCGATGCTGGCAGGTGTCTGACGAAGTATCAATGTCAGATCACCGGTAGTTAGCATTTAAAATAGATCTGGGTGCTGTGCCCTCAACTCTATCCCGCGACCCTAGGAAGACCGACAGAGCAGCTTACGCTTCTCGGTTGGAAAGGGCTCTGCGGGAGTGTGAGGTCACCACACCCGAAAATGATAGTGATCTGGAACAGTATACAACAACGATACAGAACACAATCATCAAGTCTTACAAAAGCTCTTGCCCCCTAAGGCTGACTAATAATAAAGGCAACTTCACTCCTTGGTGGTGCCCGGAATTAGAACGCCTAAGGAAGATGGTGAGAAAGGCAAGTGGTTCAAAACTCCTCGAGGATTGGAACTTATACAAGCTCCACCTTAAGGAATACAAGAAAGTCGTTAGGCAAAAACAGAGAACGGCATGGAGAACCTACTGTAAAGAAATCGAGGATTTTCCACAGGCAGCGAGACTCCAAAGAGCGTTAACAAAAGATCCATATAGAGATATTGGTATACTTACAAAACAGGATGGTAGCCAAACTACCAATCTGAAAGAAAGTTTACATCTCTTGCGAGAAATACACTTCCCCGATTCTGTTGCCACAGTAGAGGCAAATTGGAACGAGGAGCATCACATACCCTCGACAGAGGACTGGCACATTGTCAGACTCATTGTTACCGAGGACAAAGTTAAATGGGTAATATCTAGCTTATCCCCCTTCAAATCACCGGGACTGGACGGAGTTTATCCAGCCCTGCTGCAGTGGGGTCTGGATGAGCTTCTTCCTCACCTAGTGCAAACATTCAGAGCTTTCCTAGCTCTGAATTTTATACCGAAGATGTAGAGAGAAGTAAAGGTTGTCTGTTGGAAGAATGGATTACTCCATTTCAAAAGCTTACCGACCTATTAATTAGCCTTACATCATTCTTATTAAAAACGCTAGAGAGGCTAAATGAAAGGTACATAAGGGATACAGTAATTAGCACCAAACCACTGCATCCCAATCAACATGCATACACAATAGGGAAATCCACCGATACGGCCCTACATCATGTGGTTGGTCAGATCGAGAGATCATTGGACAAAAAAGAGTCCACCCTGGCCGTATTCATAGATATCAAGGGAGCTTTTGATAAAACCACGTTCCCTAAAATAATGCACATGCTTTCTAATCGAAATAAAGGGTATTCAGAATACTAAAATAGGGGATAGGAATGAATCATGAAATAGACAAATTATAGGACTGTTGAAAGAAATGAGAGAAGAAATGATAAAATGTATTGATTCAATAAAAAATCAAATAAAGGAAGAAGTTAATAAAAATACTAAAGGGATAAGTCTTATAAGAGAAGAAATAAATAAAAACAGTAATTCAATGAAAGCAGATATGAACAAAAATATTGATTCAATGAATATGTATTGATTCAATAAAAACTGAAAAAAAATTGAAAATTGTCATTAACACATAGAGCAACAGAGAGAAGGATACAAAAAATATAGAAGCAGCAAGAAAAGAAGAACAAACGAAAATTTCTTTAATATATATGTCAAAAATAAATAAAAACAACCTGTTGTAGGATTTGTCTCTAAGGTTGCATAATCTTGAAATAACTAACTAATTTCTTTGTATATAATCTAATCTAATCTAAACAACCTGGCATGGTCTCTCCTGTGGAGCCCCATGTTTGAGCACTGCTTCCTATGGAAATATTGTGACCAGGTTCGGCAGCAAGAGTCCTTACATGCACCCGATGCGTGCAGGACTCTAGTTTTTTCAGCTGAAAATCAACGTCACGCTGATCTTTGTATATAACTTATATCGAAAAAAGTTATTCATCCTTACTAAACAACATTCGATTTTCTTACTACGTTTCAATAATAGATTAATCTCTCTAAACCAGAGATTTAATACACCCAATAACTTTTCTTAATTCATTTATTGTAACGCCCATGAGAAAGAATAATAGCCTATTCTGTTTTCGTATCCTCGCACATGTTCGTTTTTTATAATGTATAAAGTTAATCAAGAACTGGAGTGTTGGAATAACTGTTCTTATCAATAATTAAACCTAATGTATTCTAACAGTGGCAGTTTGGATTACGTCTGAACCTTATAAAAATGGTTTTATTAAATCAACCAACATACATCAAGTGCATATAATTATATTGACTATATACATATATACATATATGTTAATTAAAGAAAAAACCTGAAAATATATGAAGTTTCGAAGTTTCTGAAAATATTAAAAATCGGAATTAGAAATTATCATATTCAAATTAAATTGTTTGGAATATTTTATTATATATATTATAAGTAATTATATCTTTAGAAACAACTAATCCCAATAAACACTTCTAAAGTATTTTATATCAGAAGTTTTTTCAATTGCAGGAGTAGTTTTATATTAATTTTAGCCCACAAAAAAATCTAGCATTACAAGAATCAGAAGTTCTTACTTTATCTTCAACATTTTAACGTTCACTTTATTTCTTAATGGAAATCTTTGTTATACCTAAGTAAGTATTCAGGCAATTGGGTCAGACATCCCCAGACAGCTATTGCCTTACATAATCCAACTGTTATTGAAAACAGGTTGAACTATTTTTTAAAATGCTTTAAACAGCTGAATTAGCTTTGAAACAGCTTAAGCAGCTTTTAAACAGCTTTTAAAAAACAGTTTAACATGTTTCCAGAACCAGTTAGATACTGTGAAGCGAACTGTTTTTTTAAAAGCTCTTTAAAGCTGTTTAAAAAACAGTTTAACCTATTTTCTAAACCAGTTGCATTTAGTGAAGCGAACTGTTTTTTAAAAGTTGTTTAATGCTGTTTAAAAAATAGTTTAACTTGTTTTTAAAATCGTGAGTTGTCTGGGGCTGTCTGGCCCAATTGCTCGAATACCTACTGTTATATTTAAATGCATAAGAAAATGTGTAGCAGAATTGGCTGTAGCTTTTCTTAAACTATCTGCAAGATATTATTTTCTGCCAAGGATTTTTCTTGCTTATTTTCTATATTTTCAGAGATTATGCAAGCATCAACTTTAAGATTTTTTGCACAACCCTTTCTCTTGTCTGGTAATAGTTATCTAAATATACAAACTTTAACTTTTATAGAAAACCTAACAGTAATGGTTGCAATAATTGTTGCACTATCTTAAACACTTCATTTGAAGCTGGAACTTTTTATTAACCAGCATTAACATCACAAGTCACAAGGAACTCTTGCAAAAGCAGGTATTATTCGTTCCATGTTCGTGCGGACTGACCTATCTTAATCTTAATGAGTGTTTAACGACGGCTGTTATTTTATATTATTCATTATTTTCGATCAATATGTGGCAGCGTCGTTTAAACCGGAATCAGGACAATAATTTTTTGAATGCGAGTGATAATAATTGAATTTGATGACAGTGTCAAAAGAGGTGACAGGAAAGTTATCAATTTTTGTATTAAAGATGCTTAGCAAATAATTTTAAAGCTGTATATAAGACCAGACTGTAACATTTACAGAAGTGTCGCGAACCACCGTAAATAAATTAATAAAAAACTGATTTTTCGAAACAAAAACGCGTGTTAATTGCGGTTCTTCAAAAGCTATAAAAACGTATTAGTTAGCCCTTCTTTTGAAAAATGGTTTTATGAAACTTGACTTTTAAAAATCAAGAAAAATAGCCTTATTTTTATGAATAATGCCCCCTATCATTCACGGATGAAGGTAAAAGTACCCACATCAAGTTCTAGGACTTTTTGATAAAGCAAGAATGTATTAAGGTTACCTCCCTAGTACCTACTGCGTCCTAAATCCTCCTTTGGGGTCAGTTGAAAAGAAACATTGCCAGCAAAAACCAAACTCCAAAACTAACTGCATCTGTGATAAAATTAATCGAAAGCAAAGTCGCTGCAATAAACAATTAAAACTGAACAAGTTGCATTAAAGATGTTAAACAAGTAAAGCTAAAATACTAACAGGTATTTCCTAATTTAAATCAGTTGATTAGAAATGTGGACAGTAGTAACGACGATGAGATCGATACTAATATTGATTCTTGAATGTAATTATCATCATAATTTATACCTTTTTAGATTTGTTTATATTATGATAATGATAATAAATTAATAAATGAATTGAGCTTTCAATTGTATAATTTAAAAAATAGTAGTCTTTTATAAGGTTTACAAAAAACAATCATATTTGCTATCTTGCTGCTGTTCAGCAGAATAATTGAAAAAAACAGTCCGTACCTGCTGGTACAATATACATTCTATTACGGCCCTGAGCTTAAGAGTGTCGGCTTGGATATTTGTTAAGATTAGTCAGTCCGCACTAACTTGGAATCATGAATACCTTTAAATTATTTCACTATCTACATCAACTAAACTTTAATCTTATTTGCTGCTATCAATAACAGTTAGTTTTAACACCAACTAAACCTTCTCCTGATTTACTACCAGAAATATTTGCTTACAACTTTCAACATCACCAGAAGATCTTATAAAGTTACCTAATAGAGTTCTTGCAGCTTCAGAACTTTATTTAGTTATTTGTTTGCTACTTTTTTAAGAGAAACATAAGCAGTATTTGTTTTTTTTTAATTACCTTCATATAATAAACATATATCACAATTTGATAGGTACTAGAATTTTGGATTTATCTGCCACTTTTAATTTTAAGGTCTTAGGGCAGTAACTGCAGATAGTGTGCTACTATCATTATTATTTGCACATTTACGTCATTTGTAGACATTCTTATTTACCTCTTGCACCATAACAAAAAAAATGAATTCGAGTTTTTGATTTTAACTTCATTTATTGGACCGTCATCTCGTTTACAAACAACACGATAATATATGAAATTAAAAATTCTGTCTTCGTGTTGTGCATTACCCTGTATGTAAATTAGGCACGATCACAAACCTAATACTTTGTGATACAATTAAACTAGACTAGTATAATCGTAACTTTTTTATTGTACCCTACAGGGTGTTGAATTAACAAAACTTTATATTGAGGTAATCAGTTAATCACTAAAGCGAGCAAATACCGAATTTAAAAAATCTGCAGTGTGTTCTATTTAAAAAAATATATAACTTTATGGCGTTGTTTTGTTTCGTCACTGTTTTCTCCGGCGCTCTTATGGCCGTACTGTTTTGTCCTAGACTCGAAAAATAGGTCTTAACCGAGAAAAGTTTCGAGCAATAATTTATACTTTCATCGAAGAGGATTACCCCAACAGCAGTGTCTGGCTAAAATGGTATTTGTGTTTGGGAATGAAACACCATACTAGTTTACTATTTCCCGCTTGTATTGCAAATTTCAACGTGGTCGCTCCATTCTCAGAGACGATTTCAGTCTAGGTCCACACGAAACAGCAGTCACACAGCAAAATATTGGTGTGGCTCGTGAGTTATTGAAGATGACCGTCGTGTAGCATACCGGGTGAAAGAGGCGTCTTTGAGCATTTCAAAATCCTCGATCCAAAGAATCCTACATAAAGAACTGGGTGTTACAAAGATGGTTTTCCGTATTTGCTCACACAGCAATTTTGCAGGTGTCAAATGAATACTGCAATAGCTGTTTTACTCATTGGTTTAAACGAATGCGAAAGTGCATCGATCTTGGTGGGACATATTTTAAAAATTAATAAAGTACTTTAAGTCTATATGCAAAACTAAAAAGACAACCCTCGTATAATATTTATCATCTAAACCACTACGTCAGTTAATACTAGAACTTATTTTCCATTTCTATAATCATAAAAGAATTTAACAGCATTAACTTCTATTTTACATATTTACTATAAAAATAGTTATTATTATTGTTCATCGTTTTTTACCTTCCGAACAGCAACGCTGTTATAGGAAGGTATTGTGATCGCGAAAAATTTCGATCTCGGGTTTTTAGCGGAAATACGCGTTTTAGGGTTCCCTGAGCCTAAAAAACCCAAAAATAAAAAATGTCTGTCTGTCTGTCTGTCTGTGTGTCTGTCTGTGTGTCTGTGAACACATTTGCGGCTAAACGGCTAATCGGATCGGAATGAAACTATAAAACCTTACTTATAATCACCATCGGAGGAATCTGATAGAATTTGAGTAAAATCGGCCGACCGGAAGTGGACGTTTACTCTTATCAAAAAATGGAATTTTTTGAAAATATTGGGTTTTTATATAGTTATTGGCAAAATATTTATACTTTGTGGAAAGAACATGTAATTTCCGACATTTTTGAAAGAATACATTTTTTTGATATTTTCATTAGTTTTCGAGATATTGACACTTTTATCAAAAACTGGAAATATGTGAAATAAAAATTGTGGATTCGCTTTTTTTAAACAAAAATTGGTAGTTATTATATTTTCAACATCTGACAGCTGTCAAATTATGTTTTGGCGTATTTCAACATTTAATTTTCTATATTTTGACATCTGACAGCTGTCAAATTATGTTTTTTGAGAGTATCAACTTTTGACTAGTGTCAAATTATTTTTTTTTATATTTTTGACATCTGACTACTAACTAATTAGTTTTTTCGATATTTTTGACATCTCCATACTATGGCCACTCCAATTCTACCACCCACTACTTGTTAATATCAGTCAGATTAGCTCCTTCTATATTTTGACATCTGACAGCTGTCAAATTATGTTTTTTGAGAGTATCAACTTTTGACTAGTGTCAAATTATTTTTTATATTTTTGACATCTGACTACTAACTAATTAGTTTTTTCGATAAAACCCAAAAATAAAAAATGTCTGTGTGTCTGTGAACACATTTGCGGCTAAACAGCTAATCGGATCGGAATGAAACTATAAAACCTTACTTATAATCACCATCGGAGGAATCTAATAGAATTTGAGTAAAATCGGCCGACCGGAAGTGGACGTTTACTCTTATCAAAAAATGGAATTTTTTGAAAATATTGGGTTTTTATATCGTTATTGGCAAAATATTTATACTTTGTGGAAAGAACATGTAATTTCAGTCATTTTTGAAAGAATACATTTTTTTGATATTTTCATTAGTTTTCGAGATATTGACACTTTTATCAAAAACTACCACTACTTGTTAGTGTTCGGAAGGTCGTGTGGTGCCCACACCAGATTTTTACCTTCCGAACAGCAACGCTGTTAGAGGAAGGTAATGCGATCGCGAAAAATTTCGATCTCGGGTTTTTAGCGGAAATACGCGTTTTAGGGTTCCTGGAGCCTAAAAAACCCAAAAATAAAAAATGTTGGTCTGTCTGTCTGTCTGTCTGTCTGTCTGTCTGTGTGTGTGTGTCTGTGAACACATTTGCGGCTAAACGGCTAATCGGATCGGATGGAATTTTTTGAAAATATTGGGTTTTCATATAGTTATTGGCAAAATATTTATACTTTGTGGAAAGAACATGTAATTTCCGACATTTTTGAAAGAATACATTTTTTTGATATTTTTATTAGTTTTCGAGATATTGACACTTTTATCAAAAACTGGAAATATGTGAAATAAAAATTGTGGATTCGCTCTTTCACTACTTGGGATTATACATGCTACTGTTCGGAAGGTCGTGTGGTGCCCACACCAGATTTTTTTTAATATCACGACTTCCTTAAAACAATACTAATACTCATAGACTATTAGGTCAATTACCTTATTTACAATAACAGTATATACACTACATGTATTTTTAATAAATAAAGCTTAACTTGTTATAAGCATGTCTTCTCCAATAAATCTCTGATAAAATGTTTTTTACCGTAACACAATTACACTTCAAAAGAACCAAATAAAACTGATGAAGCTCTCGGAAATTCTTTGATGCCAATCGTAAACTTAATTTTATACCCTGATGCTGCAATGTGACATTTCAGTTTCTGGCCAGTAACCTTTACAAAAACTCATTTGGTGCAGCTCTTTTTGACGCGATGCTAAATTAAGTTTCTGGAAATAAAACTTCTTGTTGTTTCTCATTACATTATACTAGAACTGCAAATTGGTATTTTGATATCAGTAGTGTTATACACAAATACATAGCACAATAACATGAAGATAGAAATGAAGTAGTAGACTTTTTGTAGTTTTTTTATTAAGTTTTTGTACGTGATTTAATCAAGTGTCTACTTTACTAAACACTAAATAGACATAATCAGAGCAAAATTTAAAACAAGGTTGTTTCACTAAGATTCGATATAAACAGGATTAAAAGAAATTGCGGTATCCGGAATTTAAAGAAATTCTGTTTAAATAAATATAGTCTTTAACCTCGTAAAATCCAGTTGTAATACTATAAATAATACTTTAATACCATTAACATTTTTTAAAAAATAAATGATTTAAAGTCGTTTTACTTTACGCAATTTACCGATATTTGCAAGAAACTTAACCCAACTGTACGTCCCCATTAAAGGTACAAATAATACCTTCATCCCTGTTTTCTTTTGATGTGAAACATCTATAGCCGCACGTGAATCAGATTTCTCGCGTGGCGACGGTGACGTATGATTCGTATGACGTAAAAAACCTAACGCATCGATAATATATAATAAAGAGATGTACTGATACCTTATATGAAATTGGTCTCATGTTTTGAGCGACGCCGACGGTGGCGCGCCAACAATAGGGGGAAGAAGCTCATCGATTCAAAAATTTGGCGGGACAGGGTATGAATTGTTTCATAAAAACCTAACTCGATTCCGCCTACTATCTATTCTATATATATAAAAATGTTTGTTTGTATAGGCAACATAATATACCGAATAGGTGAATGGTTATACAGGATAAGTTGTTAATAATATCGAGGTTTGAGGTATAAAATTCATGCAGGTTGAAATGGCATTTATATTAAATTTTTCACAAAAAATAAAAAATATCCTTTATAAGTATTGTTATTAAAAGAATCGTTGACATTGACAGTTGATATTTGACAGCTGACAGATACTATTTTACATGTGACAGTAGAGATTTGACATTTCAAATTTGGCATTTGACAGTTGAAACTTGACAGTTGACATTTGATAGTTGCCATTTGACAGTTGACATTTGACAGTTGACATTTGACAGTTGACATTTGACAGTTGACATTTGACAGTTGACATTTGACAGTTGACATTTGACATTTGACAGTTGACATTTGACAGTTGACATTTGACAGTTGACAGTTGACATTTGACAGTTGACATTTGACAGTTGACATTTGACAGTTGACATTTGACAGTTGACATTTGACAGTTGACATTTGACAGTTGACATTTGACAGTTGACATTTGACAGTTGACATTTGACAGTTGACATTTGACAGTTGACATTTGACAGTTGACATTTGACAGTTGACATTTGACAGTTGACAGTTGACATTTGAGAGTTGGAATTTGACAGTTGGCATTTGACAGTTGATATTTGACATTTGACAGTAGACTTTTGTCAATTGACAGTTGCCATTTGACAGTTGACTTTTTTCAATTGACAGTGCAATTTTTTTTATAAATGATTATTAAATCGGTCGTGCATAAAAGTTTGTATGTGTTTCGGGCGTAAACAGCGTTTATGGACCTTACGTGTTAATAGCCCTCGCCTGCGGCTGGGGCTCTTATTTACACGTTGCGGTCCATAAACGCCTGTTTTACGCCCTTGATACATAAATAACTATTATTTTGTATTCAAATTTTGTATTTGCTAATTTTATTACCTATATATATATATATGTATTTAGTTTGATATAAATAAAAATTATGGTGAAAATTACAAAAAAAAATCGTGAATTTAACTCTGATGACAAATTTATTGCAAATTTCCTACAAGAAATAGATATTTAATTATTTTTAGCTACATTTGTTTCAGTAAAAAAATTTAACGACAAAAAGTGCAAAAATGCCATGTTATTTAAATTGGAAATGTCTTATGATTTAGGCACGGGTTAATGTCGATGTTTCACATCTGCCAGGCGTCCCGTGACGGCTCACATTTTTTTTTTTTTTATTGGTTTTATCAGCTAGTTTGTTTATAATTGCCATTTGCTAAATAACAGTAGAAGGACCTACAAGAACTACTAATCTTCCTCCTTCCTTAAGTCGATCTACCAAATCTGCATATGAGGTGTTAAAACAAACTTTATTAATATAATAAATTTCCAAAATAAAAACAAAATTTATAGACATGATATGCTATTTATACTTATTTTCGCATCCATAATGCCACCGAGGTATCATGAAAAAACAAACGAAAAATTAATAAGAAATCTAAAGGCCAATGGTTTCATAAAAAGTGATACTGACGAAGCTGCAATGCTTACAGTAAACAGAGCCCATTATTCTGAAGATAGTCCAAATATGGATGCTCCTCAAGGAATAACGTATGGAGTGACTATTAGTGCACCACATATACATGCTCACGCATTGGAGTTTATAAGGAAAAACCTAATAAATGGAACTAGGGCTTTCGATGTTGGATCTGGCAGTGGTTATCTTACAGCTGGCAGTATGGTAATAATAATGGGAAAAATGTTTAGCTGTTGCTATAGATCATATACCAGAATTAATTGAAATGTCTGCAAAAAATGTTGCAAAAACCAAACGTAATAAAATCGGATGTGTAAAACTTGCACTAGGTCATGGACGTTTAGGTTATCAAGAAGTAGCTCTTTATAATGCTAGAAACGTAGAAGCAGCACGAAAGTTGTTTCTGAAGAATTAGTAGATCAACTAAAGGAAGAAGGACGATTAGTAGTTTCTGTAGATCTTTCCACTGGTATTTAGCAAATGGCATTTATAGACAAACTATCTGATGGGTCGATAAAAAAGATGACCGTCTTCATATTGTGGTGGTCTTAACTAAGTTTATACACAATAGTTTATTACTCTTACTAAGTAGGTGCATTTATGGTAATTGCCGGAGTTTGGTCCATAACACTGTTAATTTATTTTTTCCAATTATACTCTTTAAGCTGTTGACAAATAACTTTAATTTAGTTAATTTAAATGTACGCAAGATTTCTTGTAGAGAATAAGATTTACTTTTACCACTAAAGGTAAAAAAGCTTAATTTAAAGAATTTTCATTTTTTTAAAATTGCCGTGGTTAGTCATTTAAATAAGCAAGGTTAACACCAAACTGGCTAATAAGAAGACCTCAATTCTTTTTACGCAGTTTTTGCAGTTAAATTAACCTTGATAAGTTTTTGATAGCATGTCTGTACAAAAAAAAATAGTACAGAGACAAAACTGTTTTGCCACTAAAGGTGGTTAAAGACAGTGGTGTTTGACATACACCACTACCTTACGACAAATTTTGAAAGAATAAATCCTAAGACCCACGGAGACTGAATCGATTTGCAGAAGACAGAATTGTAGATATTTTCATTATACTGGTCGGACCTACGATTTAGAAAAGGTTCATTTCGCAGCAAGTTTTATTGTATTTTTTAATTTATTTTCTTTTCATAATAGTTAATGTGTTATTTACTTTAGCATGTTGATTAAATAGTAAACAAATTTAGAAATAAGTTTTGGATGGAAAGCACGATAAAATGCGATGCAGAAGATGACTAAACGGATACAGACTATAAATACTACGGCTATAAAGCATATCATTCTACGAGCCACTTTACAGCGACATCTATACAATAGGGTTCTTGTAAAAAGACACAGATTTATCAGTTTTCCGTAGACATCAAGGAATAGTTATTTGTGACACAAGGACGGAAAATGACATTTTGCAAGAGCGAGTAAAGTTGTGTAGCTTAGGTGCGTAGCACCGAGGCGAAACAATACGAGCACTTGAAAAATATTTTTCGGACGTGTAACACACACTATTTTTTGGTCCGACTAATTTTTAATATTTTCAAAAGTTCTGTTATGTTCAAGACTTGACTGATTGTGCTACCTGAACTAAGACCACTGACTAGAAGACAGCCGACAGATATAAGCGCCACATTGGATGTTAAATATTATAGTTGTGTTGTTGTGTATTGTGTAATAACTTGTTTAATACTTAATATACGTGTTTAGCTTCAGCAGTTATTAGTGTTTTAATTAACATATGCTGCAAACACAACAAGTTCAAAAACTTTTTACTTTGTGACATACAAGATTAGATGTTTATATAAAGATGAGAGAATGAACTATTTTCATAAATTAACATAAATGTCAAATTTTAAAATACAAGTTGTGAGAGAAATTAAATGTAAATTAGAATCCTGCTTATCTTTAGAAAAAGTTATAGGTAAGTTTAGTATATTATACGCAGTTTTTAAATAAATTTAATTAAAATTTGTATTATTCATTATGTATTTTTGATGACTTAAAATTTAAACTCATAGCGCCATCTCTTTAGATAATCTAAAAGCTACTTTGCCGGCCTAGGCCGGAAAATGCCATTTTCCGGACGATTTTGAAGTAATTAATAGTATTGTTTCTGGACGGAGGACCAAAAAAAAAGTATTAGACTATGTTTTTGAAATAGGTTTATGGTTTATCCAAAGAAGAATTTTAGCTACTCGTATTTTAATACGCTAAAAATAATTTCTTAAAAGTCTTAATTAAAAGACCTCCTAACTTGACTTTAACAAAACGAGAGTTAACTTCCACTGTACATTTAAAAGTTATAACAAGCATCAGATTTATAAATTTTTTGATATTTTTAGAAATAAATCCAAAAAAATGACATTTATAACATGGACGTAACAGAGGCACAAATCTATTCTAATAAACCAACCAGAGTATTGACAAAATTTGGGCAATACCATGTTGGTCTGCTGATTGCAAGCAGTAAAAGAGGTCTAACAACCGCTATGATTTGTTGTTGCAATACTGTTGGATCATTTATACCATATTTATGATTTTTGCGTGCAAGAAAATGAACTCAAGATTCTTAAATGGGGCAGCACTGAGTATCCACGGAACCTGTATGGTTGGATCAATGGATCAATAAATATAAGTTATTTTTCTTATTATTTTATTGTGAAATAAAGATTTGTTATCACCCCTATTCTTGTGTTTTCATATATTTCTTTTTATTTGTAAATAAGGGACCTTTTCCCTAATGGTTATATTTGGTTAAGGACAGCTTACGGGCAAAGTGAGGATTCGAAAGGTTTATTTTTTTATTTTGGATCTTAGTTTCATATTTATTTCAGTAGTAGAGCTGTTTTTAGTATAAATTAATGAGTATTTAATAGGGTGGGTCGCTAACGTATAAAAAAAGCTTTGCCAATATTATTTTTTTATAGTTATATTATTATAACCTAATCAGGTTATGCCAAAACAGGCTTTTTTTCCAAGTAGTTACATTCATACCGCGCATGAAGTTTAAATATTTAAAAATTCGCGTATTTTACCGTACGACTGTACTTTTTAAGATTATAATTCATATAAGAACTAAAAAAACTAAATGATGTTTTAGTGACAGTTTTCACTGCCAGCTCTACAGCTTCAGTGTGACTGGTTAGTCGCAGAAAAAGGACTTAGTGCTCGCCTCCATACTCCACCAAAGACAAAAAAAGCAAAATGCGTTGCGCTTGAGTAAAGGAACGATTACATTTTTCAGCTCTGGTGGAAGGTATCTGGACCAAAATATTAATCTTTAAAAATGTCTCTTAATTTCGAACCAAACCAGTAAACTTTAACCACATATGTACCCGTTTTTCAATTGGTTTATTAGTTAAGGCAAATAAGCGTAAAATTCGGTTGGATTTAGTAAGCCACCTGGCGTGAGACATTTTGGCTGGGCTTAGATTAGCCAAATGAGAAGGACTGCTAATAATGCTAATTCATACAAAAAGCGTTGGTCTGAGCTGGAATCTTTCACTTCTGATACATCGGGAAAAATGCCCTTAATCTTTTCAAATGGCACCAGGTCTTGCTTTTCACAGTCATTATACAAGTTTCCAATATCTCGAGAATAAGTGGCAAGTCCAGTAGTGGTACCATCGAGTTTCGAAAACAGATGTCTTGTTTTTGCTTTAAAAGCAAATATTGATTCTTTATTGTTTTTACGACAAATAGTTCTTTGTGTAAATCGAGGTCTAAAGTAAAATATTTTAATTTTTGTTATACTCCTAAAAATTCACTATGCGAAAATAACACTGTCAAATAGATATGTATATGTAAAACTTAGGTCACTTACGTTAATGAAATAGAGGAAAAAAACTAGTAAAACATTGCAAGTTGTCTCATTATAAGTTTTCCCTCACGTTCCGCTTTTTCAACAGAACTTTCAAATAAGAAGTAGTTCATTTTATTAAAATTTGTTTATATACAAAGGACAAAGATTTTATATATTTTCCTGAATAAAGTTAGAGCTTATATAATTAGATGTCACTCTTTAATTAATTCTTATTGACAAAACTATTTTTGGATCGTAAATAAACAAATAAAGTGGACGCGCCCTACGTTGGAGTTTTTTATTTGAAAAATATGTAGCGGAAACGCCAATGCATCATTCTAATAAAGTAATCAATATAATTCCACTTAAATATTTATAGATTATTTGAATTGTATCAACGGATGACACACTTATTTTAAGGTTTATTTGCTCTCATATGTATACGGAAAAATAATACAGAACGTGTACTACTTGAAGCGTGTTCTTTTTTATTTTAAGTTTAACTTTCTAAAATTTATTCTCTTAGATTATTTTGTCAAAGTGGCATTTAAAAATGAACTATTTTTTTTTTAAATTATGACATTAGATAAAAAAGAAATGATATTACGGAGAAATTAGGAAAAAATGCAATATCTGACAAGACTCGAAAATGCGATCTCTGTCTTTAGCCAAAATCGCCTCACATGAATTCGATTTACGTTTATTCGGATAGCGTCTTAAATTATCGGCTCTATTTTTTTGGATTACAAAATTCAACAAATAAATAAAGGAAAATAGTAAATATAAATTTTAATTATCTACTCTCATAAAACTATGTTTTAAATTAAATAATGTATTGGTAAAAAAACTAAAACCATTAATGTACTGTTATTATCCAAAATATTTAAGTTTACAATACTAGCTGACCCGGCGAACTTCGTAATGCCTAAGAATCTATGATTTTTTCTCATTTTCTGTTTTTCCAATTTTTACGATCTTTTTTCGTTTTTAATTGTTTTTTTGTTTTTTCCAAGATTTTACTATTTTTTCCGTTTATTTTATCTATATTTTTTTGGTTTTAATGTTTTTTTTAGTTCTATTTTTTTCCATTTTCCAGTTTGGTTTCTTTAATTTTTGTAATATTTTTGGGTTTTTCATTTTATTCATTTTTTTTGTTTTTTTATTTTTTTATATATGTAAACTTTAATTTTTGCTGGTTTTACCTGTTTTTTTATTTTATTTTAATTTATTTTTTCATTTTTTTTATACTTTTTTTTGTTTTACCGGGATTTATTTATGGTTTTTAACGTTTTTTTTTCGATTTTCATCATTTTTTTTTTAAATTTTTATTAACTTTTGTTTTATCATATATTAATACTGATTAATCTATTCCCGACGAAGAGAAATCCAAATGATATTTCTTACTGTATTATCACTATCACTACATAGTATAAAACAAAGTCGCTTTTTCTGTCCCTATTACCCTTTGTATGATTAAATCTTTAAAACTACAAAACGGATTTTGATTCAGTTTTTTTTAATAGATAGATTGATTTAAGAGGAAGGTTTATATGTATAATATCCATTAAATAGTGGAGAAATACTGCCATTTTTGAGGTTTCTAATGTGATGTTGTTAATTATCAATTTTTTTCCGCTTACATTGTAAACGCAGGCTGAACCCTACGAGATTTATCAATTGAAAAGGTCTACAGAAAACTCCGCGATGGTATATGTCTATCTTTTATGAATATCCCACAATAACATTTTTTTGTCATTTACTTTTTACGACAAATAATGGCTAATTTTCGAAGCGATTTTAACCAATACAGCATAAATCCTTATACAATTAAATAGCTTAAATACATTGTTGATTTAATATAGATCTATATGGTCCTGTAAAACACAAGATTTAAATGAATATTTTTGAAGATATTACAGATTTAAAATTGCGGGACGCAGCGCTTGCGGTGGTACTGGCCGGCCGGGGCGGCGGCAGCGTGCCTATAAATAGCGCGTCGGAGGTCGCGATTTTCCATATTGCACTTTGAATTTTGCAGCGATCGGACGCGTTTATTACGAAATTAATCATTATGACGCTACCCTAAGGTGGCGCAGTTGAGATGTTATAAATTTACACCTGTAATTCCTACATAACTAAGTACTATGACGCCACCGTAAGGTGGCGCAGTTGATATCTCATATATTTAAAAGAGCAAAACTTACTTAGCTAAGAACTATGACGCCACTGGTGGCGTAGTTAATATATAATATAACTAACCGATAAATTACAAAGTACTATAAATAATCGTAAAAACTGGTAACTAACGAGAAAATATGATAAAAAATACAAAAAATTAATCGTAAAAATTAAAAAAAAAATTGGAAAATTGTTAGGCGGTGCGAAGTTCGTTGGGTCCGCTAGTTTAGAATAAAATAGAAATATAACGCCCTCTACCTAGTATCTACGCAACCTACATGTCAAACGATGGTATAGTTTTGTATGAATTAACTAAAACCACCGTCAATTAGTAATTCGTAAAACTAAATAATAATAACACACTTTGTATTTGAAAATTAAATTGTCGGTTTTCGTATTTCACGTTAATTATTACTTATGTTTCGCACTGTTTAAACCTTCCCTAGAGAATTTAAAAGCAAAATTGACACCTTAATTGAATTCTCCTAAACCATGAAACACATGTTCAATAAAATGGTCTTTATAGTCCAGGGCATTTAGATCAAAATCGCCCGAATAGCGGAAAAATTTACATCCAGCAGATATCGAAATGCGGTTTTTTGCATTGTGTTCAGGAAGGTCACAGGAAAAAAGTCAACAACGTCTGGTTTGGCGCATTTTTTGAAAAATGCCTTCTGGGCCGGAAAATGCATTTTCCAATTGCATCATTCCTTGCAACATTCTAGGAACGACTGGAAATTTGGAAAAATCGCTTGGAAATCGTTACTCGGGGGGTTTTTGGGGCTACCGAACTCGATTCTGGCATTAGAATGGTGGGTAGGGTGAATTGGGGGAGAAATGGCAGCGTGCATGAAAATCGCTCTAAACTCGTTATTTGGGGGTTTTCGGGGATGACGAATCACTCGGGGGCGGCTCTGCGGGGATATCCGGGGGGACATTCTGGGGGAGAAACTGCATAGTCCATGAAAATCGCTCCAAACTCGACACTCGGGGGGTTTTCGGGTATGACGAATTTACTTCTGGCATTGGAATTACCCGGGAGCAATCATGGGGCGGCTCTGCGGAGGTATCCGGGGGTCATTCTGGAGGGGAAATTCCATAGTCCATGAAAACCGCTCCAAAGTCATTACTTGGGGGTTTTCGGGGATGTCAAATTCAATTCTAGCATTAGATTTTCCTGGGGGCGCTCGGGGGTCCCTTTAGCGCCCACGGGGAAATCTAATGCTAGAATTGAATTTGGCATCCTCGAAAACCCCCCAAATACTAACTTTGGAGTGGTTTTCATGAACTATGCAATTTCTTCTCCAGAATGACCCCCGGATACCCCCGCAAAACCGCCCCCTAGCGCTCCCGGGTAATTCCAATGCCAGAATTAAATTCGTCATCCCCGAAAACCCCCCGAGTGTCGAGTTTGGAGCGATTTTCATGGACTATGCAGTTTCTCCCCCAGAATGTCCCCCCGGATACCACCGCAGAGCCGCCCCCGAGTAATTCCAATGCCAGAATTGAATTCGTCATCCCCGAAAACCCGCGATTTTCATACACGCTGCCATTTCTCCCCCAATTCACCCCCTGCGCACCCACGGGTAATTCTAATACCAGAATCGAGTTCGGCAGCCCCAAGAACCCCCCGAGTAACGATTTCCAAGCAATTTTTTTGAGTTTCCAGTCGTTCCTATAATGTTGCAAGGAATGATGCAATTGGAAAATGCATTTTCCGGCCCAGAAGGCATTTTTCAAAAATGCGCCAACCCAGACGTTGTAGACTTTTTTCCTGGGAGGTCCCTGAACACAATGCAAAAAACCGCGTTTCGATATCTGCTGGATGTAAATTTTTCCGCTATTTTTCGTAACTTCCCTGGACTATTAAGAGTCTTATTTTCATTTTCTATACTACAAACGTCTGTAATACAGTTTTATTAAAATGGAAAGGTACTGGTATACTACAGTTGCGTATGCCATGAGAGCGAGAGAGAGAATAGGTAACGTACGTGCGCGGACACTTTTTCTCAATTCATTGCTCTTGCCAAAAGTTAACATAAAAAGCTTCGCTTTAAAAATATTAAACAGGGCACAACAAAAAACTGAGTTAGAGTTTAAACTTTTAATTGTCTATTTAAAGTTATTTCCTCTTGATCTATTTTTAAAATTTTAAAAATTTTTGAAACAATAAAAGTATTTCAAACATTAGAGATGTGAAAATATTTAAAAGAGAAAATCAGAGATTTATTTTAACAGACTCAAAAACGTATGTAGGTATGTATTTGTAATTTCATTCAACAGCCAATATTCATAAATGAAATCTACAGACTTTTGACGCATTTAAACAGTGCTGTTGAAAAATTTGATGAGTTAAAAAAAAGGTTTTAAACACATGTCTTTCTAAAAGTACGGTTTAAGTTTGAATTTATTTGTATTATTTCTAATAAATATGTTTTAAGGTTTATGTAAACGTAGCGTGATTGACGCTTCTAATATATAACTATTTTTTTTATTTTGAAAAGTGCCAAATATATTTTATTTTAAATTTCTACGACTATTTTGTAGTTTAAGGTTTTAAAACAATTATTTTAAAAATTTGTTCACTAATTTTAATAAACTATACAAAAATGGATTTTACTAGATGCATTTGAGCATATAGGGCATGGTGTGAATCAAAGAGCCGAGTTTTGAGAGCTTAACTAGATTTGACGCGTTTCTTGATTTCTTACCAAATATCGATTCTATGGGAGATGGGCCCAAACGGCACCTTAAGGGAAAATGAAAAAACAAATGGTGTTTAACTTAACTGCATTTTTTACGTTTTTGCCATAAGGTCCATAATTAATACCTTTTCAATGAAGCTTGCTTTATTAAAACAAAAATAAAAAAAATATAATAGTTACAATCGAATTCCATAACAACTACGATTGCCCGCTTTGCCCGAGAAGGGGGCTTAAAGTTGACACTCGTTTCGGGCAAAACGGGCATAGCTTGAGGGAAAGTGGGCATGGTAAAATTTCACTCGTTAGTGTTATTACTAATAATAGAAAAAAAACGTTAATTTACTGTTCTCAACAATAAAACAAATTATGAAGATCTTCTAATGGTTAATTAAGTATAAACAATACCAACTTTAACAATTCTTTTTATAATCAGTCTTTCCTTTATAAAAAAGTTATCTCATATCTATTGGTTAGGTACCTATAGCCTATAGGTAACCTATGTTTAAGTTATTAAATTTCCTGACAAATGTCACAATGAAATGATCCAATTCCTGAATATCCAGTGCAAGATTCGGGAGCCCACAAATTACAATCATTGCATTTTATCCAGTCCTCGACGGGTGCATGCAATGCAATTGCACAGAATTACTACTACTACCAGCTTTGGACGTTTTTCTTTTTGGTTTTGTTTTGTTAGATTTTGGTTTTTCTGTAGACAGTTCTTTTAACAGTATTCAGACTTTTTTGACCATTTTTTTCTTTTTGTCTATCTTAATTCTTTGCTCGTCTTTGATCGGCGTCCTTGTTAATTTCTCAGCCTTTTGTACACTTCTGCCTCGGGTTGTTTTATTTGGAGCAACTTTGGAAACTAATCTTATTACCATGGGAGAGTCATGTGTACTACAGCTGGCAAGATTGCCTGTGAATGGATTCATTCTTTTCATGCAGGAAGTATTGGAAATTATTGACTCATATGTTGCTGCTTCATGAAAAATTCGTTTTCTATAGTCTCTTCTGACACAATTTCAGTCTGATTATATTGGTTCCGAAAAATTTGTTCAAGCTCAATGTTCAATGGAGAAGGTGTTCTACCAGTATCATTTTCAGCTATTGGAAATGGTGGAGGAGAAACATGGTTATTTTTCTGTATTTTCAGATAAAAACATGCTGTAGTTGTTAGTTGTATCTTTCAATATTAACCGCGACAGACCCTTAACTAGCATCTTTTTCCAGTGGCAAAGATGTCTAAATTTATTTTTCAAATACCAGAAGCTGGCAGAAAATTCCTTGTCTGCATTATATACTTTCTTGTAAACGATTTCTTTTAGAAAAAAAAAAACAAATTATCAGTACTTATGTTGATTTGATTAAAGAGTCGTTGAAGTCACCCCTTACCAAGGACCAGCGGGCTGTCTATAATTATATCTTTGCATTTCTGGTATTTATTTTTATTTATGAAAAATTAATAACATATAGTTTATAAATTTAAACAATAGATTATTATTATCATGAGTACACACTACTACCAACTGTGAGGGTCGAGAAAAGGGTCAGATTTATGGACGGTCCGCTGTTCGCAGGTAAGGGGTAACTTCAATGTCTCTTTAACTGTTGTTTTTTTATGTTTAAAAAAACTCGATTAACAAAAATGGAAATAAAATTTTTATTATTATACGGACGTCACATGCATATAATTGAAGGCTGGACGGCCTAAACTGACTTGAAATTCGTATTCAGCGGGTCAAAAAACATGCCCGTAAATAGGTGGCGCCCGGTGTACAAACATTTTTTTATTTTTTGTGAGCCGGTGTTATCTCTAAATTTCTGGTATTTATTTTTATTTATAAAAAATTAATAACATATATTTTATAACTTTAAACAATAGATTATAAAATCATGAGTACACACTACTACCAGCTGTGTGGGTCGAGAAAGGGGTCGGATTTATGGACAGTCCGTTGTTCGAAGATAAGGGGTGTCTTCAAAGACTCTTTTACTGTTGTTTTTTTATGTTTAAAAACTCGATTACTTTAAATGGAAATAAAATTTTTATTATTATACAAACGTCACATAAATATATTTTTTATTGTAATTAGTTTTAAGCAGATAAACATAAATTAACTGTATAAAAAATCTAAATCCATCGAAATTAGCATAGATACACACATACAATCGACGTAAATATATTTATTTTTAGATTTGTTTATATGTTACATATCAGGCAACCTGTACCATGTCCAGTGCTACTTAATTTATTTTCAATACTACTTGTAATGTCTGTTATTTTTAGCATTATACTTTAAATGATACTAAAATGGATAAACATTTAAATCAAGTCAGTATAAATAAGAATGAATATTTAATAGACAAGAATTATTTTACTACAATCCATTTTTTAATGGTATTTTTATAAATTTATAAAAAAGAATAAAAAGTTGCAATAAAAACTAAAACATCCTTATTTTAGGAAGACTTTAAATAATAGCAAACAAGAATTGTTTGACAGGAGACCGAGACAGGAGACCGAGGCAGGAGACCGAGACAGGACACCGAGGCAGGAGACCGAGACAAGAGACCAACGCATGAGACCGAGATAAGAGACCAACAAATGAGACCGAGATAAGAGAGCAAAAAAAGAAATCAAGACAAGAGACCAAGTAAAGAGATCAAGACTGGAGACCGAGACAGTTATGCATCTGTTGTATAGTAAATAATAAATAAATAATAGTTATAAAAAACTTATTCGATAAGAAATATTTTTATTGTGAAAATAATATTTAAAACTTTCGATCGAAAAAAGATCAAAAACTGAATTTAGATTGTGATTAAGAATACATCTAAATATAAATAAAAGTATGAAAATGACTACTTTTTTTGCTATTATATGATTAAAGCGTAAACCATTTTCATTTGCATAATCAACACCAAAGCTTGTGCAATTAGGCATTTACAAATTTCCGTATTGTATGGTTTGCCTTACTTTATGCTCTAAATTTGGAATACAGCCACTACGGATTTCTGATCAATGACATGCGACTTGTCGCTCGATTCCGTCGCGTGCAACTGAATAGCTCCTCTTCTCGCCAAAGATCAAAAAACGAAATTGCATAGAACTGTGTCAATGACATTTAAACAGTTATAAAACTACAGCAAAAAACGTTTGTTTATCGAATAGAAAGTAACTTGTCACAAAACTTGGTTGTATCATTACACATTTAAACAGAAACAGGAAAGTTTGGAATAGAGAAACAAAAACAAATTTGTATTTGTAAACAAACCAAATCGTATTTCAAACTGCATAAAATCCGAAAACTTCTAGAAGCAACGTAACATGTATATCGTTAGAAAACGCATGACTTTCTTATAAACTTAACTCTGCAAAAAATTTAGTTCAGACTGGCTACCTTGTTTAGCCAAGTCATATAAGGGTTTCACCTCGGAATGAAAGATAATACGCTGAAAATTGGTAAAAACCTTTGTTTTATCGTCCTTAATATTGTGTCAAAAGTCACAATTGCTATCGTGCCGGCGTCTTAAGATATTGAAGGTCAAAGGTCACAAAAAACGATTTTTCACGAATATCTCCGTTCCTATTGCTTAAATGATATTTTCACCTATTATAAAAGTTGTAGAGTAAAAAATTCTCTGCAACTTTTGTTTAAACTTTTTTTTTTATACGATCAACCTTTTTTGATGTAGAGCGCGAAGAGTACGCTGCGTACAGTCATATATGGGCTAATGTAAGGTCAAGCGTGAGTTACGGTTATCAGTACGTTGTATAATAGTTATTTACGTAACGAGTTATGAAAAGTCCAATTTTGTTTAACGAGTGTGATGTTGCAGCAAGAGCGTAGCGAGTGCTGCAAATGAACACGAGTTAAACAAAATGGCGTTTTATAACGAGTTCCGTACAAGATTTTTTATAATTTTGACGAAATTCCATAATTAAAGAAAATCATAATTATCTAATAATAATTAAAAACAATACATCTAGTTCTCGTGTTTATTTTGCATTGACACCTTTCTAATGACAATTCTATTTAATACAGATATAATTAAAAGGTAAGTTTCTGATATACCTAAATATTAAGTATACCTACTTATTTAATTTTTTGTTTAAAAATGTCTGCTTTTAAATATTTCTTTAATAAAGTTAGTATAAAATATTTCTTAGTTGTTTACTTATATTTGCTTTATATTTTTCGTAACTTGTTTTGAAATGAACTTTTCAAAACTAGTTACGTAAAGTTTTACTTTTCAAAACTAGTTATGAAAAGTAATGACTTTCAAAACTGACAGCAGTTTTGAAAAATGTCACTTTAGGTACTTGTCAAAATTATAAAAAGTTATTTATTTACTAATAAATTATAATTATTAGGCAATACACATTATTTCTTTACTTATTATTAATTATTCATATTTAATTATTAAACTATAGTGTATTATTAATTCTGGTTTATCTATTTTAATTATATTTTCAAATAAAAAGACAGTAAGGAGATATATTTTATAAATATCTTTATTAAAGTGTGAGTTTAAATAAAATTGCCAAGGGAAGCTAGTCATCTTCTTCCTCGTCGTATTCTTCTTGCTGTCGCTCAAAAATGTTAAATTCACTCTCATCATCCTCATTATCGGTCATATTCATCTCCAAACCTTCCAGAATTTCAGGATCGTATGTGCTTTCTTCATCGGTATTATTTGGATATAGTGGAGCGTTGAGGCAAGCTTGTCCATTGCACTGGCCACAATCTAAAGAACATAGTAGCCCTGATTTTTTGCATTCACAGCGGGATCCACAACCATTTTTGCAATTGCAAAAAATTGTGTTTAGTAGTTCGGCTTGTGCTGAAGGTAATAGCGTTCTTATGGGCTCCATGATTTCATTTTCAAGCTTCCAGCCCCATTCTTGAGGTTCTAAGTTCTTCCCTAGCCACGTTTGAGTCTGGTAGTAGACACGATTTATATGTTGATGGGCTGCTACACTTGTTGGGGAAAGTGTTGACAATTTACAGGTTTATTTAGTTTAGTTAATTTGATGAATTGCGTGTAGCGGCAGTGATCAAGGTTGTCTTCAGATTTTGCAGCATTATATAATATATAATGCCAACAAGATGCGCACTCCATTTTTAAATAATCTTTGTACGGTGCAGTTTTCTTGTTGAAATACTTCTACCAGATCATCCAAATTGATAATTTTTTCCAAAGCTGTAGTAATAGTAATTTTATTGAACTACACGACATAATATTTACAGACTTGGAAAACATAACAATAAGACTTGATAACTTGATAATCTCTGGGATTTACGTTAGGGATACTTTTACAGATATGACATTTTAAATATTCAAACATTACTAACAAAACAATTATAATGGGAGATTTTAATGCGAGACACACAATTTGGAATAACCCAACAAACAATAATAACGGAAATAAATTAATAAACATTTTATTGTCCAACAATTTGGATAAACTCAAAACTCCACCTTGGCTTATCAAAATTATTCAATTTTTATCACTGGTAGAACTTTCCAGGTGAGAATAAATGGGAAAAAATCCCTTGAAACCAGTATGCACGTTTTAAAGAAAACATATATAATGTCGTTTTAACTTAAAATATAAGTAAAATATATAATCCAGAATTAATAATACACTATAGTTGAATAATTAAACATAAATAATTAATAATTATTATTATTATTATTATTATTATTATTATTATTATTATTATTATTATTACATATTGTTAAGGGCAGAGGAGCTAGGCTCCTATTTTTCCCAAAAATACAGAAAATACATTACAAAAAAATAACCTACTAATGGACATATTAATAAAAGATAGAAAGAAAAAAAAAATAGAAATTAATTTCACAAAAATACAAAAGTTCTTTAAGGAATGATTAAACTCAAAAATTAAAAAAAAAAATTGTTAAATATTAAATATTGCGCAACGATCTAATCTGTTTTTAAAAATATTGACACTTGGTGAAGAGATAATTTCTTGATCTAAATTATTCCAGGCATAAAAAATTCTGTTGGGTAAAAAGTTTTGTCTTGATCTAGCAGTTACATTTTCCTTCTTTAGCTTAAACTGGTGTCCTCTTAGTCTTGTATCTGTGTTTAGGGTAAAAGTTGTACTTAGATTACCAAAGTTATATTTTAATATTCGAAAAGCTACAATTAGATCGCCCCGCAACCGACGCAGCTCAAAGGTGGTAAGATTGGCCATGGATAGCCTTTCTTCATATGAGGGTCTTACACGACCTAAAGTAAATCTGGTGGCTTTCCGTTGTAAGTTTTCCAGTAATGTTCTGTCGCGAATTAAATCCGGATACCAAGCTGGACCAGCATATTCAAGAACAGGTCTAACATAGGTGGTATACAATTTACAAAAAGATTGGAAGGAAACTTTTGAAAAACACTTGCTGATCAGATAAAGTCTGGTATTTGCACGTTTAGACACTGAAAGCACGTGATCCGACCACGATAGTTCACTGTTCACGATAACACCTAGATCATTGTGAGACGTCACTGTTGTTAAAAGTTGGCCATCAATATAATAGGGAGTATGTGGATTATTTTTGCCGATATGAAGCACTACACATTTTTCAGTGTTTAATGGAAGTAACCACTCTGGGGACCACTGATGTATTGAGGCCAAGTCATGTTGGATAGACTGATGACTTGTAGTTGGATCCCCGTATATTTTGGAGTCATCAGCGTAATGCGATATTGTACTAGATACGTGGAATTGTAGATCACTCGTGTAAACCGTAAACAGCAGGGGGGCCAGTACTGAGCCCTGTGGAACTCCACTTTTAACTGGTCTTTCTTGAGAAAAAGCGTCGCCAACTCGAACCTTGTAAAAACGATCAGTAAGAAAGCTTTCGATCCATTGTTTTAAACTTCCTCGAATTCCAAAATGTTTTAATTTGTACAGTAGTCTTTGCTTGGGAACTCGGTCGAAAGCCTTGGAAAAATCTAAGTATACTATGTCAATAGGTTGTCGATTATTCAAAAGTGATGTCCAGTCATTAACACAATGAAGTAAGTTGGTAAGTGTTGACCGTCCAGGAATAAATCCGTGTTGTTGACTGGATATAATATTTTGCGTGAGCAGAAAATCCATCATAGTCTCAGAAATAATGGATTCCATGACTTTACTGACAACAGGTAATAAACTTATTGGGCGATAATTTTTGCTGTCGAGCTTATTGCCCTTTTTGAAAATGGGGGTGACAGAAGCTACTTTCCAGCTTGAGGGGAGAGAGCTGTTATTGAAAGACGATTGCATAATTAAACATAATGGAGCTGCAAGCGCATCAGCACATCTTTTAAGAAAGTAGGGTGTTAGACCATCTAAGCCGGGCGAGGTGTTTGTGCGTAGGTTCAATAAATGTCGTTTGATTTTTTCATTTGTGAAAACAATATTGTCAAGAGTGGTTAAGAGATGGGGGCATAAAATATCAGGCATATTATCGTTGGGTGGTTCATCTGTAAAAACTTCCGAAAATGTTTGAGACAAGGTTTCTGAAGTTTCTTGATTTGACGTGCAAAGGCTACTATTATCCTTTAGCGACTTTTGATGATAATGAAGATCGTATGTGTTTAAAAACCCTTTTAGTATTACCACTAGCGATAATAGATTCCTCAAAGTTGTGTCTGAGATTATCTAGAGATAGTTTGACCCGATTAGAAAAATTGCGATGATTTGTGAAGTCTGTAGCAAGCCTCGTTTGTTTATATTTTCGCCATAGATGTCGTTTATGTTTAATTAAACGTATTGCCTGATTGTTTATCCAAGGTTTTAGATTATTTTTAAATATTTTACGTTGAGTTGTGTTCTCACGAATTGTTTTACTGTTGATCTCAAGGAAAGTATTCCACATCGTTGAAGGATCAGTAGACAAATCTAACGCAGTATGCCAATCGAATTGAGATAAAACAGAATTAACTTTGTTAAAGTCAGTAAAATTATAAGTAAGTGTGCTGCTTGATTTGGGAGAAAAATTAACGTTAAACTGGATGTGAACTGTTATAACCACATGGTCAGATTTACCTATCGGAGAACTAATTTCAGGTGTTGTTAGTAAATTATCATCGTTGGTAAGTATAAGGTCCAAAGTGGATGGTTGATTGTTGATCCTAAACCTGGTGGGTTCGTCTATAAGTTGGGATAGATTGGAGTTTAAAATAAAATTTTGGAAAAGATTATGAGAACTGATACCGTCAGATAAAGATGTTATTGGCCAGGCGATTTCAGGGAAGTTGAAATCACCTATTAGTATAAGGTTTTCAAAAGACGACAATTCCTCTAGTTTATGGATCAACAAGATATCATTTTCGCGTTGAGTATCTGGTGGTCGATATAAGCAGATCAGGTTGATTGAAAATGAGTTTTTAACAATGCGTAAATGGATGACATCTATATCTGGTATGTTAATATCACTTGCAGTTACTGAAAAAGAAGAAGTAATAACATCAGCCAGGTATAAGCAGACACCTCCACCAACACGGGGTTCTCTATCTTTACGAAATAATGTGTACTCCTTTATGTGGATTACAGAGTCAATAATAGTTGGTTTAAGCCAACTTTCCGATATCATGATAATGTGTGGTTTTAACAATTGCACAGTGCATAATAATTCATTAAATTTTTTAGGAAGGGAATCGAGATTAGTATAAAAAAGAAACCAGTCATTGAAGTTTACGGAATTAGAGCTGTTGACGAAATTTCGATATTTTTGGAATACCTTGTATATATTTAATTGTCAGGTCATGTTCACCATTACTTTTTCGTGTTTCCAATTCATTACGAAGATCTTTAAGACGTTGTTGTTGGATAGGTGTCTTGTCATCAATTATAGAGAACATTTCCGTGTCTTTATTTTCTAGAAGTTTAGATTTATTTCTTAGAATCTGTTTAGCCTGGTATTCTGAAGGCATTACAACTTTTAACATGCGAGGGAAACGCTGGTTTGGTTTTCCTACTCTGTAGAATGCCAGAGCATTTTCTTGACAACCGACAGCATTTAGAACCAACTTAATTTTATTCGAGTCGTGATCCTTTTTTGACTGGGTATTGCCCGAGTGTTCGGGAAAACCCCTAATTAAAACATTCTTAGCACGACTTATGCGGTCAAGAGCTTCGTTAGCAATATTATCGGTAACTTCGGCAGATTTCAAAGGATCTATTTGATTTAATTTACCGTTTAATTCTGATATTTTATTCTCAAATTCAGTCATTTTCTTATTAATATCATCTTTAAAATCGAGCAAGAGGTCTTTGATTTGAGCAATGTTTCCAACGTTTGAATTGCAAGAGTTACATAGAATACAAAGTCCTCGTACTTTCTGCCTCGTAACGCGATCCTCGGAAGACACATCGGTGCAATCCATATGAATTGGTCGTTTACAACCATCGCACTGAAGTTTACGATCGGCAGGACCTACCGATTTTAAACAATTCGAGCAGACAGATAGCGTAGGCATGATAACTTTTTGCTAGGCTGACCACTGATAAGAATTTTAAGTGACTAAATAACTACTCACAGTAAATGTTGGTTAAATTGCACTTGCACTACAACTTTTTTTTAAAATGAATTTAGCACTATTACTGTGATGATTTATGTAAATTTTGTGAATTGAAACTACACTCCTGGACAAAATTAACGCACCAATACAATAAATTCTCAATAAAATTTTATTTTCAAAAATAAATTGATGGAATCGAAATAGAAAGCTATATTTTGCGTAATTTAACAATTCAGAACAATATTACAATCAAATGGCATTATTGGAATTAAATTTCAACAAAGTGAACAATCCATTTTTAAGTCAACGAAAAAGTTAATAAACATTTAGTGACAACACAGTTCAAAGGACTCTAGTATAGAAAAGTTAATAACGTGTCTTGCCTCCTCTACTTCTAATCACCGCATTCATACGCCTAGGCATGTTTCTTATTAAATTTTGAATGGCATCCTGTGGAATGTTTTCCCACTCTGAAAAAACTGCATTTTCAAGTTCTCTCAAGTTGGCAGGTGCAGGTAAATAGGCTCTAACCCTTCTTTTAAGCATGTCCCAGACATGTTCTATGGGATTCATGTCCGGACTTTTTGGTGGCCACTCAATAAAGGGTATCGGAATGTTATTGAGGTAATCCAATACTTCTCTAGCCACGTGAGGTCGAGCATTGTCTTGCATAAACAAAAAATTATCTCCCAGAAAAGGACCAAAGGGCATTACATGTTCAACCACAATGTTCTCGAGAAAAAAAATTGCGTTCATAGATCTGGATCGAATAGGGACTAACTCTGTGCGAGCCTCATAACAAATACCGCCCCAAAACATTTTAGAGCCATCACCAAATGGACTCTTTGGAGAGATATTACATTGCGCAAATCTCTCTCCTGGTTTTCGCCAGACTCGTTCGCGCCCATCGAAGGATTTTAGGCTCACCCTAGTTTTATCTGTAAATAAAACACGTTTTCAATCGTCTACAGATCAATTACGATGATCTCTGGTAAAACGCAACCTTGCAACCCTGTTCTCTCTGGTAAGAAGTGGTGCAGTTGCTGGTGTTATGCTGACCGATCCAGCTTCTTTCTACCTTCTTCTGACTGTTCGAGCAGAAATTGCAACATTTCGAGTAGCTTCGAAATCATTTCTTAACAAAGAACTGGTGACTGACCTAGGTCTTAAAGCAGATTGCCTAAGAAAACGATCATCTCTTGCACTAGTACAGCGGTTTCACCTTTGTCCTGGCCTTCGACGATAAGTTCCAGTTTCGTTGAAACGTTGAATTATTTTACTTATTGTAGAATGGTTTACTTCCAGCAAATTGGCAAGATAACGTTGAGAATATCCCTCATCATGTAATGTTAATGCACGTACTGTCTCATGTTCTGTTAAATTCCTTGGACGATTCATTTTCAGACTTTAAACTATGGTAAATTAATGAACAAAACTCCCCAAACAACAATTTACACAATAAACAGCAGAGAAAAGCAACAAATTAATCTCGGTTGCTAACAAATTTTGTATCACTAAATGATTAAAGTATCCACTAACTTAAAAACGTCGATTTAAAATTACCTAATAAACTCAGTTTGTGTACAGAATTGTTAAAAAAGGTTCAAAGCCTACTATTCATACTCTCTGCACGTATAAAAAATATTTATGACATAAAAATCTGAAATTTTTCTGTTGGTGCGTTAATTTTGTCCAGGAGTGTATTTAATTCGTTAAGAAATTTAAATATTTCCACAGCGTAATAAAAGTGTCTGACACCACTTTTGACGTTATATTATATTATAATGGGTATTGCTTAATAATTACAATTGTTTTGTAAATACATCCATAATTGACTTTATACAACGCACTCATAACGGTAACTCACGTTTACTTAGTTTTAGAGAAACAGTTTGCAAAAAATTATAGGTCTACGTCTTAAAATAAATATTAAAGTATTTCTTTATGTTGATGTGTTCCAAACATTTTTACCATCAAATATTTATTTAGAAAATTGAAATTTAACGAGGAATAGAAGTTTCGCAATTTTTACAGTCCAGGTTAACTTTTATTAACTTCTTGAAATTCTATTTATGAAAAATTAATGTTTTTTTTTATTAACTGTTTTTTCCAATTTTTACGATTTTTGTTTTGTTTTCATTTTTTTGTCTATTTACAGCTAGCTTTTTACTTTTTGTTTGCTTTATTTTGTAATTTGTACGCTTTTGTCCCTTTTTAATTGTTTTTTTTTTCGATTCTTTCCCATTGGGTTTGATACCTCCTCGTTTGTTTAGTTTACTAACTATTTTTTTGCGTTTTCGACAGTTTATCACGATTTTCAATAATTTTTTTATAATTTTTAACATTTTTCAGGATATTCAATAATATTTGACGTTTTTTTAGGTTTTCAACTATTTTTCACAATTGTCGACAATTTTTTACGATATTCAACTTTTTTTACAATTTTTAACCATTTTTTACAAAGATTACAAAAATTTCTTATAATTTTTAACAACTTTTCACGGTTTTCAAACATGTACCATTTTTTGCTTTTTTCACCATTTTCAACAATTGCCGACTTTTTATTATGATTTTCATCAACTTTTTACGATGTTAAACATTTTTTCAAGATTTTCAACATAATTTTTCACGATTTTTAAGTTTACTTTATAATCTTCGACATTTTTTCACCATTTTCAAGAAAATTTTTAAGGTTTTTAACAATTTATTTTTAAATCCGCATAATAATTTTGATTGGAAACAGAGTTATTTTTAAAATATTATTTACACAAAATATAAACCCCAATGTTTAATGAAATATTTTTTTGGGTCTGAATTTTAATTTTTATAAAACTGGGTGCCGATTTAAAGATTTTTCCATGCAATATTTTAAGTCCTATTTGACCCCTTTAGGGTTAAATTTTTTTAAAATCCATTCTTCGTGGGTGTTCACAGTATGAAAATAAAGATCTGTCAAAACTATACGTACGTATCTACCATCAGCGGTTACGGCTGTGCCTGTATCCATACCTCAGTGAAAACTACTCCTTTTATATATAGATAAGAGACAGAGCCGTAAAGACACTGATAAGTATTTTTGAAACCACCAGTATATTGTAACGGGATAACCGTAAAGGAAGGGACCTTAATTTGAAAGATGACAGTTGATTTTTAGAAGTTTGTAAAAAAATCAACTGACCATTTTAAATAATGTTTCTAGAAAATTCTAGAAACTTCTAAACACACTGACTAGATTAAATAATGTTGTATATAAGGGGATGCATAGGCAGTTAACGTCAGTTCGAGTCAAGTGTTCACAAGAGTTTATTGTATTGTCAAGTAGTTAGACGTTATCCAGCAGAGTTCAGTGTATCTTAACAATTTTGTAAATAAATTGTGTAAAAAGCCCCCATAAGTGTTTCAAATTGGTGTCAGGTGTGGGGTGAAGATACAAGAATGCCTGGAAAAAAGATAAATGAACTATTGGTGGCTGAGCTCAGAAGAGAGCTCGAAGAATTAGAGATGGAAACTACTGGGAACAAATCCGTATTGATGAGAAGGCTCCGTGAATACTACCTAACTGACGCTGTGGAGTTCGAAGACCCAGTTCAAAAAGCAAATTCTGAATTAGCACAACAACTTTCACTGCAACACGAGGAGCTATCACAAAGACTGACGAGCCAGCAAGAGGAGCTATCCAGTCAGATGAAGAGCCAGCGTGAAGATATGTCCCAGCTGTCGCAACGAATGACGAACCAACAAGAGGAGCTATCCAGTCAGATAAGAAGCCAGTGCGAAGAGGTGTCCCAGCTATCAGGACGAATGACGAGCCAGCAAGAGGAGATATCCAGTCAGATAAGAAGCCAGCGCGAAGAGGTGTCCCAGCTATCAGGACGAATGACGAGCCAGCAAGAGGAGCTATCCAGTCAGATAAGGAGCCAGCGCGAAGAGGTGTCCCAGCTATCACAACGGATGTCCACCCTACCAGAAGAGTTATCCAGTTCCTTCTCCCAGCAAATATCGCATTTGCGCTCCGAAATATGCAACTTGCGAGACGAGCAAACCCAGCAAGTGAGTAACTTGAACCAGCAAGTGGCCAACATGCGAGACGAGCAGGATCACCAAGTGGCCAACTTCAGAGACGAGATCAACCAGCAAGTGCAGTCCGAGATAGAAAAGCTTAAACGAGAACTGGAACCTTGTCTACAAAACCAAACCATCCACCACGGCGACGGAGATGCAGGAAGGATGGAAACCTACCCCGCAGACGTCGAACGACAAAGAAGCGAGGAGACGACTCATGTACGAACGACGATGAAACTCCCGACCTTCGACGGGAAGACTTCCTGGCCAAATTACCTGAAACAATTCGACGCAGCGGCCAGAGCTAATGGATGGTCATCCCAGGAGAAGGCATTGTCCCTAACCGTAGCTCTGCGAGGCGAAGCTTTAGACGTCTTGCAATCATTGACACCGGATGAAGCTGACAACTTCGAGTTATTGGTGAATCGTCTAGAGATACGTTATGGTCAAACTCATCTACAACCGGTGTACCGAATGCAGTGAAAGAGCCGAAAACAGAAAAATGGAGAAACTATCCAGGAATTTGAAGCGGATGTAGCAAGAATGGTTCGACTTGCGTATTCAAATGCAGCGGAGGATTTCCTGGAGTGCCTAGCAGTCCAAACCTTCACCGATGGTCTTCGAGTCGTCGAGTTGCAGCGCGCTGTACGGTTGGCGCGGCCGAAGACTCTTGTGGACGCCTTGACCATTGCCCTGGAGTTTGAGGCGGCGACGGAGGCCTCACGTGGAGTTGCTCGACTAAGGGAAATCACTGGTAACTACGACCATGCCGTTCATTCCGTTAGCGACGTTGAAGCGGTAGTAGAGAGATTAATGAAGTTATCTCCAAAAAGAAGGCGCCCAGTGAGATGCTGGAACTGCGGAGAACTAGGCCATATAAGAAATACTTGCCCCCAAAAAGAAAATTCTTCTGCTGAAGTACCCCAGCAGCAGGAAAACTAGAACGGGTCGACTCCTGGAGGGCGAAATCGACCCCAAACATTCCCGAAGCCCCTCACACCATAAAATTGGCAACTCTGCGACATCACGTGGACAGCTTATATGTGGATGGCCTCATTGATGGGAAGAACTTTAGCATGCTGGTAGACACTGGAGCTACAAAAACTATCGTTCGACCATCCATCATTATGCGAAAGAAGATGTGGCCTACCAGTTGGAGACTGCGTACCGCTACCGGAGATTCTGCTAGAGTCTACGGTGAGATACAGGTAACGCTACAGTTTGGTTCAACCTCTCTTGTTCACTCAGTGCTGGTGGCTGACGTTGATGAAGATGTTGTTCTGGGCATGGATGTTATGCTCCACTGTGGTTTTCATTTGGATCTTCGCCAACGTATCCTTCGTACTGGTAATGAAGAAATATTCCTGCACCGAAAACAAGTTGACAATGCCTGGATTAAGCTAATCGATGATATCGAACTTCCGGCGAGCTGCGAATGTGTCGTCACAGCGCGGTTGGATGGACTGGAGCCAGATGGTGCCCCAGCCATGATAGAGCCGAAGAACCATGACCATGAATTGGGAAAAGGACTCCTTGTGGGTAAAACTCTTGTTAGATCCGCCAAAGAGGTACCCATCCAAATTATCAACTTGAACGATCATCCAGTTCTTCTCCGAAAGGACACGGAAATGGGAAGTTTAGAACCAGTAACGGCCATAATTCACAAGGTAAACGTTACGGAAACAGATGAGTCCAACGAAATTGAACAATTAATGACAAAATTAGATCCCGCTTTGTCAAAATTAGAAAAGAAACGGGTAAGAGATCTACTTTATCGTTATAAACCTGTATTTGGTTCTAAAAGTAAACTGGGAAGAACTGATGTTGTACAACATAGAATTGACACTGGTGATGCACGTCCGATTCGACAGGTACCCCGAAGGATGCCTCAAGTTAAGAAGGAAGAAGCAGACAGAGCCCTTAAAGAAATGATCCAAAATGGCATAGTCGAACCATCCAGTAGTCCGTGGGCTTCTCCTGTGGTATTAGTGAGAAAGAAAGACGGATCAATGCGGTTTTGTGTCGACTATCAAAAGCTAAATGATGTCACTAAGAAGGACAGTTATCCTCTACCAAGGATTGATGATGCCCTCGACGCTTTGGCGGGTTCTACTTTGTTTTCTACCTTAGACCTTAAAAGCGGATACTGGCAAGTTAAAATAAATCCTGCAGACAAAGAAAAGACTGCCTTTACCAGTGGATCAGGGTTATGGCAATTCACGGTCCTTCCATTTGGCCTCTGTAATGCGCCTGCGACGTTTGAACGACTAATGGAGAACATCCTGCGGGGTTTGTCATGGGAAACTTGTCTAGTTTATCTAGACGACATCATCATAATGGGTAAGACCTTTAAGGAACATTTATCTAACCTGGAAGAAGTTTTTAAAAGATTAAGATGTTAAGAAATGCCACTTGTTCCAGAGACAGGTCAACTATTTAGGACATAACGTAAGCAAGGATGGCGTTGCTGTTGACCCCGGTAAGATACAAGCCGTTCAGGAATGGCCAATCCCTATCGACAAACATTAGCTCCGGAGTTTCTTGGGTCTTTGTTCCTATTACCGACGATATGTCAAGAATTTTGGAGACATCGCCAAACCCTTGACACGTTTGACAGAACAAGATAAGTCCTTCTGTTGGGATCAGGAATGTCAAAAGGCGTTTGAAATATTGAAGAAACAGCTTACGTCAGCACCTGTTCTTGCTTATCCACTTCCTGATGGTAAGTTTATTCTGGACACCGACGCCAGCAATGTGGGAATTGGAGCCGTCTTGTCACAGCTACAAGATGGTAAGGAAAGAGTGGTTGGTTACTTCAGCAAAACTTTATCGAAAGCTGAAAAGAACTACTGTGTAACTCGAAGGGAACTGTTAGCAGTTGTAAAATCCGTCGAACACTTTTATAAATATCTGTATGGCAGAAAATTCCTGATCAGAACAGACCATGCTAGTTTAAAGTGGTTACTTAGCTTCAGGAACCCAGAAGGACAGATAGCAAGATGGCTCGAAAAACTGCAGGAATATGATGTTGAAATCGAGCACAGACCTGGAACAAGACACAGTAATGCTGATGCACTTTCCAGAAGACCATGTCGACCAGATTGCCCCCATTGTACCCGTATGGAGCAGAACGAGGGAAAACTGGCCTTAGTTAAGGTTGTGCCAGAAGACGAGAGCTCTATGCTGGAGGAGCAACAAGAAAACGATCCCGTTCTGAGAAAGATTCGGGAGTGGAAGAGAATGGACCGTCGTCCGTTGTGGAGAGAGATATCCTCATCCTCTCCTGCTTTAAAAGCATACTGGTCCCAATGGAACTCTTTAATTTTGGACGGAGGGCTCGTTAAAAGACTTGTAGAAAATTCCGAGGGCACAGAAACAAGGAAACAAATAGTGGTCCCAAGAAATGCTGTACCGGAAATTTTAAAACAGATGCATAATGATAGTTCTGGAGGACATCTGGGTATCACGAAAACGCTGCAAAAGATCCGAGATAGATTTTACTGGGTAAATTGCACTAATGATGTTAAAGATTGGTGTCGTAAATGCACTACATGTGCTGCCAGTAACGGTCCGCACCGAAAACCGAAGGCGGAAATGCAGCAATACCTGGTTGGAAGTCCTTTTGAAAGAATCGTAGTAGATGTATTGGGGCCACTTCCACAGACCGATGTAGGAAACACGTACATCTTTGTTGTAATGGACTACTTCACTAAATGGGTTGAAGCATATGCAGTTCCCAATCAGGAAGCCACCACTTTAGCAGATATATTGGTTGAAGAATTCGTAAGCCGATTTGGGGTACCACTAGAATTACATTCAGACCAAGGAAGAAATTTTGAGAGCAAGCTGTTTCAAGAAGTTTGCCAAAGATTAGGCATCCACAAAACGAGAACCGCAGCGATGCACCCTCAGTCTGATGGAATGGTGGAACGAATGAACCGGACTATAACCAACTATCTGTCAAAAGTGGTGTCAGATTGTCAGAGGGATTGGGATCGACATATTCCACTATTTCTAATGGCAATTCGATCGGCCATCAACGAATCAACTGGCCAAACGCCTGCGAAGGTCCTGTTCGGTAGAGAAATGAGGCTACCATGTGACTTGGTGTTTGGTTGCAAACCTGGTGGAGAAATGGCACGTGAACAATATGTCGCCGACCTTCAGAATCGAATGGAGAATATACACAACCTGGTGCGTGGAAAACTACAATTATCTAGTGATCGGATGAAGAGGTACTATGACACACGGACAATGGAAAAGAGTTACCAAGTTGGAGATTTAGTCTGGCTCTATAACCCCCGACGGCGTCGAGGTATTTGTCCCAAATTACAAAAGAACTGGGAAGGTCCTTACACCATCAAGAAGAAGATTAACGATGTCATTTATCGGATCGTGAAAATTCCCAGAGGGAAACCCGTCGTGGTCCATCATGATCGTTTGGCGCCTTACCAGGGAAACCACAGTGGAGATGCGCAGCAACTCCAAGAAGATGGTTTGGCTGGCTCAGGGAGTGTGCGGGATTCCGATGTAGGAAATAACATTCCAGGAGGAATGAATCTAAGGAGGGGGCAGTGTAACGGGATAACCGTAAAGGAAGGGACCTTAATTTGAAAGATTGTTGTTGACAGTTGATTTTTAGAAGTTTGTAAAAAAATCAACTGACCATTTTAAATAATGTTTCTGGAAAATTCTAGAAACTTCTAAACACACTGACTAGATTAAATAATGTTGTATATAAGGGGATGCATGGGCAGTTAACGTCAGTTCGAGTCAAGTGTTCACAAGAGTTTATTGTATTGTCAAGTAGTTAGACGTTATCCAGCAGAGTTCAGTGTATCTTAACAATTTTGTAAATAAATTGTGTAAAAAGCCCCCATAAGTGTTTCAATATTATTCTACTAAATTAAAACTTTATTACAGGTTTTTTTACAGATCATCCCCTTTGCAACAATACTTCATACCTCAAAGTTCGTTCTGCTGTTTTGGTCTGAACCGATTCAAAGGCTCCGTTTTGATCAATAAACGAGTCTGTGTTCTTTGTATTAAACTGTTAAAGATTCTGGTTAATTTTAACAAAAAATACTTAAAATCGATATATGTAAATAGGTAAGTAGATTATTGATAGTTTTGCTACTGCTTCATATTTGTGTGAAAATATCTAAATGTCATGGACATTTTAGAGTCTCTAGTATGTTTCCGGTAAAATTTGTCAGAATAACACTACTGTATTGACCAATTTATAGATTAAAAAATTTCTGATTACGACACTGATTTATTTTTGTAAAAAATTAAACGTCTATCTTATAATTACAACGCAGTACCTTTTAACTCCAACACAGCGCTGGATTTGCAAAAGTAGGGCAAACTCTTAGCAACGGACAGGTTTAGGTCACCTGTTGAATAAAATAATAATAGTTTGTATACAAATCTTTATTTTTACTGTTTTTAATATCTACCTACTTCTAATCGATACCGATGAAATAAATATCATGCTGAATTGTATTTATACAAATATGCCACAGTTTTCTGTGAAATATTAAATATAAATATACGAGCTAATTCGGCGGACTTCGTACCGCCTAACACTGATGTATTTTTCTTAATATTCGTTTTTTTAAATTTTTACTATTTTGTCTTTTAGTAGATTTATATCTACTATTCAGCTGGTTCGCAGGTCACGACTTCGGGAAAATTTCACTACAGTTTTTCCGATATAACGAAATCTGTGGACACGATAGCGGTTGCATTTATTAACTGATCGAAATGAAATTTGGTACAAAAATCAATCGTCCAAAAATCTCGGTCGTGTTCGTTAATGGGCCAAATCGGTAGGGCCGTTTGGGCGTGACATGAAATCAAAATGGAAAAAAATTCGTAACTTTTTTACTTCACCCTGTACAAAAAATGTTAGAGGACTTTTTTGTTTGTGTTAAAGAGACCTACAACTTTTATCTAAAACATTTTTTCCTAAAACGTATACTTTTAATATATTCAATTAATATAAATCTACTGATGCGCCTGGCTTACCAAGGGCCATTTTTAACTTCCCGCTAAAAAAAATTAAATTTTTTTTTAAAATCGGGAAGTTATTGGTTTCACCCCGTTTTTCGAAAATCGAGTTTTTATCGGATCTCAACGTTTTGAGGTCTTAGGAACCTCCCCTGACTATTTTTACGAGGGTGTCTGTATGTCTGTATGTACGTGTGGATGCGTGTGTGTGTGGATGTATGTAAACTTCTTATAACTTTTGAACGGCTTGACCGATCGGAATGAAATAAAAAGCATTACAAAGAGTTTCATCTAACTTAGATACCCTGTAAGTTTGGACCGATTCGCGCCGGTAGATTTCGAGAAATTTCAAAATAACCGAAAAAAACAATTGGTAAAAATGATGTTTTTTGGGCATATCTTTTTTGCTATTACATCGATCAATTTCAAAATCTAATCAGCTCTTAAACTTAAAAACCACGTCGAATGCCGTTTTGCAAATTAAAATCGGTTGATTCGTTCGTGAGATATCGTTGTCGAAAAATTTCAAAAAATTTTTTTTTTTTTAATTTTTGAGATTTTTTTACTAATTGCTTTTGCACTTCAAATAACATTTTTATGTCTTAAAAAACTGCGTCGAATGACGTCTTGAACATTAAAAAAAACTCAAAAACGTCAAAATAGCTTTGCGATTAAAATTAGCGGGAAGTTGCAAGGATGGCCTTTACGGTCAACCTCTTTTCGAATTTTTTTTTATTGTTTTTAATTATTTTTTTGTTTTGTAATTTTCATCATATAACTGCTGCGCCACCTTACAGTTGCGTGATAGTACCAAAATTGGTAAAAAATCATTGTTTAAATATATAAGATATTAATTGCACCACCTTTCATTCTTGAATCCATTTGAACACATACAAATTCTGTGAAAGGTGTTTCATCCTAAAGTGGCCATATTGAAAATTTGAGCCTTGTAGTCCGACCTAGGTCTCATCTAAACGCGATTTTACTGATATACCTTCTAGGGCGTAGCTCTTGTTATGCTTAGGAGGGATGATTTTAGGAGTCTTTGTAGGAGGTCTGGTATTAGTGTTATTTGCCGACGATACAACATTAATTTCGACTCATAAAAGCATTGATCATCTCAGCAATATTTGTGAAACGGCAGAAGATAAAGCAGCCCTATGGTTTACAGTAAATAAGCTCCAATTAAATGACAACAAAACCAAGAACATTGTGTTCTCTACCAATTATATATATATTCTTTTATGGGGAATTTTATAAGAATGGGAGTCATGCCAGTACCTTCCTTGTATATTTATGGTACCATACAAGAAATTCATAAAAACAGGCTCGAATACCTGACCTATTTAAACAACCACTCATATAAGACGAGATATTGTAATGATATAATTAAAAATCTCTACAGACTATCAAAATCGGAAAAAATTCTCTAAATATTGCTTTCTATAATCACCGTCCAGAGAGAATTAGATCATTGGTCAATAATATTTTCAAAATGGGAACTAAGACATTTATTCTTAAGTAGTGTTTTGACAGAAGCGAAGAATTCTTGGAAACCAATTGTGATGACTGTCAAATTAAAAAAAAACTTATGGCTTTTCATACCATTTAAGGTACTTTTGTTTTTTAACCTATTTTTAACTTGTTTTATAATTGTTTTTATACTTGTTCCTTTAATTGAAATATTGTACACACATTGACCATTTTAACCTTAAAATATTTACATATTGTTATCCTGACATGCACCAAAAATAAAAAAAAGTAAATGATGTTAAATAAATACTATCTAACTATCTGTCTATCTATCTAAACAGGGTTATTCTTAAGAATTAGCTAAGAAATATTGTGTTAGGGGAGCTTGTGATTCGAGACTGTTATATAATATCCTGGGAGTATGACCGCCGTAGAAGAATCGCTCGATGTCTCCCGAGAATAAAAACTACTAGTTTCAACTGTCCTGGACAGACCATTTTGAACGTTTATGCCTGCTGTATGTTAACCAAGGGTTACTTGATCTGTAGACGGTAAGTAGTCTTTTTCATTTAGGATGTAATTTTAGGGTTCCGTAGCCAAATGCAAAAAACGTCCTGTCTGTCTGTCTGTCTGTCCGTATGTCACAGCCATTGTTTTCTAAACTTTATAAACTATACTATTGAAACTTGGTAAGTAGATGTATTTGTGAACCGCCTTAAGATTTTACACAAAACCAGAAACAAAATTGGGTTTTCCCCACTTAAAACTGATACTTAATGATTTTTTTTTCATCAAACCATTGGTGTAGGGTAGGGTATCTCTGGATAGGTCTTTAAAAATGATATTTATGTTTCTTAAATCATTGTTTTCCAAACTGAATAGTTTGCGCGAGAATGGTAAAATGTGTGTTCTCGCCCTGTAACTTCTGAAACTAAAAGAAATATATGATGTACATAACCAAGTAAACTTCCACCGAAAATTGGTTTGATCGTGATCTAGCAAGTAGTTTTTTTTTAAACATGGATCAAAGTTACAACGAACTACAAGAACTTTTATATTGTTACTTAGTGCTACGGAACACTTTATGGGCGAGTCCGACTTGCACTTGGCCGCTTTTTCCAATTATTGCAATAAGGTTTTATTAGACGTGTAATATAGACTACATTCTTAACATGTTTACAAAACTGAAAAAAAGTTGGTAGAAGTAATTTAGCCTATATTTTTATTAACGGCGAACATCAAATACTTCCCCTATCCTCTTGTCAAACTCACCAAGACGCCTTCCTCCTTTTATACAAACATATTTTATCAACTATTATTAATTTTTACTGGAAAAAATATTTTACCTGATTCACTAATACAATTATAGTCAACCATTTTCCATTTTAAAAATTTATTTCGTGTAATAGGTTTTATTTCTTATATATTTTACTATAAATATTAACAATAATAAAGGTGTGGTTCTTAACGCTTACAAGTATCTTACTGGTTATTCATCTATTATATACAAATAATGTTTAATTCAAGCCATAATTTAATAGAGATTAACCTACTAAACAAAATTCAGTCTATAAAAGGCATGACAATAAATCAATGGTTTTTAGTTCAGCAGAAAATTGTGCATGTTATGTTAATAATGTTAAAGTAAACTAACAGAAATAATTGATAGTGTGCTAACGCACCAATAAATCTCAGCATTACAAGACTTATTTGCATGTACTTATAAATTGTTTGAAAGCAGTTAAGGCGCGTCAGAGTAGATCAGATTGTTGAAAAAAGTTATAGCAAAGGATTGAATAAACGTAAATTTAAATTTTGATTAGCTTTAAAATAAAAAAATTATGTTATTTTATTTTATTACTAAAGAACTATTCTTTCAATGATGTAACGCAGAGCAGGTCTCAATCGGTCTAGGACGTTCTGGCGCGACCGATCTGGCGCAACCGATTTGGCGCGGCCGTACTGGCGCAGGTCCGTTCGGGCGCAGACCGCTTCGGGCGCAAGGCCTATCTGGCGCAGGTACGTTCTGGCGCAAGGACTTTATGGCGCATTTTAATATTTTTATTTATATTTCGCACATTAGTCAATAAATTAGTTACATTTCAGTCAAAAATTGTATTTTATTAAAACATTTTTCGAGAGTTCATATATCATTATTAAAGCTCGGATTATAGGCAAAATGCATTTTTTTTGCCTATTATAGGTATTTTATGTACTTTATGTCTTTTTTCGTAAATTCTGTCTATTTGTGTTTTTTTTTTAAATTATGCTACTTCCCATGATATTATTTTATTGCTTAACCTTTCTGTAATAAAACTTTGGGTCAATAATAAAATATCATTGGTTTTTTATTATAATAGATTGTAAAGTTAAAAAAAATTGTATACAACCGAAAGGCCATAAACTGAACCTCTTAGAATCTCTGGAGATTAATAAATAAGTATTATTATTATTATTATTATTATTATTACATATTGTTAAGGGCAGAGGAGCTAGGCTCCTATTTTGCCCAAAAATACAGAAAATACATTACAAAAAAATAACCTACTAATGGACATATTAATAAAAGATAGAAAGAAAAAAAATAGAAATTAATTTCACAAAAATACAAAAGTTCTTTAAGGAATGATTAAACTCAAAAATTAATAAAAAAACTGTTAAATATTAAATATTGCGCAACGATCTAATCTGTTTTTAAAAATATTGACACTTGGTGAAGAGATAATTTCTTGATCTAAATTATTCCAGGCATAAAAAATTCTGTTGGGTAAAAAGTTTTGTCTTGATCTAGCAGTTACATTTTCCTTCTTTAGCTTAAACTGGTGTCCTCTTAGTCTTGTATCTGTGTTTAGGGTAAAAGTTGTACTTAGATTACCAAAGTTATATTTTAATATTCGAAAAGCTAGAATTAGATCGCCCCGCAACCGACGCAGCTCAAAGGTGGTAAGATTGGCCATGGATAGCCTTTCTTCATATGAGGGTCTTACACGACCTAAAGTAAATGTGGTGGCTTTCCGTTGTAAGTTTTCCAGTAATGTTCTGTCGCGAATTAAATCCGGATACCAAGCTGGACCAGCATATTCAAGAACAGGTCTAACATAGGTGGTATACAATTTACAAAAAGATTGGAAGGAAACTTTTGAAAAACACTTGCTGATCAGATTTGAACAAATTCACCCTTACTTAATCTTTTTACCTAAGTGGGAAGTTTCGAATCTGGTAAATATAATTTGAATTATTAAGTTTGTATTTATTCATTCTTTGTACGAAGCAGTTTTGGTTTGTAGTTTATTGTTCAGTTTATGTCTATACTTCTATACGGTGTTAAAAATGGAAGTACAAATTAAAAGCAAACAAGGACGAGAGAAGTTTTTCGAAAATGGATTTTTGTATGTATTTGATAGAAACAGTGCGTGTGGAACAAAAAAGTTCTGGCGTTGCGATAGAAAGGGTGATGTTTGTCGTGTAAGAATACATACACAAGATGGCACAACAGTGAAAAGTATAAACCATCACACACATTATAGTTCAGCTGGTACTGTTGAAGTCCATAAGATCAAAACTCAAATTAAAGATAGAGCCACGTCTACAATTTTAATCATGTTTTGGGTTCTGACGGTAAAAATGTGCCAAGAAGTGTCTTAGCTGCATTGCCCGTGCAAACAGCATTAAAGAAGATGATCAGACGGCAGAGAAATGAAGTAAATGGAGCACCGCCCGTTCCACGGAGCTTGGAAGAACTAGAAATTCCAGAAAAATACAAAACCATTGTGGAGGTGGGCAAAGACCACCTATGTTTTCACCAACTTTATGGTCTGTTTATGGAAGGGTTACCAACGACATTCACAGAACCAACAATTTTGCTGAAGCTTCTCACAGGAGGCTTCAAACGGAGTTATCGATAGACCATCCATCAATTTGGTCATTTATTGATCTACTGAAGAAGGTGCAGGTCTCAAGAGATATGTATATTGAACCATTAATAGCGGGACACGCACCCCCTAAAAAACTTAGAAAATACGTTGAATGTGATAATAGAATTAAGAATATTGTAGAGAATTTCAATAATATAGGTAGGGGTGATAGAATATTTAAGAGGATTATCCTATAATTATAATATGGATGCCTAAATCATTATTATTAGTTTATTTTTTTATTTTTTTAGTTTGATTTGTGATATTGTAAAAAAATTTTATCTATTTAATTTATAGAATCTAGTTTACTTATTTCAATTATGCCATTTTTAATATTGGCAATAATTATTTCTGTTGGCATTTTAACTTCTTCATATGCATTTTTTTAAATGTTAAATAAATAAATAAATAAAAAATATTAGATTATGAATAATTTTTTTTTATAGTTAAAGACCTTATTTATCGAATTATGAAGTTTTAATTATACCTTACTGTGCAAATTTTTGAAAATAAAAATGTTTTAAAATGTTAGTATTTGTACAAAGTCTTATGAGAAAGTCAGACCTTAACGATATTTCTCGAATTATACTATTAGTCACCGATTAGATGGAATAAAGAAAAACTGAAAATTAGATTTTTAAAATATCCAGGTTCCTTTTTTTGAAATAAAATATATCAGTCACCGGGCAATTTACTGAGAAATTAATAATTAAAAATCACAAAAAAATCTCAAGTAACCTACATTAAAATGGAGTCAAAACATTTGGCAACGTTGCGTAGCGCGCGAACTTCAAACCATTGAATACCTTCAATGTAAACTTTTTCTTTTTTTGCACTTACACCATTATGACACCATTGTTTACGTTTAAGACTCACAAATTTACCAGCATCCTTGCCACGATACATTCGAATATTATGATTAATCATTTTTATTTAATTTACTCATTCACCACATTGACAGGTAAAGCTTATACCATTTACATATATGGCTTATACGTGGTTAAGGTTATATTGTGTGGATAAAAATCATATATGTATGATAAAAATACAAACAACCGAGAGAGCGTTGTCAAATCACATACAGGCTACTAACAGCTGATTTACAAGAGTCAAATTAATTTTTGTATTTTACTATTTTTTTTTTAATTTTTAAAATTATCAATTATCAATGCTTCATATACTATTTATTTTTTAATTTTAGTAATTTTTATGGGTTTTTTATTTTAATTTATCGAGTATTGACTACAAAAGTTGTTTTGACTAAACTGGAGTGAAAGGATCTCCTTAAATGGTTTTGTTTGTTGACGTTTTAGTATTTTTAACTTTATTAAATTAACACCTTCCTAAAATAAAAGAAATTTAAGTGCCTTCCATCTAACTTATGTTTTCAACTATTTGCGCCATACAGTCCTCGCGCCAGAACGTTCCTGCGCCAGATAGGCCTTGCGCTTGAAGTGGTCTGCGCCCCAACGGACCTGCGCCAGTACGGCCGCGCCAAATCAGTCGCGCCAGATCGGTCGCGCCAGAACGGGCCATTCCGGGTCTCAATATATATGAGCCTCTATCGAAAACATAAAATTTTCTACTTTACGTCAAAGGTAACTAAACTATTTCTAAACATATATTATTTTAAGTTTCGCTACATATTTTTTAAACATGTGCAAATGCACTTGCTTTCAAATCGGACTTTTGATAAATTAATTTGGTTTTAAAAATATATACGCACAAAACAACTTAAATGTGCACGTCACTATTTCGAAATCAAGTAGATGATAATTGTAAATTAACTAAAAGTCGCATTCATAGTAGTAATTAAAATATATCTTTGTGGAAAAGAGAATAAATATGCTTTGGAGTGATCATTACACTTAAAATGAAAATCTGCAGCTCAAATCGCAGACAATGTTAAAATATGTACGGTGCTAAATATTATTCAACCTTACAAAACTACTAGTTCTGTAGTGACAAGAAAATAAAAGCAAGCCATGCTATTCTAATATAAATTTTTAAAAAGCAAAATCGTCGCACTAGTTATGGAGTGAGTGAGGCAAAAGGCAACCGTTTTTTAATAGCATCTTAACATAGGGTTGCTCATAAACTACGATTAAATACTTACAAGATAAACATTTCGCTTATTAATCACTCTCCAACTTCCTATTCGTAGGCAAAGGAGGAACTTTTACTCACATAGAAGGAAAAGAATAACATACTTCTTTGAGCTAGAGAGCACAGAACTAGGTCTTAAAATCAAATTAATGAAATGCTATTTTCTGGAGCGATGACGCGAGATTTGAATTGTGCGTTGGTGACACTTGAAGCCGAGGCATAAAAACCAAAGAAGTTTTTTGTAACGATTGTCTTAAAAAGAAAGTCAAGTTTCCTGCTTCTGTGATGGTCTGAGGTTGCATGTCAGCTTGTGGGTTGAGCAAATTGCACTTTGTAGATAAAATAATGAATGCTGATAAATACATCAAAAATTTTATTTTATGTATAAAAAAATAATAAAACGTATCTTTGTTATCTTAAAGTGTATTAATTTTATTACATTTTCCTTGAACATAAGAAATAAAAAAAAATACATTTTGATTAGTTGGGTCAACTTCTACATAGATGAGCATCAACAAAATGTCAAATTTAAATTTATATTTTGTTTAGGATATAAAACCCTCTTTTATTTTTGTAACAACTTTTATTTCGTAAAACACCAACTTTTACAATAATTTTCAACCAAAATACTAAAATGCTGCTTACAACCAAACGGCAGCCATTGCATCTTAAAATCTACGTCTAACTCCAACAAACAGTACCAACATTATCCACTACTTTTTCAAGGTTAGGCAAACCGTACACTTTCGCGCACTAGAATTAACAGCGTTGCCACGTTTAATTTAAATCCTTAACATTTCCCCCCACCTTGAAAGATATTTTCAACAAATTAAACTTATGAAATAACCAAATATGTACATGCAATAACATATAACAGTAAATCAAAACTACAATAGCATGTGACAATCAGTCATTCAAATTAAGAGTCAAAAGGTAGAGGACACAATTTTGTCACTGGTCTTTTATAATCACCATTAACAGTTTTTACCGTAACAACACGCACGTTGCCATCTGGCCCACTAAACTTTTCCAGTATCCTGCCCAATTTCCAATGTAAGGGTGGAAGATTATCTTCTTGGATAATCACCAATTGTCCAATATCCAAATTTTTTCTTTCTTGAGTCCATTTGGTTTTCTTTTGCAATTCTGCCAAATATTCAGACGACCAACGGTTCCAAAAATGCTGATATAACATTTGCAAATGCTGCCAACGGGAGAGTCGATTTGCAGGAATATGTCGTACGTCCGGATCAGGTAACGATGTTAGTTTACGTCCGATTAGGAAGTGAGAAGGGGTGAGTACATCAAAATCATTAGGATTCGAGGATAAAGGTACCAATGGTCGGGAATTCAAAGCCGCTTCAATCTGTGCAAGAAGAGTGCTAAGCTCTTCATAAGTTAAGGGTGTCATTCCCATAATTCTCTTGAGGTGGTGTTTACAAGAGCGCACCCCAGCTTCCCAAAGCCCACCAAAATGTGGCGCTCGAGCCGGAATAAATTCCCATAGAACCCCTTCATTCCCTATAAAATTTCCCAACGTCCTATCAGCCCTTACAAATTTTACCAATTCTTTTAATTCTGTATTTGCCCCTATATAATTTGTACCATTATCAGATATTATTTTAAAGGGTTTACCTCTTCGAGAAACAAAACGACGAAAACAGGCTATAAAGGCTTCACTTGATAAATCGGTCACGATTTCCAAATGCATTACCTTTGTTGAAAAACATATAAAAAGACAAATATAACATTTTGACAATTGTGCTTTTTTCCCTAATTTATTTTTCAGGAGAAAAGGACCTGCGTAATCAGTCCCAGTAACATAAAAAGGAGGAGTTGGTTGAACTCTATCTTTTGGTAATACACCCATAATGTGTTCAAAAGGAACAGGTTTGGCCTTAAAACATCTCACACATTCTCGAATTACCTTTCGTGCCAAATTGCGACCTCCTAAAATCCAAAATTTTTCCCTAACCGAACTCAATAACATTTGGGGACCACAATGCAGTAATCGACGATGTTCCATCTCCAATAAAAGTTTACTAAACCTATGTTTTCCACTTAATAGAATGGGATGTTTAGTTGAATAAGGAAGATTTGACAATTGTAATCTACCCCCCACCCTTAGGAATCCTTTACTATCTACAAACGGACTTAAACCTTGAATACTTTTACAAGGACCATGGTTACCCTTTTTTAAATTATTGATTTCCATCCAAAATGATTCCTTCTGAACCATCAACACCATTGCATCCATAGCAAAATTTAGTTCTGTAGCCAACAAAGGCATACTAGCTCCTTCTCTTTTTACAAATCGAAAACAATATGCAATAGCCCGATTAAGCCTACCAAGGCAGCTAAACTTTTCAAATGGAAACTGCTCTCTGACAACCTGCGTTACCACATTTGATTTTAAGTCTGGTAAATCAACATCTTCTGTTACAACTAATTTCGGCCAGTTTACTTCTTCGCACTGCAAGAATTCGGAACCTTTCCACCACCTTTCAATATCAACCAACCTTGTGGGAAATACACCCCTTGACAACACATCTGCAGGATTTTGTTCAGAACGAACATGCCTTCAATCCCCACTATTCGTAAGTGATTGAATTTGTGCTACCCTATTTCCAACGAACACTTGCAACTTACTCGGTTCTGCTCCTAACCATCCTAACACAACTGTCGAATCTGTCCACAATACAATCCGCTTAATTTCTAAAGAAAATGATGTTTTTACTTTTGATATCAACTTTGCTAATACCAGAGCTCCACACAACTCAAGACGTGGTATCGTTTGTGTTTTCAGAGGAGCCACCTTGACCTTGGAACATAATAAATTGACAGAGACTGACCTATCTAGATTAAGACACCTTACATAAACACATGCACCATATGCCAACTGGGATGCATCTGCAAACCCGTGAAGTTCCATTTTCACAGGACCTTGTCCAACCACTCGCCTACATATCTTTAACTTATTCAAACAATCAAAATCATTACGTAATTTTTTCCATTCAGTTTCCAACGAAATTGGCAATGACTCGTCCCAATCCAATTTTTCTTGCCAAAGTTTTCGAAGTAATACTTTTGCTAACAGGACAGCAGGACCCACTAATCCTAAAGGATCATAAATTCTTGAAATCTCTGATAATATTGTTCGTTTTGTATTTCTTACACATGTCTTAGGAAAATCAATTTGGAATTTCAAATGGTCTTGCCTAAAATTCCAATAAAGACCCAATGTCTTGTTCTGATCTTTGTCCCCAAACTGAATACAATCTTCATCAAATTGAACATCTTCCAACAGCTCCTGAACTGCAGGAACATTTGACACCCATTTCCGTAAGTGCAATCCACTTTCTGATAGAGTTCTAGCCACCGCATTACACAATTCTATAGCTTCTTTACTAGAATCTGCTCCAGTTAACATGTCATCGACGTAAAAATCTTTAAGGATTGTTGCAGAGACTTTTGGATGGTCTTTCGCACACCTCAACCCTACTTCCTTTAAACACCTTATAGCCAAGTACGGTGCTGACTTAGTCCCATAAGTGACAGTGTTGAGTTTATACTCACGTAACTCTTCTTGTGGAGACGATCTCCAAAAGATCTTCTGCAAAGACCGTTGTTCTGGATCAACCCAGATCATTCGATACATCTTTGCTATATCCCCACATACCACAACTGAATGTTGCCGAAACCTTAACAAAATTGATAACAGATCCTCTTGTAACTTGGGTCCAATATATTGCAAGTCGTTCAATGATTTTCCAGTGCTTGAAGGTGCTGAGCCATTAAAAACCACCCTCAATTTAGTAGTCACACTATTGCTATTTAATACTCCATGGTGTGGAAAATAGTAGGAGATTTCTGATGTATTAAATTCTGTCTTTGACATGTGTCCCATAGCTTCATACTCTTCCATAAATTTTGCATACATCTCTTGTAGATTTTTATCTTTCTCCAATTTTCTTTCCAATGCATAAAACCTAGTCAATGCTTGCCGTCGAGAGTCTCCCAATTGAGATAACGATTCTTTAAATGGAATTCTCACCACAAATTTTCCATCCGTTCCAACATTCACACTTTCACAAAACATCCTTTCACACTCCTTATCATCCACCGACAGTAACTCTTCAATGCCTGGAGGTTCCTCTATTTTCCAGAAATTTTCCAATTGACTTTGAACATCTAATACAGTCAGATGACACTTCTCCCTCTTAGTTTTACCAAGTCTATTGTCTTCAAAAGGCATAGTTCCCGCGACTATCCATCCTAACCTAGTCTTTTGCAAAATAGGACGATCTGGTCCCAACTTAATCTGACCAACACAAAGAACGTCATAAAAAACATTAACACCCAACAATAAATCTACCGCCGCTGGTTTATAAAATTCAGGATCAGCCAACTGTATATTGCGAGGAATATCCAACCTTGAATTTGGGATATTTTGATTAGGAATCAAACCACTAATCCTATCCACAACCAAACAAGAAATATCTTTCTGATATCCATTCCAACAGGAGGAAATACTAACATTACACCTAAACCCAATTGGTGAATGATTACTTCCAATACTAGACAACGTAACATCAATTGATTTCGTTGATAACTTTAATTCCTCTATCACTGCCTTACTTATTAAATTTGGTTGAGACCCTGTATCCAAAAGAGCCCTACATATTCGTCTACCTCCATGGCCATCATCTACCTGAACCAAAACAGTAGATAACAAAATTTCTCCAGGAGTTTCATCTCCATTTTCCAACCATACTGATTTCACATGAACCATATTAGAAGGCCCACTTTCACTCAATTGCCTATCTCCACATTCAACAACATTTTGCACACAATTTTCCAATTCAGACTTACTACATGACTGACTATTTACTACCTCTCCAGCTATGGGATTATTATAATGTAGCAACCTGTGATGTTTCATACCACATTCACCACAACCTTCCAATCTACACATTTTACTAAAATGATTCGTTTTTTGCAAACAGTTCAAACACAACCCCTGCCTTTTTGCTTGATGATATCTCGAAGAGATACTTAACCTTAAAAATTTTGCACAACTAACAATATCATGTTTGCCTTTACAATAAAAACAAAATGTACTTGTTTCAGTATTCATAAATGTTTTTTGGTAACTTTTATGTTTTATCCAATTATTACTTTTATTTTCATGTTTAACCTCAGCATTTTTATCTTTATATTGTTTATTTCTCTCGATACTTTTTAAGCTATCTACTCTACTACTTAAAAATTCCTTAAATGACTCTATATTCGATATTTCCCTTTTTGGCCTAATCTCTTCCCACTTTCTAAACGAACTTTGATCTAACTTTTTACTCATTAAATGCACAATTAATGGATCCCAAGAATCAATTGTTATATCTAATTTTTCAAGAGCAAATAAACTTTCAATTATCGTGTCTAACATTTCTCTTAAATCCCCGGCAGATTCCCTACTTAAATTTTTAAAATTTAATAATGCATCCAAGTGATGTCCAACTAATATAGGTTTATCATCGTATCTATCACATAAAAGTTTCCAAACTACTTCATAATTTTCCGAGGTCATTTTTCTCATTTTAATCATTTTTTCAGGTTCACCCTGTAACGCATCTTTTAAAAAATGATATTTTTCAACACAAGATACTGCATTATTATTATGTATTAATGATTCAAACGTTTCTTTAAATTCCAACCATTGATTTACGTTACCATCAAACTTTGGAATAGGAATATGAGGTAATTTAGGCCTAGCTTGAAGAGCCACCCCTGAACTTACATTACTGCCTTCTGGCGAATTTTGATTGTCTGTATCAGTATTCTCAACCAAACGTTTGCTAGCAACCGAAATTATTTTAAAATAAGAATTTTCAAAAGAAGTTCTTTCACTATTCTCTACTTCAATATTTTGCTCCAGAGTTAAAGAATCGATTTGACTTTGAATGTCTTCAAATTGATCTATTAATTCCTTAGCTCTATCTAACCTGATTTCTAATTCTGTATCGTCACTTTGTAAATTATTATCAAAACTATCCAAAAACTTTTCAAAATTAGTTAATTTACTTTTAATCGTAGCCCTCTTTCTTTTTAACTGCTTTATTTCCTCCTCCATCTTTACTACTAATTACTACAATTTATCAATTTATATTATTCAAATAAGCAACTCTTCTTACACAAATTGTAACAACTAAATAAAAGGAAATGAAAGAAAGGATCGGACTTACCAATATCCAATATGATTACTATCTATTCTTTTTCTCAAAATGTATTTACCGGCTGAAATCAACTTGTTGAATTTCACTTAGCCTCCAACCAGGTTCCAATTAACCAAAATAACCAAATAACTCCAATTAGTTCCAATATCCGTCTCGTTAGGACCATATGTTTAGGATATAAAACCCTCTTTTATTTTTGTAACAACTTTTATTTCGTAAAACACCAACTTTTACAATAATTTTCAACCAAAATACTAAAATGCTGCTTACAACCAAACGGCAGCCATTGCATCTTAAAATCTACGTCTAACTCCCACAAACAGTACCAACATTATCCACTACTTTTTCAAGGTTAGGCAAACCGTACACTTTCGCGCACTAGAATTAACAGCGTTGCCACGTTTAATTTAAATCCTTAACATATTTAGAGAGCGTCACTTTCGTTTGATTATTAAAAAAAAGAACATTTTAATTACAAAAACTTAAAAGTCGTGAAACTAACAAACAAACTTTTTTCCCTCTAAAAGCTTTCTCCGATTATCATTAAATAACATTTTTGTACGTATTTTTGTTTATTTTTAAGATCTATCAATATCTTCACTACCTTTCCATTTTGTCAAGTTTTATAATTCCTTGTTTATGTTTTTTAAGTGAAAACATAAATTTTCCAAATATTTAAATATATTTTAAACTCTTTACAAATTTTCTGATTTTTTAAGCTCTACTTTTTTATGTCGTCTTTTCAACATTTATCACGATCAGCAAAACGTCTCAGAAATGAAAACGTACAAACGTCATTTTAACATAAGACGTGCAATTTTATATAAATATACGTATATATGTACATATATAAGTACCTGTATGTATGTTATAATAAGCCTGCTATGCGATAACCTCTATGTGTGGACGATTTATTTTACACTTCAAGTGAGGTGTATCCCATGTAACGCTTTTTTTATCGCTAATCCTACGTTCACTTGGTCCACCACAACATCCCATGGAAAGCATAGCTTCAATTAATTGAAACAAATAAATTATACTTATTTGAATTCTACATATTATATAAATAGGATCCACTAAAGCTAAAAACATGATATTGTAACGATCTATCTAATCGTTTGGTATAAAGAATAAATTTCAGCAGACTTGTAACCGTGCCTATATCGGTGAGAATTACTTAGTTTAATAGTTGTAGTTCAAACATGTGCTGTGAGCGTTGTTACAGTAAATTTTTTGAGTCTTTCTGGTTGTGATTAGTAATTCTAGGCCCAGTACGAGTAAATACGCCAAACAAATTGGATTGGTTTCTTTCTTTGTTAAACCTCTTTGAAATACAAGGTTTATCCAAATTTATTCGAAGAGGTCCACCCGAGTTATTAAGCAATAACTTTATCGGATAAGTTTCAGCCGTTAAGTGGAGAAACAAGAAAATAATTTTAATTCTGAATTTCGTACCTGCTTTTAAAAATTGGAAAGAAAATCATCCTTGTACAATCGACACCGATACATATGAGCCAATATAAGAGTATCCGAAGACTTCAATTTATTAAATAAGGGAATAATTAATTCTTTAATTAACATAATTAATCCTTTTTGATATTATTTTTTATTTTCCATATTTTTATTTATTTTATTGTTGTTTGAAATTATTAATTTGTAATAAATAATTTAAAACGGGTGTTTCAGTATAATTTGTTTAAATTGTACTTTGGTGCCTCTAATTACAAGTTTAGCGGAAAATGGTAAACCTCTTAAATACTAACCCTCGACCGAGCTAGCTTGGAAAATAACGCCATTTAAGGGGTTTTAACGTTACAATATTTGCACAATGAGTTTCTTTTACGACGTAGGCTACCAATAAGAATTTTTGATATTTCGCTTTAAAGAAAATAAACAAAGGTTAAAATGTTGTTTGAAAAGTCATGGGTATTTAAACTGGTAGATAGCTTTTTTATGAGATATAAAAAATACTTATCTTAACGTTTTTGTAAAATTAATACGCAAAGAGGTAAAAATAAGAGATAAAAGTTGACTAATTCCAAACAATAATAATTGGTAGCTTTTTTAATAGGATTGGAAAAAAAAATGATTAGTGTGTTATCTAAATAAAACAAAAAGGTATTAAAATACAACTGTGAATATCGTTACAAAAATATCTACAATAGTTATTATCCTAACAAGTGCGGAAAGTTATACTTTCCCGCACGCGAACTGCCGATGCCCGAACGACGCGAAGCGGAGTTCGGGCAAGCAGTTAAGTGCGGGAAAGTTAATTTCCGCAAGAGTTAGGATCAATATTTTTTCTACAAGCATAAAAAAGATACTTTATACATTTTTTAAATTTTATTTTAACTTCTAACAACGTAACAAAATTTGAAATTATTTATTATTAATATTAATATTAAAAGTACAATTTATAGCTTTTTGTAGGCTAATTGCCGAATTAAGTTGTTGCTCCACAGTTGGTTTACTGCTTTCACTGAAGGATATAGCTGGAGTCATGTTTAATTGGCACGCTTCCTGCGCTTCTGGTTGTGGTTCATTTAGTGTTAAAATTTTGTTGCATAGGTTCTTTTTCTTTATTTCGGAATCTTCTACGTATCCCTCCGCAACGGTGGTAGATTTCCAGCCGCCCAGTCTCTTAATATTTGTAATTTCTTCTCCAGAATTAGCCAAAAATGTCGCAGAAGAGCGTCTGAAGCTATGACCTGTATAGCACTGAGGATCCGGAAGCTTTAGGTAGGCCGCAATTTCAGAAGGCATTTTTCCAAATGAGTTGATTCCTACACATTGATTAGTGCATTTGCCTTGTTTAAATTGTACAAAAAATAGAGGATGAGGTGTGTTTAAAGGTCTCAATGATGCATATTTTTTAATAAGCTTAAAATATCTACCGTTGTTTACTTCTTCCGAGATTACAAAAGCTCTGGATGTGTGATTTTTCGAATCAGTTATTTTTATTGTGATGTAGTTTTCTTTAACCTCGATGTTTTCTAAGGTTATATTTGTGAGTTCTACTCTTCTGCAAGCTCCTGCTAAACCGAAGATAGTGGCCACTTTAATTAATAAATAAACATCATCTGGAGTGTCGACCATAAATTTGGCAATATCTTCTTTATTGAAAACCTTGGCTTTTTTTGGGGAAAAGCCTACAGATTGTTTTTTTAAAAATGTAATTAATTTGTAGAAGTTGCCAATATCGAAATTTTCTCTTAGTTTCATAACAGCCTTTATCATTGAGAATCGGGACCAAAGAGTATTGGGTCTTATAACTTTACTTAGTTCTAAAAAATAAGCCAGTAAAACTTCCTCTTTTTTTAGATTGTTGGTTCCCTTTTGACGAGCCCACTGAACAAAATGATCATACTGCCTTTCATACCTTTGTTTGGAAATCGCAGGAAGGAGTTCTAGGTTGGCCTCAGCAGCAGCCTCCAAAATACTGTGCGGAAGGTCTTCATCGCAATTATCCATTTAATTTTTTTGAATCAAAACTTTAAAAATCACCTGGATTACTATTCAGATACTTGAAAAGATGCAATTCTGACAATTAAATCTTTCATAGTGTCAATAAATACACGACTGCAGCTATAGCAACCCTACTTAAACAGGTGAATTTGTTGTTGCTTTGAATAAGGTTTACAGGGGTGATTTAATAAATTATGATTTTTTTAAAAACAAACATTTTAAAAATCCCTATTTTCATGTAAAATAATCTTAATTTTTTTTACTATTTGTATGTAGTCCAACAAGATAAAGATAATAATACAATAATTTGTCAAAAAAGTTATCGAACAACATCTCTAATTAATAAAAAAAAATGCGTGCGGGAAAAAATCTTTCCCGCACGCCGTGCGGGAAAAAGTATTTCCCGCACTCCGTGCGGGAAAGAGATATTTTCTGAATTAAAATGCGTGCGGGAAAGTGTTGTTTTACGCATGCTTGTAGAAAAAAATTATAATCGGTGTGGTCGTGCCGGTAAACAGACTCCAAAGTTGTCACCTTAGCTTATTCGATAGCGTTATTCACAAGTTATACAAGAGGGTTATCTGTAGATTCCGTATTAGAAATAAGGATATAACGATGGAAGAAGAAATCATTAGACTAGACTATATTAGTTGAACACGTATCTATCAACATGGACCAAAAATTATGTTTTAAGAACAAAGTATTAAAGATGGCTAAATACGCAGGGGAGCTATTTAAAAGAAAAAGTAATTAAATCTCATGATAAATCTAAGACTAAATTAACGCCCATCCCAACGTTCGCTCTGGTTCATGGGGTCATAAAGGCAAAATTACAATAATCAAAGTACAGGTCCAACAAAGTAGATATCTGGAATAGTAATCCAATCGTGGTATAAAAAAAGCCTTAAAGGTAACAAAATTACCGACAACAAAAGTAGAGAGCCAGAAAGATCTATTAGGTAACGAGGAACCATTCAATCCGTTAACAAAATACGACTCTAACACAAAAGAGACCAAAGATGCAAAACCAGCAGTAGTAAGCGAACAGAGCCCAAATAGAGTAAAAGTGTCAAAAAATCACATATGGAGAACGCTACTAAAGACCACAAACTATAAAAGAACGCACAAAAGAAAAGCATGCAACAACAGCCAAACATTGGGAATATTCTGCAAGAGCACAGTCAAAAACAAAATAAAAATACTGCTTTATGTTAACTTTAGGCTCTAAAATGATTGAGGCTTTCTCGAAAATAAGGAGTGTTGGAATTAAAAAAAAAAACAGCATAACGTTCAGACAACTAAGTCAGTGTCAAAATGATACGCCAAGTTTGGAAACTGATTATGACACGATATTGTTTTTTTTACACTGAGGCCACTATACTAAAAGTAAGGATGTTCCTGTGGTTGCACTGGGGATAGCGATAAAACAGGAAATATCAAAAGCAGAACTATTTCGGAAAACAACCCATCACTCATATTGGGATATAATGGTTGTAGAAAAAAACATAAAATAGACTAGTATAACTGTTATAAGTGGACTAAGGATTATGGTTTGTGCACAGGGAAGTGAAAATAGTATATTGTGTATCTAGCAGGAAAAGCGATACATTCCCGGACGACAATGTTAATTGTTCGCCGAGGCTTATAGCCGAGGCCAACAAACATTGGAGTCCGGGAATGTGTTTTTACTACGAGATACACATACTATTTTTTCTGAAATCGCATTAAATATAATCGTAAACTAAGAAAGTTTTATATATGCACGGTTTCATAGAAAATACGATTTCTCTGAAACCGTTTCGTTGACATTGTTTATTAGTGTCACAAAAGTATCAGTTCGGTTAATAACATATTGCTTAAAATATTTTAAATTATATTTAAAATGGAAAGTGACGATGGTGTCCAGAGGTGCAAAACGCCTCCAGAGTTACTGAACACTGCTACTAATGTGGTTTTAAATTTATTGCCCAATAAACTCAATGCCCAAAATATCTTATAAACGTTTTATGGATCATTCCCGTACACAGGTACGGAAAAAATATTCCCGTCCAGTACGGAAAAGTTCGTTGCCCAGCAACGGACTAAAATAAAAGAATAGTGTAATTTGCGGCTCGAATTTAATCCAAAAAACTAGACATTTTCAAGCGATTTCAGAAAAATTAAATTTACGTAAAAAAAAGCTCAGAGGAATAACTAAAATAAAAATCCAATTAAAACTAAAAACAAAAGTAGGACTGATCCAGAAAATTGTGATACTTATCCTTACGTATACGTGGTATAGAGCCATGCATGTAAAACAATGATAACAAAGCACACCAGTTTAATAATAATGGAATCCAGCTTAGGTACTTCCAAAACCTGATGTGAAGGTTTCTTGTATCGAATCGAAAAATGGTAGACATTTACTGAATTTAACATCCATATGCAAATTGCACTAAGAAAGCATAATCTAATAAATACTGCCAAGTTTACATTTTGGAGTACAAAAAAAAGAGAAGTTTTGCTGTTTTAAAGTAAATTCGGTTACCAATAGTATATTGTGTATCTAAGTAGTAGGAAAAGCGATACATTCCCAGATGAAAATGTAAATTGTTGGCTGAGGTGTTTAGCTATACTATTTTTTCTGAAATCGCATTAAATATAATCGAAAATTAAGAAAGTTTTATATATGCATAACTGGTTTTGATTATCATCTTATTTTCTACTAGCTGTACCCGCGACGTAGTTAGCGTCGCGTGTTGATTGTTATATGAAAATTTCTGCCCCGAATTCGTTAAAGGGGTGAGGGGAGATATTTTTATATACCAGATGTTTAGTTGAAAGAAGACAAATACATCTGTGAAAACCGCATTCGAATCGGATCAGCAGTTTTCATGTGATGCCCGCACAAAAATACAGACAGTCAAAAAAATCTAACCACATTTTTGGGTTTTATATTGATGTAGTAACACCCCCGCTAATTATTTTTTAAATATCTGTAATGTACAGAATTTTCATTTTTACAGATTTATTATATGTATAGATTATTTTTCACGACCCCACATGCCCCCTTGTGGGTGGAATTTTTTAAAATCCAATCACAATTGACCTTAAAATTATAAAAATAACTATTGTGCAAAGTTTCCAACCTGTAGGACTTATAGATTTTAAATTTTTATTTTTATTTTTCACGCACCGCAACACCCCTGTGGCTGAAATTTCGTAAAATCAGTTCACAATTGACCTCAAATTTATAAAAATAACTATTTTGCAAAGTTTTAAACCTGTAGGACTTATAGATTTTAATTTTTTTTTCACGCCGCCGCGACCCCCCATGTGGGTGGAATTTCGTAATATCCGTTCACAATTGACCTCAAAATAATAAAAATAACTATTTTGCAAAGTTTCAAACCTGTAGGACTCATAGATATTAATTTTTATTTTTTTTTTATTTTTCACGCCCACACAACCCCCCTGTGGGTGAAATTTTGTAAAATCCGTTGACAGTTAACCTCCAAATTATAAAAATAACTATTCTGCAAAGTTTTAAACCTGTAGGACTTATAGATTTTAAATTTTAATTTTTTTTTTATTTTTCATGCCGCAAATCCCCTTGTGGGTGAAATTTTGTAAAATCCGTTCACAGTTGACCTCCAAATTATAAAAATAAGATGATTTCTGTACAGCTTTAATCATTAAGGTTGCACACGCGACGGAAGCTTAAAAAATGGAGTAACTTCTCCCGTTTTCCCAACATTTCCCTTCATTGCTCTGCTCCTATTGATTGTAGCGTAATGAAAAGTATACTATAACCAGCACAGGAGTATGAAAAATAATTGTACCAAGTTTCGTTAAAATCCGTCGAGTAGTTTTTGTTTCTATAGCGGTTATACAGACAGACAGACAGACAGACAAAAATTTTCCTGATTGCATTTTTGGCATCAGCATCGATCCCTAATCACCCCCTGATAGTTATTTTGAAAATATATTTCATGTACAGAATTGACCTCGCTACAGATTTATTATAAGTATAGATAGATATAGATGAAATCGTTTCGTTGACATTGTTTGTTTATCATGGTTTATTAGTGTCACAAAAGTGTCAGTTCGGTTAGTTACATATTGCTTAAAATATTTTAAATTATATTTAAAATGGACAGTATAATTTTTTTGCAATTAAAATCAAGTTAACTCTTCATGAAGTCTTGGAGTATTTTCAATTTATTTAAATCAATTTAAAAAAATGAGCAAACTTAAGACAAGGATGATCAAAAATAAGAATATTAACAAAGATACAGAGAACAGAACCCAGAAAAACTGAAGCAGCATGAAACGGAAATAAGGCAACGTCTACAAAATGTCGAAATAATTAGAAAGTTAACTTCCTTTCCAACTACAAAATTTAAAGACATAATAAACGAACCAATAATAGATTAAATAAGTTCAAATTCCCGAAATGTAGCTGGCTAAGCAGAAATTCAGCATTTATCTGTTAAAGTATCTCAGTTTTATAAAAGAAGTCCATCAAGCGCAAGTGGAACAGAATAACTGCAGTAGATTTAGACGTCATAAATTCGCTCATAAATATTTTAACGATAACTTTAAAAATAATGAGGTTGGACTCGCTTGCTTCATTTGCGATTGACGTTGGTTTAAGAAAGATTTAAAAAAACCGTCTGCACGTGGGGTATAATTAATATAATAACCAATGTGCAAAATTTCGATGCACTTAAATCGGTTTTAGATAAATAATCTTAAATTTTAATGGCTTTTTTGTCATATTTATATGCTATCGTTTTATGCGTATTACTGTTACAAAATAATTTCAATGTAAGATACATATCTACAGCTTTTTTTATAAATAAGTAGTTAGTTGTATTTCAGTATCTGAAGAAAACACAATGTGCTGTAACCTGTCATGCTGAAGTAAAAAAATAAAACACCCGGCGAACTTCGTACCGCCTAACGCACTGATATATTTTTCTTATTTTCCGTTTTTGCAAATTTATACGATTTAGTCCCGTTTTATTATTTTTTTTTCAATGTTTTTTTATCGTTTTTATCATATTTTCTTCTTAGTTTCCACGTTTTACTATTGTTTCGTGGTATTTTGTAAATACTTATATCAAATATCAACTTGCGCCAACTTACGTTGGCGTCGTAGTAATTAATTAGAAAAAAAGTATAATAATAATATAACGTGTAAATATAAAAGATATCAACTGCGCCACCTTTTAATGGCGTCATAATAAGAACTGTGTTTAGTAAGAGTGGCTAGTTTAAATATATAAGATACCATGCAACTACGCCAACTTATGGTACTTAATTTAATAAGTGTGTTCTTAGTTGTCATTTACTTTTTGTGATTCCATCTCAGATGTGGTTTTGATATACCATGTTTTATAGTGATTTCCTTGTTCTGCGCTACCTCCCTACCAATTTCCAGCCAAATCGGTTCAGCCGTGCTTGAGTTATAAATAGTGTAACTAACATTACTTTCTTTTAAATACATATATCAATTCCCAAAATTATGAAAATTATATCATATAAATTTTTATAACTTCGTGAATATATTACAAGAAATTAATTACTATTAACAGAAGAACCAGTAAAATCAGATTCCATCCATAGTTAATGTGAAACATCAACAGCTTCATACATATATTTAAAGAGCAAATAAGTAAAATCAAGTTAAATTAGGACGATCAAAAAGTCTACTTAGGACGTCTGTTAAGCACTGCAAAATGAGCAAAATCGATAATTATTGTGCTTTAGTGCTAATTTAGTGATAATTTTATGCCAGTACCTATCGCAAATTTTGTTCTCTATTAGACTGCAGAAATTGCAAAAACTGCTTGCTTTATATTAAGCTAGCAGTGTATATGTCTAGAATCCTACGTCAGAATGACTTCAGTTAATAACTATTTAGAGCTCTTGATTTATGCGAAAACTATTTTAATTTTTTTTTTAAATAATTTTTTTAATTTTTACTAGCTCACAGCTATCTTAACAAAGTAATATCTTAATGATAGAACACGTAGGAGGTCAACCGGAGCATCAACATTACATGAAAATTTAGTGCTCACTTAGTGCTCTTATTTATTACAAAAATAATTTATTTTTTTGTAACAGAATTATTTTTTTTAAATATTATTACTAGTTTTACCTTAACAAACTTGGCAAGTAATATCTCTAAAATAGAGTACATAGAAGCTCAAACCGAGCATAAACAGTGCATAGGTATTAAGTGCTCTTGATTTATGCGAAAAATATTTTAATTTTTTAATATAAATATTTTTTTTTAACTACTATCTTAACAAAGTCATATCTTTAAAATAGAATATGTAGGAGGTCAACCGGAGCATCAACAGTAGGTACATGAAAATTTAGTGCGAACTGCAGACGAACCAACGGTGCATGAAAAAAATACAACAACAAGAAAAAGAAGTTAAACGGAATTCAGATATACAAATATCGTTAATATTATATACTTTTGAAAATTAAATTAAGCATTAAAAATATATTATTTTTTGCATACATTAAGAACACGTAATGAGCACTTAATACCTATGCACTGTCTATGCTCGTTTTGAGCTCCTATAACTCTAGTTTATAGCTTTTTCTTGCTTAATCCATCAAAGTAGCAGTTAGCAAGTAAAAAATAAAAAAATAATATAGTTATAAAAAATTTAATTACTTTTGCATTAAAAAAAGAGCACTAACGTGTTTTGTACTGTTATTGCTACGGTTGACCTCCTACGTATTCTATCTGAAAGATATTACTTTGTCAAGGTAGCAGTTAACTAGTAAAAAGTATTTTATTTTAAAAAAATTACAACATTTTTCGCATAAATCACGAGCACTAAATGAGCACTAAATAGTTATTAATTGGAGTCACCCTGATGTAGAATTATAGATATTTATACTGTTAGCTTGATATATAACTGGCAGTTTTTGCAATTTTAGAAAATCTGATAGTGATTCGGGCACTGTGGTAGTGCAAAATGTGGGAGATCATTTAGCTGAATCCTGTATAACAGTTTGTTTATTGTATGCGCTAGTGAAGCCATTTCGCGGAGTTTTGCGTTAGATGCCCTATTTGTATAGGTCTAAAGGATGGATAACATATGTTTGTGGAGTAAAATTAAAAGATCTTGTAATAACTCTTAGCTGATTCCTACTTGATCTACGGAGTACTTTGGCTGTTCTAGTAATATACATTTTTCCATGTACTTCACCAGAAGTGTGTTTTTTGTGATGATTGTCTGTCTATGAATCCAGGATTTTATACGCTTTTAAAAGGTATTTTTTAAGATTCCTCAAACTGGCTCTGGATTGTGGAATATTTCCATACAAGTTTATTAGCAAGCTCATTGCCTTGCATTATTTTGTGTCCTGGTAGCCAAACTGGTTTGACACTGTTATGTTTCTCCAAATATAATAATCTGGATCTTTAAATATCATTATCCGCCTGACTATCTGTGAATATATTGATCCACTTACATTTATATGCTTTTAAAGTATTTTCGTTTGCGAATTTCAAGATTAAATATACCTCTGCCTGAAACACAGAGCTATGTGTTTACAGAGAAACAGGATTTTTTACATTACCGTCTTGTTGTAAATTCCTGGTTCTAAGCTTTGTTTAGTATTCGACTCGTCTGTAAGCCATGTATAAACTTAAAGCTTGAATACAGTATTCATTAGCCTTTGTACTTTCTTCAACAGTTTTTATGTTCGTATTTAAAGAAACCTGTAAATTGTATATTGTGATTTTTTTTATTGATAAATAATAAACGTCAAAGTTATTATTATTAAAGGAGAATTCTGAATATATAACGCCATAATTACATCAGGTGTTAAATTTTGACGTAGTAAGTGATAGGTACTTGAGCGCTAATGTTCTCTGATAGAATGTCAAGACAATTAATTTTGTTTCTTAACTTGCGGGACTGTGATGTTCTAATACATAATGTACTGTTTATATTCGAAATGTGTGGTAAATTTCAACAATGCAATTTCTTTATATGTATAGACATACTCCGGTAGCTAGGGGATTCTTCTACTGTTAATCAAGAATGTTTTTCTACGTATTTTTCTAATAAAGCTATCATATTTCACGAGCTCTCATTTTGAAGGCCACATTATAAGCTTTAAATCGAAATAATATAAATGTCTTTAACATCGTTTTTAACAAAATTGTACCTAATTAAACGCCTAATTTTTAGATGAAAATCGCTAAGTAAATTGTTTATGGCAACTGTTCATTAGGTCAGGTTTAAAAAGTCTATATAAATTTTCTCTTTTGTATTTTACGATTAAAGACGATCATTTTAAGCATTGTTGAATATTTCTAAGTTATTTCTTTGCTGAGATATAGCAGTTTTGAACCACAGAGATATTTATGGGCACGAGCATAGCAATCATTTAGATTTCAGGGTTTAAAAAAAAGTTGGTTGCGCCTGTGATCAAACCGCGGACCTTTTGCGTGTAAAGCAGGCGTGATAACCGCTACACTACTGAACTGATAAATTCAATTCACCTAAACATTATACACAAAACAAAGCAGCAGGCGCGGAAAGAATAGTTACATACAAACATACAAATATACAAACATACAAACATACAAACATACAAACATACAAACATACAAACATACAAATATACAAACATACAAACATACAAACATACAAACATACAAACATACAAACATACAAACATACAAACATACAAACATTTTAGATTAGATTAGATGTTTATTGGGTTGGCTGTTAGCCTGTATCACTGCGACCTTTGCAGATCTATTGTGAACACCCATTATCTCAAGAATAGAATTAGAGAACCTTGTCCAGCCCTGCCCTCTTAATGAGACTTAATAGCCTTGACAGTGGCCACTCCGCATAACTTGGAGCAGCCGGTTTCTCCTCTCCCAGTACTAGATACCGCGTCCTTGCAAGGCCTTCGCATTGGCATAGGACATGAAATGCGGTCTCCTCCTCCTCTTGGCAGTATCGACAGATGTCTTCATCTGCTAAGTTCAACTGACTCATGTGTTTCTTGAGCCTACAATGTCCTGTCAAGAGACTGACAATCATTCTGACATCGTTTCGCCTTTGTGATAGCAGCTCTGCAGTAAACTTCGCCGAGTGTCCCTTTATGAAGATTTTGGCTTGTCGCTTGCCCAGTGATTACAAACATACAAACATACAAACATACAAACATACAAATATACAAACATACAAACATACAAACATACAAACATACAAACATACACATACAAACATACAAACATACAAACAAATGAAGCTAATAAAAACGTTATAAAAATGAGAAGGTGTTGTACTCTCCATAATTGTATTAGTGATCAAAAGGCAAGTGAGAATGTAGGAAAAGTATCTTTATTAAAACCACCAAAAGTAAGTAATCTTATCATGGTGGTCATTGCGTGCTGTACGAAATTTCTTGTATAAAAATTTATTCATTTATTCTCATGACGCATCTGCATTGCTTCAAAGACAATTGGGAAAAGCTTTGATGATTTGCCAACGACTTTGTGTGGAGTTTTCAACATAAACTTTGCAGACAGTAAAACACAACTGTTAATTAAATTTTTAAACTATAAATTCGGTTTAATAAACTAAATACATCATCATACTGATTTTCCTGACAATAGGTTGAACGGGACAGAAGTTGCTAGTCTGCAGCGCCACCTGGTGGCGAGTGGCATCAATAAGCATATCATACAAACCTTGTACGTGAAAAAATACTTATACATACCAATTTTCATGACAATCGATTGAACGGGACAGAAGTTGCTACTCTGCAGCGCCACCTGGTGGCGAGTGGCATCAATGAGCATATTATATAAACCTTTTCCGTGGAAAAATACATATACATACCAATTTCCATAACAATCGGTTGAACGGTTCAGAAGTTGCTAGTCTGCAGCGCCACCTGGTGGCGAGTGGCATCAGTGAGCATATCATACAAACCTTTTCCGTGGAAAAATACATATACATACCAATTTTCATGACAATCGGTTGAACGGGACAGAAGTTGCTAGTCTGCAGCGCCACCTGGTGGCGAGTGGCATCAATGAGCATATCATACAAACCTTTTCCGTGGAAAAATACATATACATACCAATTTTCATAATAATCGGTCCAGTAGTTTTTGAGTTCATTGAGTACATACAGACATACAGACATACAGACAAACATTCATTTTTATATAAATAGATTTAAATGGAATCAAAATTGTCCGTTTCTTACTTCAGCTACCGTAAAACTATCGTATCAGTTTCAGAGATTGGCGATGATGGTTCTGGTAATGCCGATAGCGAAAAAGTCGTTGGAAGTTGATTTTTCTCAGAGATAAACTTTTCAATGTAAAATAATTGTAATAGTTTTGAAGTGTTAAATTTTGATTTAATATGTTTGTGTATGATAGCGCAATAAATGACTATTGTACTTTACCACATAAAAGAGTAGTTTTATACTGATAATTAAAGCAATTATTCCCTAAACATTCTAAAATATCAAAAATGCACAACGTTAATATTCAAGTTTTTACTTTTGCCGGCACTCTCGGAATGCAACAAGTTGTTTTCTTTTTCTATGACATATAGTCACTGGTCGTACTTCAGACTAATTAGGCTTATTGTACTTCTTATACTACTTAGTTCAAGTTACTTTACAAGATCTAAGTACTTTGTTCTAATTTCTACCGGTGAAAGGATTGGTGAAATATGTTTTTGGAGTCACTCTCAAATGTTCAAAAATTGGGGTGTTGTGCACTTGGACGCCGCGGTCAGTTTTATCAGTTGAGATCCATAATCCTACCGGCCACTTGGACGCCAGTTTTGAAAATCAAATGTACCACTTTGACGCCGTCGTTATCACCCATTAAGTATCGATAATAATTGTAAAATTATAAAATTGGAATTGTAAGAATAATTTCAATAATAGTAAAAACATTTTGCCACGTGAATATTAATGTTTAAATGTTATGGTACACCATGTGAGCCATAAAAAGAATAAAACCAAATTTAAAAAAAAACTTATAATTAATAAAAAATAATATAAAATTACAGAATTTTACAATTAAAAAGTAAAAATATTATAAATATATACAATTATAAACGTTTACAAAAATTAAAAATTACAATTAATTTTTGTAGTGGTAAGAAACAATCTTAAGAAACTGAATTCTTGAAATGGCTTTATTTTTGTATTGTGCTATTACATTCCTTAAATACGCATGACGTTTTTGGTAATTTGCATTTTTAATTTTGTTTGATATATGTAAACTGTTTAATTTCACATAGGTATTTATCTGAATATCAAGAAGTACATCAACAAATTTAAATATATCTGGATGTGCTGAATAAAAAGCAGAATTAAAATGTTTGTGAAAAGACTCACAAGCATTTGTTGTGCGTTCCGTAGAACTTTTGCACGATGCCCCCACATTGTAGGTGGGAAGTCAGATGTATCGCAAGTGTAGGTATTAATTATATAATAAGTAAATGAAGTTAATCTTTCATCTAATGGCATTATTGGAATTAAATGTTTACAAAAACAGTCTGCTACCTGAGTGTTTTCCAAAAATAAAAGGCCGAAAATGTAATGAAGCCATTTGCCGATTTCCGAAATTAACCCCAAATTTTGTATCTTACGTAACCACGATTGCGTTAAATGAAATCGACATCCAATAATTAAAATATCAGGCCAAATCTGTTTTATACCAGTGTGAATAGCTTTCTCAAAATCGCAAGTAACATTACAAAGCTTCCAATCTAAATTTATATTATTATAACAATATTCCTTTAATATTTTAAATGCAGATGCATAAGTACTTGCCTTTTTATCTGGCAAAACAAAGAATGCCAATGGTATGTAGTGTCCGTTGTCAACAATATGTATGGTAAAAAATTGACCAAAAAATTTTGGACAGTAATTAAATGTACCGTCATAATAAATACTATCACGAGAACATAGGTACCTTAAATTTAAATCACATGAAAATAAAATAACTTGTAAATCGTTATTGTTGGATAATAAAAATTGTTCACCCTTATTTGTACTACATTGTATTGCTTTTAATGCATTGTGTACATCTCTTATGCACTTTGGCAAAGGTGGGAATATACTTCTTCTGGCCCTATATATACTTCGTCTAATATTCGCAACATCATCAATGGTTCCATTAAATGTATTTCCTTCTCCTCGGATTCCATTATTTATTAACTTACTGGGTTTAACAGAATTGTCCAACGGTGGATGATTGTGTTCATTATTAGACTTTAATAATACAGTTTCCGATTTGTCCACTTTAATAGTTGCTTTACACTCACGGCGAGTACACCTATATGATATCCCCAACTTTGTTTCTTTGTCTTTTCCAAATGTATACCTATTAACAATTAATAACTTTTTACCTTTTACACTCAACATTGACTCCATTGTAACACAAACGAAAATCAGAATCACTTCTCCAAATAAAATAATATTTTCACTTAGAATTCAAATAATTAACTGATTTAAAATGTTCGTTTTTCAACTGCTTGAAAAATATAATTTTCCTTCCCCCTGGTTCTCGACCAATCACAAATAAAAACCGATTAATAAAACCAAACCGTTAGATATTTAATCTGTATTACGGTAGACCCAATAAATGAGATAAGAATATTTAATTTTCTTGGAACCCTTAATCCGCATTTGGCGTCCAAGTGGTCTATACCTTTCGAATAGAAAAATGATTAATTTTGGGTAAAACTGACCGTTGGAAAGTAATTGTTAACCAGGGTGGAAATTAGCTACTTTCCACATGTTACCCTTGGTTACAAGCCTCCATAGATAGAGAAAATTAAAATTGGCAAATATGACAAACGTTTTATATCGGTATCGATATATAGGCAACCAGTATAACGACAAAAACCAAAACGAAGAAAGAATAAAGTAAACTAAAGGATAAGCCACTAGCCGAACACACATCGGAAAGAAAAGACAAAAAATAACCTCAAATGTAAACAATAGATGTTCCCAACTACGTTTTGTAACGATTACAGATTCCAGAATAATAACAACGAATTGTTTTGTAGAATAAACGATTGTGTAAACATTATACACGTTAATTACTTCCAGTGGATTTTATTAATAAGAGAAACGTAATAATAACAACAACACAACAAACAATAGGTAGGTAGCAGGTAGGTTAACAGAATTGTGTCCTAATGGTTGCTTTGTTAATTTTCCATGTCTGACTTGCAGAAAAAATCTATCTGCTTCTATATGTTTTCGAAGGTTAGTATATTTTGTAATTATTTGTATCCAATACTTGTTAATGACAAATGATCTCGACTGATGCGTTTTTGTATCAGGAATAACAATATTTTTCTTTTTGTAGTTCATCAGTTTGACAGGCGCCGAAGAAGCCAATTATTAAAGCAACCTAAAAGATTTATTAATGAAATTATACATGTAGGTGTTAATTTGTAAAAATGTTTGAATTTCTTGTTTTTTAAAAACACTGAATTTTTAGGTTTATTACTCAGATTTTGTTTTTTTAAAAACGATATTAGTTTTCCATATTTTGATTTATCAATATTATGTTATATTCCTATTGTACTTTTGAGCATTGAATAAATAGACCAAAGGGTGAAAGGTTTCTTTTGTTGAGCAACAATATTGGCAAAATAAGCCAATAAGCAGTTATCAGAAGTTCCGGTTTAAACTCCTTTTTCAATTGACCACTCGTGGTAAATTTCGTACGTTTTCTCATACCGTTTTTTACTTGTAAGGTAAGAGATTTAACGTGCTGCCTCACGTATTTCTGGAGGTGTACAATCTTCTTCATTGTTGGACATATTGCAATACTCTCAATTACAAAAGAATAAACCACGCATTATTATAGAAATAAACTTCATGTCAACAATAACTGTCAAGTTTTTCATAGATTACTAGAGGGGAAGATTTGTCTGAAAAAAATGTAGCTCATAATTGATTTCTTAATTTATTAATTCCATCATATTATTTTAAAACGATTGTGAATAAAATAGTATACATACTTTGGTTTGAGAAAAATGAAGAACTTTCCACCTCGGTATATAATATACTATATAAAACACGTAAAAAACTAAATTATAATCAATAATATTAATGACAATGAAACCATCACTTTAAATCTACATTAATCTATTTTACCAATTAAAATTACGCTTTATTTTATAACCCAATAAAACATGTTTTGTTTCTGCTAAAATAAGTTTTAAGTTATTCGAAAAATTTGTTTCATCAAAGACATTTAAAAAAAATATATGAAAATAGTTATTTATGAAACAGTTCGTGAAGTATGCTTTTTGCGCACGCACGCGATGTTTAGAGCACGAGCTAAGCGAGTGCTATATATCGCGTAAGTGCGCAAAAAGCACTTCACGCACAGTTTCATACAATATTTTATCTACGATAAACAAATAAAAAATAATTACCAATTCAAATTTAAAAATTTAAACTACAAAACTGTCAGAATGACTTTTGTCGAAATTTAATGCTCTCATAGCAACACCATGACAACGCGAATGCTAAGGATATTTGATTATATGAAGGTGTGTCAAAAACAGTGCGAAAAAGTAAATCCCATTTAAAATACATTGTTACTTCACGCACACTTTCAATCCTTCACGCACTGCTATCTATAATGACAGTTTTCACAAACTAAAAATTGATACATAATAGAGGTGGAGTAGATAAAACAATTTTTCATTCATTATTAACTATTAAATAATTACAAAAGTAGATATTTACTTGACGTAAATACAAATCTGTTTTCCCACAGATACATGCAAATTTTTGTAGAGGAAAACTGATGCACGAATCAAGAATTTGTACAGTAAATTCCAGTTTACTAATTTCCTTTAGTAAACCGGGATAATAAAGGTTTTTGTACATACATATTTATATTACGATCTGCGCTATAAATTGTATTTGTATACATCTCGACTGAACTATTTTTATCTCATTTGTTTTTATATATAAAAAATAGTTTAAGTTTACATTCTGGTATATATCAGAAATTTTAAAAATATCGTTATATCCTACAATAATAACACGTGTAATTCTAATTGTATTACGCACACAATAATCTTGTTTCATACGATTGTGACTAAAATAATAATAATAATAATTGTGTAAATTGGGTAAAGAAATCAATTTTTCTCATGATTATAGCATCTTATCTAAACAAGAGTCACATATTTATTTTTAGCAATGTACCATCATTAAATTTTTGTCGCAAAAGCGTTAATGCTTGCTCAAATTTTGCTTGACTTAGTGATTGTTTAAGAATCCCAGTCCACGAATGGTACAATAGTATATTCTGTAACAAGGTTAGAATGAAAATTCGATACGAGTGGAGAATTCCGAACGCGAGCGTAGCGACCGATAGGAACAACGAGTTATCGAATTTTCATTCTAACCGTGTAACAGACTGTATTTTCTCTACGATCATGTAATAATTCTGTTTATTTAAATTGAAATATGTAGCAAAACAATTAGAACGTCGCACTGACAAACTGAGTGACAGTTTTGAAATTCGCAGGGCAATCTATGTTTTGTGTTGAACAATTACAAAATGTTATTCCGTCACTGGTTATAGAATGGAAATACATGCAAAACACATAAGAAGCAAGTGTTTCAGAATGAATATTCTATCTCAAGAGTGAGAATGAACACTTTCTATTATTAAAAATGAAGTCGGAATTATTACATTAATTAATGGTCGTAGAGAAAAACATTTCTATGACCGACAGTTATTTAAAATAGACGTCCACTGCGAGATGAATATTCTTGCGATTCGTATGATGACCACATCATATGAAAGTACAAAATTAAACAATCAAAACTTTTTGAATAACATTTGAATAACTGGTAAGATAAGTTTCTTGAAATATTACAAAGCAATCCATCGTTCTTAGTGAAAGGCTTTCGGCAAAATATTTAAAAGTGCTGAATGATTTCTTGAGCCACATTTTGTCCTTTATGACATGAGGATACATCACTGAACTTCAAAATACAAGCTAGTAAGCATGGAGAGCAAAAACATTCGAATCAGCATTATTCTAAGCTAAGAATTGTTTTTCTGCTGTAAAAAATTTCAAAACGATTAACACGACGATAGTTTACCGTTTTTCTTCTATGTTGTTTCTGCTAACTTCTTGATTAATTAACAGTGGTCTATGAAAGAAAAAGACAAAATATGCCTATTTAAAATACAATTCTGCTCTGTGACTACGATGAGCAACAGACAGCTGTCTTAAGCCCAGAAAAATTGAAAAACACCAGACCATCCACCATACAGTCCTGATCTTTTGCTCCGTGACTAATGGTGTGTCCTTAAGACGATGTAAAAAGCTGTAGAAAATTACATTAGATCAGAAGTCCTAGAACAAGTGCCACTGCACCCTTGTCAAAATGCCTATCAGGGGGCAAATCCACGGAGACTTTCTTGATACAATTGACTGATAAAATCCAAGACGCTCTAAATAAAAAAGAAATCGTGGCATGTGTCCTTCTAGATATAGAAGGGGCCTTTGACAACACTCCACATGAGGCTATCAAAGGAGCTCCTAATGATAGAGTAGTAGATAGAACAAGAATCGCAAAAATGAAGATAGGCCAATACACTTACTCCATCAATACGACCAGAGGTTGACCCACTCATGTGGAGTTTTACTGTGGAAAGCTTACTTAGGCAATTGACCAAACTAGGTATACCCTGCCAAGGGTATTCCGATGACGTTGTTATCCTCGCAAGAGGAAAGTATGAAGATCTCCTCAGCGATATTACAGAGAGGACTGACAAAAACATAGCAATGGTGTAATTCGATGGGACTTAATATCAACCTAACTTAAAAACAGACAAAGTAAGTAAAAATATGGTTAAGTAGAAAACAGAGGTTTAATATCTATGGATAACCCTAGATAACAGGTTACTCTGAAACAAACACGAAAACAAAATAGTAAAAAATCCCTTATGGCGTGCACAAAACATTGTAGGAAACGTTGTAATTTTAATCCAAGGAGATTGCAATGGATGTACACGGAAATAGTGAAACAAATCACCACTTATGGAAAGTAGTTTGGGACACGAAAGCTAATCTGACAACTACGAGGACAAACCTCTCGGAGATTCAAAGACTAACCTGTACATGCATCACTGCTGCAATGGAAGAATTCCTAAATCTCACGCCACTACAGATTCAAGTAGAAAGTGTAAGAAAGAAAACAATAAATGGAATGGTCCAAAAAGGAACAAATAAGAAAAAATCTTATTATTTTAGTTTGATCAAATTTGGGATATGCCCCAAAATGACGTGCCAAGAAACTGAGTAGTAAAATTAAATTAAACAAATACACCATATTGGGGCCAAACCCCAAAGGGTATACGAATGGCTCCAAGACAGATTAAAGAATAGGAGCAGGAGTTTTTGGACCTAGAGCCAAATACTCAAAAAGCCTGGCACCAATGTATGTAGAGCTTAATTGGCGCAACTTATCTTTATTTCTCATCGCTCGTGATAACTTGCCTTACTTCAGATCTGTGTCGATTTTTGTACACAGATCAAAGGCTTACACCGTCCACACCTTTGTCTGTTCGCAATTACACGGTTAACATCTATCGCTGTCAGGCTCGTATACACTGATAGTCGTTTACTAGTTTCATTACTTAACTGCGGTTTACGCTAAGATTTTAGAAAAGTACACGCTTATCGACGTCGATAGTGTTTCAGTCCATAATTAATACTGACAATTACCAACGTGGGGCAGCTTTACAGATACTCGTCTACATTAACCGGTTGCATTCGAACTTGTAGAAATTAGTACTTGCCTTGTATTTGCCAAGGCTCGCGTTGGCCTCTGCTTGGCCAACATGTTTAGACGCTTTCACATTTATTTGGGCAACTGAAGAAAGATTTGGGTTTTCATTACTTTGACGACTATAAACTTGAGTTAATACTTACAGGGGTGACCCGATTTATTCTTTGATAAAAACGTTTAAATTCGGTGTAAAAAATGTTTCTAAAAACAAGCACATTATTTTATTTGCCCTAGTAAGTTATGCAACTATATGTGTTAATTGTACATGTATGTTTTTAAATAACACACTTTTTGTTTTTAATTTTTTACCTATAAAAAATATTTTTAACTTAATAGGTTTTTTACAACCACTTAAAACTAAAGACCTTGGTTTCTTCGAACATAATTTGCAAAACATTACTCGCACAAATATTTGCAAGTACCTAATAAAATTTTGCTTTTTATTGTCAATGAAATAAAATATGGGTTTTAATAAACTGAAACTAATGACTGAAATTAAGTTAATTGATTTTGAAAAATCTGCGTTAAGTTGATATGCAAATTAATTTTTAACCCTCGGTTCGGCGCGTCACGAAACGTAACACATTTAATTGCCATGTTTCAAGCAGATACATTGATTTTTTTTGCTTTTCAAAGATATTGATTAATAGTCGCGTCAACGCCCGCGAAAACCTCGGAATTTTGTGCCACAGGTCGGATCGGGATGCGGTTTTCTGCATTCTCTTCCAAAACGATCATGTAAAAATGTGTCTGAGAAGATTTTCCCCGGAGACCGAAAATTGGCCCGCTGCAGGCCAAAGTGCACGCGAAAAATGCATTATCTGGGAGGCCTTTTGGAAGATTTTCAAATTTGATAAATAAGGGTCAGAACTCGCCCGGATCGGGTACTCGGGGGCGGTGGTCCCGAATTTCACGCCGAAAACAACTCCCGGAACCCCTGGTGCACCAGAACCTCACCCTAAACGTCATCTCCGGGACTTTTCCTGACACAATCAAAGAAGGTCAACCAAAAATAATTTCTAGGGGTTTTTTGGCCCGCTGAATCCAAATCTGGCATCGGCGAGCACCTCACTGGCACCTGGTGCACAGAAACCCGGGCTAGAACGTCGTCTTCGAGAGTTTTCTTGACAAGACTGCCAAAACCCACCCGAAAATCATAAGAGGGCAGTTCTGTGGGGCGGTGGTCCCGAATTTCACGCCGAAACAACTCCCGGAACACCTGGTGCACCAGAACCTCACCCTAAACGTCATCTCCGGGAGTTTTCCTGACACAATCAAAGAAGGTCAACCAAAAATAATTTCTAGGGTTTTTTTGGCCCGCTGAATCCAAATCTGGCATCGGCGAGCACCCCACTGGCACCCGGTGCACAGAAACCCGGGCTAGAACGTCATCTCCGAGAGTTGTACAGACACGACCCCAACAAACTCACCAAAAACCGTCTCATAATTTGACACATTTATTAATGTGTAACTCTGGCGTAGGGCCCTCGAAAGAGTTGTTCCAGTGCTGCAGGAACAACGAGAAGAATTCCCCCCCCCTCCCCCTAAGATCTCCAAAGCATGCCGAGCGGGCCTTTCACTTTCTAACGAAGCGTAGAGAGAAAGTTTGAGTTGGGTTGAATTTGATCTGAATTGAATAAACAGTTTTTAATCCGAAATTGTATATATATTGACTTCTTTATTTACTTTACATCAATTTCTCTACTCCTCGCATTGTGTAAGTAGAATCAATAATTCCACAAGATGTAAAGATAAAAATCCCAGCGTGGCAGGGGTCGAGAAGGTTGATTTGGACGTGAAATTCGGAACCACCGCCCCACACAACCGCCCTCTCATGATTTTCGGGTGGGTTTTGGCAGTCTTGTCAAGAAAACTCTCGAAGACGACGTTCTAGCCCGGGTTTCTGTGCACCAGGTGCCAGTGGGGTGCTCGCCGATGCCAGATTTGGATTCAGCGGGCCAAAAAACCCCTAGAAATTATTTTTGGTTGACCTTCTTTGATTGTGTCAGGAAAACTCCCGGAGATGACGTTTAGGGTGAGGTTCTGGTGCACCAGGTGTTCCGGGAGTTGTTTCGGCGTGAAATTCGGGACCACCGCCCCACAGAACTGCCCTCTTATGATTTTCGGGTGGGTTTTGGCAGTCTTGCCAGGAAACTCTCGAAGACGACGTTCTAGCCCGGGTTTCTGTGCACCAGGTGCCAGTGGGGTGCTCGCCGATGCCAGATTTGGATTCAGCGGGCCAAAAAACCCCCCGAAATTATTTTTGGTTGACCTTCTTTGATTGTGTCAGGAAAACTCCCGGAGATGACGTTTTGGGTCAGGTTCTGGTGCACCAGGTGTTCGAAGGTCAATTTGAACATTATATTCGTGATCAGCGGCCTCGAAAACCCCCGAGTACCCGATCCGGGCGAGTTCTGACCCTTATTTATCAAATTTGAAAATCTTCCAAAAGGCCTCCCAGATAATGCATTTTTCGCGTGCACTTTGGCCTGCAGCGGGCCAATTTTCGGTCTCCGGGGAAAATCTTCTCAGGCACATTTTTACATAATTGTTTTGGAAGAGAATGCAGAAAACCGCATCCCGATCCGACCTGTGGCACAAAATTCCGAACTTTGTACCCATTTCCGCGAGCGTTGACGCGACTATAATGTAAATTTATGTAATTTTAAGGTAGTTAAATATTAAAAGATTTTATTTAGATCGATAATTAAATAGTTTTAAGCAATCATCTTCAAACACTAAGATTTAAGATTTTTTTACAAATTTATTTAAATTTAAAAGTTTTTTTAGCAATACGGTTGGAATTTTGATGTGAGAGATCCATAGCTGTCCTGGATTTGTGCCTTTTTATCTGAGAGAGTATGTCAAGTCAGAATTAAAGATCAATATTCTTATTAATTTCTGGTAACTAATGGTGTCCTGCAGGGTTCTGTTATCGGTCCCCTGCTCTTCTACTTATTCTACAGTGTTTATGTCCATGGTATCACTACTTGCAGATTACACCAAGTTCTTTTCTAATCCACTATTATAAAAAACTGATTAATGATCTGAGTAGAATTGAACAATGGTGTGCTACTTGGTTTCTAAAACTCAATGTACAAAATGTAACATTCTTTATTTATAAAACAATAATCCACGTATGAGCTAATACATCAATGGTGTAAATATTGCCTTTCCTTTCCAACAGAAAGATCTTGGAGTTGTAATTTTGACTAGCCTACAGTGGGCTACTCATATAACTACAATCGTCAAGAAGGTTAACCGAGTAATATACATGGTGAGACAGTCTTTAAAAAAATTGTCTTCACAATTGTTAGCTTCTATTTACAAAACCTACATCTTTAACTATGCTGCACCAATATGGAACCCTTTGGAACAACATTCATGCTCTTAAGCAAGTTTAGAGACAAATCTTTAGACTTTCTACAGCAATTCATAATCTCCAGTATAAAGAACGTCTCCAAATTTTGGGATTATGTAGCCTCTAAGAAACGAGACTTCGTGGGGATCTGATCAAGACATACAAAATTCTACATAGTCATTATTCGCATGACCTTAGTGTGCTCAGTGACGATGTGCGGAATCGTGGTCATCGATATAAACTATTGCGAGAAAAGTTTAAAAAGCTGTATCGACAATGCTTTCGAATAAACAGAAATTGGAACATGCTTTCTGATTTTGTGGTCTCCGCTACCTTACCTCTGTAAATGTTTTTAAAAATTCTTTAGACAGATTTAAGTAAGTTCTAGCTTATATTTTGTATTTACATTTGTTTTTCTTGATCGGTTTTCTAATAATTATTATAATAATGTTCAGAACGTGGATTAAAGAAATATTTATTAAATGATTTAGTTAGAATACTATGGGCCAATTTTTTGTTAAAGCTATATTTACCAAATAAATAAAAATACCAGTCCACGTCGTTGTTGTAACAAAGTTGGTCTACATCAACACTAGACTTCCCGTTTTTGATGTTCTGATATTTGCAGATATGTGGTATCTTGAAAGTAATAAACCTATTCTACCTTTTTATAATTTTACAAGAAACCATTGGCTTATCTGTTTTGTGCCCAAATATGTAAGTAGTTGTATATTTCAATAGAACAGAATTCAAAGGAATACCCCTTTTATTACAATTTTATGCTGAAGACAATCATGAATTTATTTTAATCAAAAAAGGAGTACAAACTTAAAACAAAACACGTGTAAACTCAGGAGTACCAACTTATAAAAAAAAAGCATAAAAGAAAAGTAAGGTTATTGTCTTTTTTTCCACAATATTCAAAATTTTTTATTGTTAATATTTTAATGGTATTTGGTAAATCGGTTGTAAGTTTTCGCAGTTAATTTTGCTTAAAATTCGTGAAATAAAGAACAAAACTGGAGAAATACAAAAGCTCCTATAAATTATTAATACCTTAACATAACATGCTTTACATCACACAACTTTAAGATAAGTGTTAAACAAATGCAATGGTAAAAAAATCTTAAATTCGTGCGTGAATTTTCTGGTCAAACTAATTACGATAAAATAGTAACTGGTATTAGCTCGAAAATGCTATAAAATGAAGGTCCATAAACCAGTTATCAGTAGTAACTTTTCTTGCTAGGAAAAAAATTATTTGTACAGTCGTACGAGGGTGGTCTTTTTAAGTTTCCATATAGCCGCTTAGAAGGTACTACCAATAGAACCCTTAGAGTTTCATTGCGATACAACAAGTGAATTTTTGAAATATGCAAGTTGGTCGAATAATGGATTTTAGCCCAGAACATTTTTGAGCAATAATTTTTTTACAATTTTAACGTGGTCGCTCCAGTCTCAGCAACGAATCCAGGCTAGGTTCACCCAAACAGCAGTTACGCATCACAACATTGATGTAGTTCGTCAGCTAATAAACGGTGATCGTCGTGTTACATACCAAGAGATAGAGGCATCTCGATCCAAAAGTTCCTACACCAAGAACTGGGTGTTTCACGATAACGAAAAACCAACAACAGTGAACCGTTCTCGAAGTATGTCACAGAAAATGTTGCAACTGTTGTGTCATGTGGTACCAATTGCTTTGGAAGATCGAAGAATGGTTACTTTCGATTGGTATATAAATGTTTGTTTACCAAAAGTTGTTGCGACAAAGCAACACACAACGGCGAATCATCCTAAATCCGGAATATGCAAGTGCTCATATAAGTGCACTATATAGTCCCGACCTAAGTCCCAACGACTTCTTTACGTTCCCAAAGATCAAGAATTCAATGCGTGTGTAGTAGCGATTCCAGTCGCCAGAAGAAGCCATGGATGCCTTTAAACCAGCGATTTTGCAGGAGATAACTAAATACTGGAATAAGTGTTTTCCCAATTGGTTTGAACAATTGCAAAAGTGTATCAATCTTGGTCAGATATATTTTAAAAAGCAATAAAGTACTTAAGGTCAATTTATTTTTTGTCTTTATGGCTATATGAAAAACTAAAAAGACAACCTTCGAAGAACTTCTGGAATAGTCAACAATTCTTAGATGGTTAATCGCAATGTATTTACGGAATACAAATTCGAAAGGCGCTTAAATATACTTAGAAAAATTGTTGGGTTATATTATAGGAAAAGTTAAAAACACATTAATTGAGAAATATACAGAAGCATAATTTTAGATAATCATTAGCTTTTACGGTGTTAATAAGAAAAGTGAATATAATCTAGGTACTTTATCGGATTAAATATTTTTCTTTTCCACAAAAGCCATTTGTAAGATAACTCTGAAAAGGAGAGTAATTTTCAAAATAAATCTCAGAAGTGATTCTTGAAGCAAAAAGGGTTAGTCTAAAGGTGGTGTTAGATGCCAAAGTTAAATAAGTTTACTAAAGCTATATTATTCCAGCTGATATGGATCTTTAACCTTTTCAAGTCTTGCATTTTCAATTTTCTAGACTCTGGAAAACTTTACTCTCTAACAGTTAATTTTACCAAAAGATTAGAATATCGTTGTTAATAAATTATTATCGTTGTGTCAATTTTAAATTTTTATACTTAACAGAAAAAAACGTTATAGAATATCACACTGGGAGCAGTAGGTACATAATTGGATTAATTTATATCAAATTGCAAAGGAAATTTGCATTTTATGATTTGTTGAAATTTTAAACGTAAAAAATACTTTAAAAGTGTATTTTCAAATTATAAAAACATACAATATATTAGAACAATGATCTAACCATTATTTTTAATGCTATTGTATGTTCTCACTAATTATAATGATAAACATCACATTCATCTAGATCTAGGCAGTAAAGTTCATTAGAAGTGTGGGCAAGCAAAGATAATGCAGCCTCTATGCTAAAATATGCATTACGTTTTAAATCAATAACTCATGTTTTGTTAATATTCTTTTCCCAGATTTTAAGGTTAAAAGGGTATACTAATAGTTATCTATTTCTATTATACAAGGAAAATATTATATTAGAATTATTAAATATGTGTCAATCTAATTTAGTGTTTGAATATGTGTGTTAAATATTAAAGTGGTAATTTTGATTAAAATGGAAATTTCTAATTTAGAGTTTTCTCCACAATTAGTGGAAGCAGCCAAAAAAAACGCTATAATTATTATCGGCTAAATCGAAAATGCAAAATTTATGAAATAGGAGGGTACAAATCATGCAATTTTCTGTCGCAGACGGTACTATGAGCCTATTTTTCTGAACTAGCCCAACAACAAAAACCATCAACAGTTTGGTATACTAAATCCATAATAAGAAGTACTTTACTATAAAACAATAATGTAGACATATCTAAATATTTTTAATTAATTACGTTTTTAAATTAAAACTCAAAAGGTTTCACACCTCAAAAATCTGCGATATTTACCAGTAAAAACTTGATTTTTTTGAACAAGGCCGCAGATAAATTTTTTTTTTATCAAGATTGTAGTTCTTTTTGGGATTGCAGGTGCTTCATGAAATTGCGAAATTATTCAGATTAAATTGGATGATAAAAAAAAACTCAAGAAAACAAAAAATGATGTATAAAGGAAATTTGTAGTGACCCCCTAAGGGTGCAAATAAGTGGTTGAAACTTTGAATAATATTTAAAAATTACTCCGTTTTCTATAAAAATTTAATATACTGAAAAAAAAAAGTTGAAAATCGTTAAAGGTTGTTAAAAATCGTAAAAATTGTAAAAAATATTTTAAAAAAATTCAAAATGTTAAAAAACGTTAGAGATCATAAAAAAATCTTAAAAAAATAAATAATTGTAAAAAATTCTTGAGATTCTTGAAAGGATTATAAAAATGGTTAAAAAACTGTAAAAAATCAAAAAAAATATTGAAAATTGTCAGAAAGGTTTGACAAGTGAAAAATGGACAAAAATCTTAAAAAAATGTTAAAAATTCAAACAGATTGATGAAAATCCTAAAAAAAAAACGTTAAAAATTATGAAAGTCATTCATAATTTTAAAAAGTTGCTGAAAATTATAAAAAATATTTAAAAACCCTAAAATAATGTCATGAAAAATTGTTTTTCATCTTAAAAAATTGTTGAAAATGGTAAAAAAATGACAAAAATCGTAAAGAAATGTTAAAAACCTAAAAAATTGTTAAAAAGTATAAAAAAATCTTGGTTATTATAAAACATTGATCAAAATGGTTAAAAACACTGTTAAAAATCATATAAAAAATGTTAAAAATCGTAAAAAGTTGTTGACAATTTTAAAAAATAGTTGAAAATCCTAGAAAAACGTGTAAAACCGTAAAATGTCATGGAATATCCTAAAAAATGTTAAAAATGATAAAAGCATTATTGAGAAATGTAAAAAATCGTGGAAAATGTAAAAAAAATAAAAATGGGTAAATTAAAAAAACTAGAAGGTATAAAAAAAATGAAATCAGAAAAAGATGAACAGCTAGCAGAATTGGAAAAAATCGAAAAACCAACACAAGAATTAAAAATGAATAGATAAAACTGTGGAACGGATAAAAATAAATAAAACAAACAATATCACAAAAACTGTTAAAATGTTAAAAAAACGACTAAAAAGTAAAAACCAGTAAATAGAAAAAAAATATAATAAAATCGACAAAATAAGTTATAAAATCATGGAAATCAATTAAAAAAAAAACAAGACAAAATAGGAAAAATTAAAAAATGGAACAAAAAAAAGGGTGTGGCAGTCAGTGGGACTGCCGGCAGAAGTTATACTTCTATGCACGCGCCCGGATTAATAAATTTTTATGCGAATGATTTAGCAAAATCATTATATGATATTCGTGTTCAGCGACCTCAAAAACCTCCTAGTAACGAGTACACACTGATTTTGTATTAAATTTGCATAACATTTCCTGGAGACGAGGTCCGTCTTAAGTACCAGGTTTTTCGTCCTTCAACTGATAAGTTTTCGATCATTTTTAAAGGATTTACCTCCATACCATGTTTTGCCAAAATCCTAGCTCCACCACGTTTATTCCTTACACGACAAAAATAAGAGCTCGAGTCATAACCAAAGACACTTAGATGCTGAACCTCTTCTGTTAAAAAAAAGTGCTCGACCAAACAAATAGCACTGTATTTTATATTATGATCATGGAGAAATGCCTCCAGAACGCTTATCTTGTTTCTAATTGAGCATATATTGACATAAAATATGCTAAATATGTTCGTATTATGACTAACAATTTCAGGTTGGCTATTATCAACAAGTAGTAAATCAGGTATGTAGCCTTTTATAAAAAATTACCGGCAGTTTGCAAAAATTCTCTGTGTTTCGTAAAATCAAATCTCTTAATGCCAACCATCCGAGGCCAGAAATCTGGATCGTATAGCTCATCCTTGCGCTTTAACGGTGCTGTTACAACAAAGCATTTGAGTTTGTTTGGATCAGTGGGTATCTCCCTTACGCAAATATTCTCAGTTTCAAAACCCACCTTTTTCTTTATGTAATCTGTTATCATAGCCTCAGTTGCTTGTCTTTTAACACGATTTAAATATATCCAAGCTCTTCTTTCTCCACCCGAGAAGCCATTTATTTCATTTTCCTGGGATACTTCCGCATTTCCCAGACGTTTTTTGTATTGTTGGCGTTTTTTTTTATGAAGTTGAATCTGAAGAATCCCATTTTGGTTATTGGTCAGGTCTTCTTTTTTTCTGTTCGGATTATCAAAGTTTTCTGTTTCTGCTGTTGCTACAGGACGACTGGCCACTTGACCATATGTTTTGCGGGCACGATCACAACCTGTATCCAACTTCAGCTCGGTTTGGTGTGACGTACCCTCAACCTGCGTAGTCGTAGAGCACGTCCTACGTGCGCTCGATTTGTTCGTGCGTGCCTCCGATGGCAATGACAAAGCAATAGCGTGAGGAACAGGAGGTAGAGTGGTTGTTATCTTGTTTACCTTTTCGTCACGTAATGATTTCAATTCTATGGAGATTTTTTCTACCAGGTCTTCCATATCGTTCAGTCTACCATGTAATAAGTCGTGATTTTCCATCATCTGGATGAGCAATTGGTTCATTAAACTGTTCTCTCTTCTTAGAGCATCGACACTGTTTCACGCATGGTCGCCATCATTTTCAGTTTCAGCACATGATGGACAGATGATTAAATTTTGACCAACCACTTTTGCGCCTCTTAGACGAACTAGGCAATTCGCCTTTTAGAGATTGTTTACAACTCGCGCATGTAATTTTCACATTTATATCATCATCACTCGGCGCCATCAAATATATATTAATGGCATCACTGTTAACTAATAAAACTTAATAACTACAAACACAGGCAAGTAGAAATATATTTTTTTAAAAAATTTACTGTTTTCAATTAAATAAATATTTAGAAAAATAAGACCAGTTGATGTGTCTCCTTACTTCAAACACGAAAACTAAACAGTAAAACGATCAATGTACAAAAAAAGTGTTTACAAAACCCCATAGTGCAAAATATAATGCAACCATGTGACGGTAGTATGAACTACAATACAATACTCATTACTGAATATTATGATTAATATTATTAATATAAAATACTAAACTTTATATGTTTACTTACGTGACAGAATTATAAAGTAATCTGTCAAACACAATGTAATACGTTACTATGATATTCCAAAACATTAGCTCAGATATGGAAGTATAACTTCAAACAAAAAACCTTAATTGTTAAGTTCGCCAGTTAAGCTATCTAGTCTAAAATAACGGTTTAAAGTAAAATATTTTATACATAAAAACTCAGTTTCTAGATTTAGACTGTGTAAGACAATTTGCACATTTATCATACATAGTCATTGAATTCTCCGTAAGCTGTCACGATTGACAGATGATTATTAACATTTGTTAGACTTCTACAAATTATGACATATTGCAGTGATATTCATTTACGTATTATTAATTATTATTTCCGGATTCGTCTTATTTTACATATCGGCTTTTATACAATTTCTGAATTATGTTATAACGAAGAATTAAGTTATTGATCATAAAATAGGCTATATAGCATTCTCATTAAACAACAAAATCGGAAAAGTGAGAAACTTGCATTACAGTTTGTAACTCGAAACGTGATCTTCATTAAAATTCGGTTTTGAGTTAATTAGATTTGTGATTTTATTATCTAATATAAATACCACATGCTGCTAGTATTAGTTTTAATAAATAATTGTTTTGTAATTCTAAACTGTTATTTTGATTGAACGATATTCATCTGAAAGTTAATAAATCAAGGTTAACTTAAGTTTTTTTTACGGCTGGCTTTTGTTTAGAAAAGTCTTGTTCAAATACTTCTAAAATTTATTTTGCTAACAATAACCATTTTAAAGATTTACCTCTTATAGCACTATTTGAACTTGTCGGTGTGGCCTCTGAACTTTCGAAGCTGAATTCTCAATATACGACTTCGCTACTGTAGAGGAACACCAACCACCAAGTTCTTTTACCAACAGTAGATAGCTATCCATTTCTACAAGCATAGTCGCGGAGGATCTGCAGAACAAGTGGTATGTGAAGAGCTCAGGATTTTCCATTTTAGGCACGTGGTAATTTTCTTTGGACCAGCTCCAATGGTATGAATGCCCACAACTTGTTTCGTAAACTTACCAGTCCTATAACCAATGAAGAATTGGCAAATTTCCAGATCAAAGACCGCAAATCTACGTATTTTTGGTATTTACCGTAGGCATCAAAGTCCTTCCTTTAAGATTTTTGTTTTTTATATAACTCAATGTAATCAAAACTCTGGTACTGCTGCTTTGAAAATCATCCACAGTCAGCTTGACAAGTTCGTCACGGCTAGAGGCGCCAAAAATACCACACCACTGTCCCTTTTTGGTATTTTCACATATTAGAGAAGTAATGGGTGAAATTAAGTTCAATAAAATCGGTCAATTTTTGCACTTTACCGATAATAGCAAGAAGTTACCAAAAGAGAATCCAAATCGTAAAAAAATGTTTAAAATCAGACCAGCAATTGACAGCCTACTCTGACTAGTACATGAACACGTTCATAAACTATAAAATACGCAAGTCCAGTACATGTATTAGTTCATGGTTTATGGTCCTTGTTGGAACGCTTTTATTATATTCTTCAACTCTCTTATCTTTATTACTTATAATAAATTTATTCTTTGTTAAATAACGCAAAAGTTTTTGGTTTTGAATAGTGAGGTGTCTATATTAACTAAACGATAATTTTAGAAAAGAAGAAAAATGTCAGATAATAAGCAACTTTTTTTATACACAGTATTTTTTATTTAAATAATATTTTTTACAGAAGTTTCTAAGCAATCAGAGTTTATTATTATAAAACAAAGTTTAATTAAATCTGTGTTATAAAGAGTAGAGAGTACAAAGTACCTAAAGCGCAAGTCCTGACAAATTAACCATGCCTCGAACCAAGGATAGATTTGGCCGTACCTACATGAACGCGTTCATGTACGAATCAGAACCTTTGTTGGAACGGCACTTTGACCGTACATTGGATTATCCGACTCTGTTGGAACGGTCGTTCTGCGCATGCCTCTGACTTCCTTCTGACAGTCCGGAGGTCTGTTGGAACAAACCTAATACCAACCATTTAAACATTTATCAATCGATGAACAGATGTGCGCTAGTGAAAGTAGACATAGTTTAAAGCAAAACATGCCAGCAAAGTTCCATAAATGGGGAATTAAATTGTTAATTTTAGGGTTATGACTATAACATAGAAGTCTACACTGGTAAGGAATAGGAAAATCGACACATGATACTAAACAGGATTAAGGAGTTACAGAAAACTTAAGAAAAAAGGTTATGTACAATTTTTCCTAGAAATCAAAATTATGTCACATTTTTTGATCATTATTATACAAGCCTACCATTAGTATCTTTTCTTGGAAAAAATGGTATTTTATCATTAGGTACTGTTAGATGAAACAGAATTCCTAACTGCATACTTCCTGTTGAAAGAGAATTCAACCAAATAAAAAATGGCACTTCATGCGAATTTGTTTACAATCATGATGGAGTACATTGTGTAGCCTGCAAAGATAACAAAACAGTTTGTCTACTTTCAACCGTTACAAACAAGCTACCAAAACAAGCGTAAAGAGGTTTGATTAAAAACTTATGAAACATGTTGACATAGATTATCCAAATATTTTAACTGAATAACATCGCCATATGGAAGGAGTAGACTTAATGAATAGTCTGATTGGAAGATACAATATTAAGATACTTCCAAAAAAATCGTATGTTGGAATATTTTATCACCTTCATGATCAGCTGATGGTAAATGCTTGGATACTCTGTAGACGTATAATGGTACAAAAAGAAGAAAGGAACTATATGCAATTTCCTGAGTTTAGACCTTAAATTGCCTGTTGTTTATGCATGGTTGGCATTGAAACCAATGCAAAATGAGGTAGAGCATCAGACACTGTAAAAAAATATAGCTAAAACCAACATTCTGCTACAACTTCTCACGTACCTACCACCTAAAGACGTACGGTTAGATGAAGCATCATTACAACCAAACACGTCAAAGATGTAAATTTCCTTCTTGTAAATTATTTTCATACATAAAAGGATCTAAGGATCATTCTTTATCAGATATTACATTTAAAATTAAAGTGATTAAAAGAATATTTTCGAATATTATTCTTTTTATCATTTTCCTTTATGTAGAAACGCAGCTTAAAAAAACATTTGTTTTTTCATAAAATAAAAAATAGCGTAATGTAAGGTTAACCACCATTACTTTCTTACTTTTAGGCCACTCGTAAAAAGTTTCATATTTTCTTATATCGTTCTTGCGTTATATTCGGCAGTAAATCGACGATTGCTTCATGTGGGTCTACCAATACTTCTGATGGAAGTTTCTCAACTTTATCAATTTCATCCATACTTACATACAATGAACTTCCAAACGCAAAAAAATTGACGTTTATTAAATTTAATGTAATCTTTAAACGGGATTACGAAAATTCGTGAACGACAAACGGCCGATGATACGCAAATAACAGATTCGGAAGTTATATTCAACCTCATCCCTTATTTGCTACATATCGACATTTTAACGTCAATAACAATAACCATCTCGTTTAGCAAGTGTTAATGTACAATTAATAGATGTTTATGACATTAATTTTACATAATTAAATGCGTTTCTGTTAAAAATGTATAAACCCATCGGTGTAAAACCACTATCAAATCCATTACCTACTAATAAGTATTTATCAGGCTATACCAACACGGTTAAATTAATAAATTATATGTATTTTAAAATTAACTTCTGAGTTTTAAACTCAAACATATTGAATCTTTACCACGCTTATCCAGAAATACTCTCTATATAGTTCCCTTCAAACAAGAAGTTAGAAAAGTATTAACTCGTAGCAGAGTTTTTAACTCGGAACGTGATCTTCATTAGAATGCGGTATCTTGTTGATTAGTTTCAGAATTTTATCTCAACAAAGTAAGTACTTGTACTGTGACCACAAAACATAATATATAACAGATTACAGTAGACCAGTAGTACATTATACAGATCATCCATAATTGTATAGAGCCGATAAGCTGACCAAACTAATAAAATACGGCATATGCATTAGTGACAATAAATCGCCTTTGTGGATGTTTGCATATGATAGTTGCTTTTTATAAGGATATCTTGCTTATGTTTTTAGCTATTTTTTATGCTTGATATACGTAATGTGATAAAAAGTAAGACACTTTATGTCAAACCATGATGTAATGTAGATGTATACTTTAAAATCTGATCCGTGCGAAATTATATAACAAAGACGAAGTTTAAACACAAAGGGCTATGCACATAATGTATGGAAAATGGTCTTTCAGTAAATGTTGCTGAAATTTTGCAGAGAGCAAGGTTTCAGCATGCTGATTAAAAGTCTTAATGGCAGCCAGGTCAAAAAACCTCATTCAAGGTCATTCCAGCGTCATATAGAGAACTGAACGTCAAAAAAAATGAGTACATTTTCGATGACTCTGATCACGAAACCGCATGCGTATATTTTCAAGGTCACTAAGCTTACTAGGTAAATCTGAGAGGAACATATTTCTAATCTTTGCAGATTCTAAAGTTTCAGCATCTTCATCAAACGTTACAATGGGTTAAAAAATGAAATAGCTCATCCAAGGTCGATGTGCTGTCTCACAGCAAATACTAACGGTTGAAAAAAATGATTCAAATAAAAGTTTTTGGATTGGCTATGACCTTAGCGGTTATTTCAAGGTTAAAGCGAGTTTTTAAATGGGAACCTAGTCTATCGACTTTGTGGATCTAAAAAAGAGACAAGTTTAAGTTCGAATACGACCTTGGTCTTGATACTCAAGATCATTTCAAGGTCAGAGCGATTTTCACATTGGTACTTTCTGAGATACAAGGAGGAGGCTGTGTCTTTTTAGACATCCTGTATAATATATATATATATATATATATATATATATATATATAAACATATAAGGTTTCATTTTCATAGTTTTGGAGCGATCCACAGATTCGTGATCAAAGACCTCGAAAATTTTTCCGATGGTCAGTTATCTTCTTGACTTTGTAACGACCTTAAAACAGGTTTTTTAACTTGGCTACCATTAAGACTTTTAATCAGCATGCTAAAACCTAGCGCTCTCAAAAATTTCAGCAACATTTACCAAAAGACCATTTTCCATATATTATGTGCGGGGTCCTTTCTAACCATAAACAATTTTTGACAGTCATAGCATTTGACAACTTTTAGTACCTCACTCATAAGAACACGTAAAATGAAACAAACTATTCATGACTAAAATTTCATATCAAAATATTTTGAAATTTTTGAGAAAAACGCAATACAGATTTAAAATATTCTATTCGTTGATTTAAAGCGCCCTCTACTATGAACCTCCGAGTACAGTTCGGTGAATCAGTAGCTGTTTTAAATATAGGGGTAAATTTATACCTGACAAAATTTTTACATTTATTCTCTGTACTGGGTTTGTTTGAGTATCGTTGCTCTTTCTAGGTTTCGCGCCAAAATGTTGGAGTATATATATCACCTTAACAATTTTGTGAATAAATTGTGTTAAAGTCCCCATCCCATAAGTGTATCAATATTTATAGCAAAGTAATTTATTACTAACTAGTTGACACGAAAACGTTGTATCACCTAAAAAAAATGTCTTAAACTTATTTACCGTTTTTGTAAATTGTAACGATTTTTTGATTGTTTTTAATGTTTTTTTTTTTTGGTTTTGTCACTTTTATCATATTTTCTTATTAATTTCCAGGTTTTTAGTATTTTTGTCTTTATATTTTGTAATTTATTGATTGGATATATTTGATATTAACTGCGCCACCTTTCGGTGGCGTCATAGTATTTAATACAGTAAAAATTAATTGTTTAAATACAGAGTTACCATATTACTTAGTTTGGAGATAATTGCTTTTTTATCAATTGTTTCACACTACGGTAGTGTTATGGTACTTAATTTAATAGCAATAAATATATCAGATATATACGGCGCCCCCTTAAAGAGGCGTCACAGTAGTTCTCTTTTTTCGAAGTTTTATTTTATTGTTTTTTTTACTATTTTCCATTTTGCTTTAGTTTCTCGTTTTTCTATTTACTTTAAAATAGAAATACTACGCCATCTACCAGGTATCTGATATCAAGATATCCAAAAAAAGTAACTGAAATTGCCATCTATTGGGAATTCATTGAACTATATTATAAATACATAATTTGTACTGGAATATTTAAAAACACACTTGACTGGGATAAAAAGTATCCTTCTAAGCTATCTCCCGACCCATTATATAAGTTATAAATAGTGTAACTATTACAACTTACTTTTATATAGGTACACAGATAAAGACTATAACGCATCATATAAGTTTTGTCAATCAGATTTAAATAAATTTATTTGGTGGTTGAAATCACCTGGCTCTAATTAAGATTGTTTATAAACTTAAAATTTAGACAACTAGTGTCAGCTTTTGCATTGTAGATTAATATGTACAGTACTGTGCGAATCAATGTGAACGTGGCATAATTATTCCAATATTTACTTTTTTGCAGTTGGCTTCAAATTTAATTTAATAGTGGTGGCTTTCTTCCCAGATTCTTAGATTTTCTCGGATTCGTAGTCAAAAATGAGACATATATATTTACAGAGGCATTGCATTTCGTTTGTGTCTGAATAGTCATTGAATCAGGACTTTAATATCTCTCCAAAAATACGTACTTAAATTGTTAGTTTGAGTGAACTATACATCTATGACTTAAATGTAATATGAACTTGGGAGCTATTAACAAGATTTGTAAACAGAAAAGGAAAACTAGAACGATTATGGTAAACAGAAAAGGAAAATGTGGAAGGAAAGAAAGACAAATTCAGGGGATGAAGCAGTTTTAGGGAGGGAGAGTAAATTAAAACCTGGAAAACAAGTCTAGATCCTCAGAAATATTTAGCAAGTGCTGGAGTTATTATTCATAACTCTACGGTACAAAGACGACATTTGGAAGGTGAAATAAGTTTATAAGTAATCAGACAGATGCAACCCCTGTAAATCATTCCCTAAGGAGTAGTAATTTTTATTTGTAACATGTATTAAAGATGTTTATTATAATTTGAATCAAATGAAAATTGCTTTATTAAATTTGTATTCATATTTAAATGAAAATATTATTTGCCAAAATGCTTTTACCCTTATAAACCATTCCCTGAACATAATTATTATAATTTTTTTGAAGTAAAACTTCTTTAGCGAGACTAGGAGTAAAAAAGTTATCCTAACGGACGTGACGTCATTCTAATAACAGAAACCGGAAACAAAACCTAATACTGACACGATCTTGCATGGGCGCCGGCAGCAGGGTGCAAGAGGGTGCGCTTGCACCCCCCTGCTATGAAAGAAAATACCTGAATTTACCAGAAAATTATATATTTTTTTAATTTTTTTATTAAATTATTGTTTGAATAAAAACTAAAGGCGTCGCGGTTGCTGTCCAAATCATTCTACATTCTATATATATATATATATATATATATATATATATATATATATATATATATATATATATTAGATCATAATAGTGTGTAGATGCAGATGCACCCCCTGAAAATAATCCTTGCGGCGCTCATGCGATTTTGCCTCCTATATTAAATAAAATTAAATCTGTAATTGTATGAATTGACAGCTGATCATCTTGTCAATCGAAATACATTGCTTATATATAAATAGTTTTTTGTGTATAAAGTGTTTGTATTAAATATGAATAAACAATGTGGATTTATTAATGAAGAAGGTGATGAAAAAATATTGATTGAAAATGAGTGAATAGGTAGGTACTCTATATGCATAAATTTTATTTTTGGTGTGTAATTACACTATTTATACCTAATTATTTATACCTATTATTTATACCTAGCTATTTTCGTTTTATAGACTTAAAGAGCTAAAAAGAAAAAGAAATTGTGAACGTCAAAGGGGATATTATAAGCGCCAGAAAGATTTAAAGAAAAATGACAAAAATGAAAAAATGACGAGACAGCCACATTCATTATGATTTGATTAAGTAGGTTTATATACATACATACATATTATGATAGTAAATAATTGTTTATACGGAATCTTTACGTTGAGTAAAGAAGCATGTTGCACGTTTTTGTTCATAAAATAATAATATTCAAAATATTTTAACACTTTCTTATACTTATTTTAGGTTTGGTTAGGTAGCCATAAAGGCCATAAAACCACTAGTCAAGATGGCTGATCTTTTACCACCAATAACAGATCCTTCGTAGACGTGAAGGAAACAAACTTAACTCAGGATTTTAAATTTTATGGAATATGCTATAAAATGCTACAAAATGAAATGGTTATCTAACTATCGAAGGCTCTTGTGTTGTGATGTATTACAATAAGGTAGATACAGCTACAAAATCACACATTCTAAACGTAATGTGTGTATATTTTTAATATTGTTTACCTATTATTGAAGCAAAACTTTTTTAGGCACGACTAGGGGTAGATTCTAACGAAAGATTCTGATGGAAGTAACTGTATAATTTCAGCTATGGGAGGAGTTTAAATTTCCGAAATTTATTTATGAAATTTTCAAACGGTTTCAAATACATTAATGGTATTTATAGACTAAAATCTATGTTTCACATTTTAGTTATCATAAACCTATTATTTCATATATAAAAAAAATAATGATAACTTTCAAATTCCTATTTCTAATGAATAATATAAATATAACATCTCATTTTTTTTGTAAAGTATATAGGCAATAAATATGATTGAATTGTAATTAAATATTTATTTTCCGATACGTACGTCAACAAGTTTTACTTCAATCGCGCGTAAAGGTTACACGCACACTCTTTTTTTTTAAAACGTGTTAGGCTTAGAATAAGTTTGTATTCCAATATTTGACAATGAAAATAGTAATATGCTTCAACACTACGATTACCTACGCTTTAGTCACTATAGTGACTTTTTTTATGACAATCAGCTAGAGCTAAACCAATATAGCTGTCTATACTGTGGTAGGTATACCCCTTTTTTTCATGCTACAGCTAACAATCTTTGTCTGATTGTCTCTACCAGATATTGTGCCTTTTCTCCGAACATCTGTTTGTGGATACTACAGGTACTTGTCTTATTATTAATAAACAAACAGGCAGAATAAGCTACAGAGTTATCGATTCAGATACTTTTACGAGACTATTATCTCTACATATTATTGCTAATTTCTACTAAATAATTACACATTACTATCTTTCTTAGCTTAGATGAAAAATATTAGTGAACAGACAAGAACGGTTAGTTGCAAACAAGCTGATCTAGCTGTACTTACACTATGGCTTGTTAGATGTATGGTACAACTCAATTTTGGATGTAGAGCAACAAGCCATTACTTGTCTGATTTATTGCATCAGATATCCTGTTATTATATTCTATATTTGTTTTTGTTTCAATAACTTGCAAACTTTTGTAAGCATTATGATCTAATGGATACCCCTCAATCTTCAGTCCATTGTTAATTTCTTTTACCAAACATTTTGTGTCCTCTGTTTTAATCAGCTCAACTGATTGTATTTCATATATAATTAACTTTTAAATACTAGTAACTAGACGAAAACAGTTAATTAAAGTGTCAGGAACAGTAAATTGGATAATGAACGATTTACTGCTACACGGTAGTATAGCTAAATATTCAATTCTATCCCTACAATTCTTGTCTAATTTTCATTACCACATATTCTTGGCTGTTTTCTTTAATATGACTAACTGATTGTCTATACTACAGGTAATATACTAAGTCTCGTAGAAGTATCTGAATCGATAACTCTGTAGCTTATTCTGCCTGTTTGTTTATTAATAATAAGACAAGTACCTGTAGTATCCACAAACAGATGTTCGGAGAAAAGGCACAATATCTGGTAGAGACAATCAGACAAAGATTGTTAGCTGTAGCATGAAAAAAAGGGGTATACCTACCACAGTATAGACAGCTATATTGGTTTAGCTCTAGCTGATTGTCATAAAAAAAGTCACTATAGTGACTAAAGCGTAGGTAATCGTAGTGTTGAAGCATATTACTATTTTCATTGTCAAATATTGGAATACAAACTTATTCTAAGCCTAACACGTTTTAAAAAAAAAAGAGTGTGCGTGTAACCTTTACGCGCGATTGAAGTAAAACTTGTTGACGTACGTATCGGAAAATAAATATTTAATTACAATTCAATCATATTTATTGCCTATATACTTTACAAAAAAAATGAGATGTTATATTTATATTATTTATTAGAAATAGGAATTTGAAAGTTATCAGTATTTTTTTTATATATGAAATAATAGGTTTATGATAACTAAAATGTGAAACATAGATTTTAGTCTATAAATACCATTAATGTATTTGAAACCGTTTAAAAATTTCATAAATAAATTTCGGAAATTTAAACTCCTCCCATAGCTGAAATTATACAGTTACTTCCATCAGAATCTTTCGTTAGAATCTACCCCTAGTCGTGCCTAAAGAAGTTTTGCTTCAATAATAGGTAAACAATATTAAAAATATACACACATTACGTTTAGAATGTGTGATTTTGTAGCTGTATCTACCTTATTGTAATACATCACAACACAAGAGCCTTCGATAGTTAGATAACCATTTCATTTTGTAGCATTTTATAGCATATTCCATAAAATTTAAAATCCTGAGTTAAGTTTGTTTCCTTCACGTCTACGAAGGATCTGTTATTGGTGGTAAAAGATCAGCCATCTTGACTAGTGGTTTTATGGCCTTTATGGCTACCTAACCAAACCTAAACTAAGTATAAGAAAGTGTTAAAATATTTTGAATATTATTATTTTTTTATGAACAAAAACGTGCAACATGCTTCTTTACTCAACGTAAAGATTCCGTATAAACAATTATTTACTATCATAATATGTATGTATGTATATAAACCTACTTAATTAAATCATAATGAATGTGGCTGTCTCGTCATTTTTTCATTTTTGTCATTTTTCTTCAAATCTTTCTGGCGCTTATAATATCCCTTTTGACGTTCACAATTTCTTTTTCTTTTTAGCTCTTTAAGTCTATAAAACGAAAATAGCTAGGTATAAATAATAGGTATAAATAATTAGGTATAAATAGTGTAATTACACACCAAAAATAAAATTTATGCATATAGAGTACCTACCTATTCACTCATTTTCAATCAATATTTTTTCATCACTTTCTTCATTAATAAATCCACATTGTTTATTCATATTTAATACAAACACTTTATACACAAAAAACTATTTATATATAAGCAATGTATTTCGATTGACAAGATGATCAGCTGTCAATTCATACAATTACAGATTTAATTTTATTTAATATAGGAGGCAAAATCGCATGAGCGCCGCAAGGATTATTTTCAGGGGGTGCATCTGCATCTACACACTATTATGATCTAATATATATATATATATATAGAATGTAGAATGATTTGGACAGCAACCGCGACGCCTTTAGTTTTTATTCAAACAATAATTTAATAAAAAAATTAAAAAAATATATAATTTTCTGGTAAATTCAGGTATTTTCTTTCATAGCAGGGGGGTGCAAGCGCACCCTCTTGCACCCTGCTGCCGGCGCCCATGCAAAATCGTGTCAGTATTAGGTTTTGTTTCCGGTTTCTGTTATTAGAATGACGTCACGTCCGTTAGGATAACTTTTTTACTCCTAGTCTCGCTAAAGAAGTTTTACTTCAATAATCTCAGAATGTAAGGACTGATTGGTGGCACGCAATCGGTGTATGTTGGGATCCACATTGGAATTGTCAATTTTGAGTTTTTTTCTGGTTAAAGCTTATTTAGACATGTAGATTTTAAGGAAACAACAGCAGAAAATCCTGTTTCCCAAAGATAGGACGTAGGAAAAACAACAAAATTCGTATCGCATCTTCTTCGAATGAGTGTTCTTTAAACTTGTGTTTCCATAAATGCAATTTTTTACAAAAACATTTAATCTTTTCACTCAAATTAAATATATTTTCTAGAGTTAAAGATTAAAAGTAATAAGTTTTTTAATAATATCCACCAAATAAAAAAGTTTCATTCAAAATAACTTGACGCAGGCTTCGGCATAACTCTTATGACCTTCTTCCCTTAAAAATACTACTATTTCACTTCTCAGTTCGTAGATACGCTTGACAACTTTACCACGTGATAAACCATCTGAATGAAGACTAAAACAATAAAGATATATGTTCGGCTTCCATATCTGTACAAACCGCAGAGAAAAACTTTGATTTTAATGGCCTAGTTTTTATGTAGTAATAAACCAGTTCAATAACTACTTCCAAAACTATATTTAGACCAGGGCTTAAAGACTTGGTCGCTAAAATTTTCTGATGAATGGTAAAATGTGTACAAATAATATCTGAAGATTCCTTCTTCGCAAGCGCTTGCAATCTATTGCATTTACCAGACATGGCTTGGGTTCCATTAGTGCAAATTCCAACACATTTTTCCATTGCAAATTCGCCGCAATAATAGCATTATTGTTATCCTGAATAATCCGTTGGCTGTAGTTCTTCCCATACTTCACATATTGTTATACTCTTAACAAATTAAACGGGATTTATTTTTTGGAGTCATTTGCTTTATCAAGTTAAATGGCAAATAATATTTCAATTAGATGAGATTTAAATTGCTTCTGAATGTCAGCAAATATATCCGAAATTCTTTAATAGATTGTATCATTTGACAAATGAATATTGTCAAGTTGTTTAGCATAGCTGTCACCAAAGTACTTATGTTTCTAGTTTCTACAATATCTTTGGTAGCGGGTAGAATAAGTTTCCCTGCTATAGTGTTTATTTGTTTACATTTAGCTACTTTGTGAGCCGCTTTGTATGATGCAAACATAGCTTTCTTGTACACTGCGAGCATTTTCTAAAAAACTGTATTTTGTTTTTCTGAGTTTTTCCTCGAAAAATTTACGTGGTTTACTGATATATTCCTTGTACAATGTTTCTTGGTGCCTCTCCAATTTATTGGGTTTTAAGCTATCAGCAGCTAATACTTTTAAACGAATAACACATTGCGTATTTTCTTCTACTAACTTTAATCTTTGTAAAGCTCAAATTCAGGTAAGCGTGGTCATATTTTCGGGTTTTAGACTTATATCCTCGTGAATGAGTCGAAGAACAAGGTTCTTTCCCGTTTAGTTTTCGTACTAAATAGAAACCAATACATGTTTACAGGGTGGAAAACCTTCAGCGTTAGTGCACTAAATTTGAAAATTTCTTGCTAAATTTTAACTGATTGTAATGCAACAACTGTCTTAAAACAAAAAAACTACACCTGTAAAAGCGCTTCTCTATTTATGGCTGCGCATCTTGCATCCAGACAGTTCGATGTCGTTCAACATCTTTCGCGAAACAATATCTTTTGCCGCGCCATTCACATATATCTATAGCAGCTGGATATATACTGTTGTCTAGACTAATTTTAATTCTCTGTGTTGACTATTTAATTCTCGCAATGCAACGCAAAATTGTTTGAAATAAAATATGAGTTTCAGAAACTCTGGATTTACGAATGAAATTCACCTGTCTTACAGCTAATGGCATTTGTTTGTTTACTAGCGTTTACTATTAAACCAGGCAATGGAAGTTATTAGCTTAAGAACAAACAGGATCGCTGTATATATTCGTCTCTTTTAAATTAACTTTTAATCAAAATTTAATTTTAATAAAAAAGTTTTCTATATTTTAATGGAAATGAATTTTCCTTTTATTAAATGAACCCAGCTCTTTTTATACATTAAAAGTACGACGGTCCGAACTAAAACGCAAATAAGAAAATTCACACAAACCACTTTAATGTAATAAAAAGAAAAACTTTTTAAAGCGCTCTATAATGCATATTTTTGTTTGTATGTTAGTTCTTTGAAAATCAAAATGCGAGTTTAAATATTGTTTGATGAAAGGTGTTAAATATTTAAACATGAAAATCGCCTCTATCACTATTATATGCGATGTGTCAAAAGTAATGTATATTTTGTATGATTTCTATTATTACCATCGATTTTTCATCTATGATAACATAGTTTATTGAAGCTAAAAGCATTTTTTACTAAACAACATGCAAATGTAAGTAGAAAAATAAAATCTCGTATTAAACCTTGGTTATTTTCATATATTCAATTAAAATTAAGAGAAGGTTTTCGTTGCGCTTTGACTGCATGGTGTAGTAGATTCTAATATAAAAATTTAAAAATGAAAATTAGATAAACTTTCATAAAACTATAACTAGAATTGAACCTAAGCAAATGGTCTTGATTTAAAAAATGACTTAAAAGATCAGACATTGATGTTCCAAGGACACCCACAATTACAACTAAAAGGGCGCTACACACTCTACCCAGCAACATATATGATCATTTTGAATCCCAGAAGAAGTAAGGCAATCACGACAAAAGCCGTAAGCAACATCACAGAAAATACAATAACTCAGGACAAGGGAGCTACTTAGTATCTTACGTATACCAATTGGTATCTAAATACTAACAAAAGCTATAAATTTGCTTAAAAATAAATACTTGTTTTAACGGAAATAGAAATATGGTCTCTAATGAGCATCCACCATCAGGCCCAAATCTCTGGCAACATACAAATCTGGAAAATAGTAAAAATTTTTTGCATAGCATTTGTTCGTTTATCTTTTCGTTGTATAAATACACAAAACTAATATTTCAGTAATTAAATAGTTTCCAGTGAAAACAGAAACTCTTTTATAACACATTAAATCTGGGAATTGAATTTGAATTTAAATTTTTTTTGTTGAGCTTCAAGATTGTCAAGAGCCTAAAAGTTTCAATTATTTTTTGTTTCATGTCAAATATTTGTTGTTAAAAAGTAAAAACTTATGATCATTTAACTCATAAAAGCTTTAAAAATAATTAAAATATTTGTGCTTTAAGATTCTTAAACAAAGGATATTTAAGCTTAGTTTTATCTTGGGATATATTCCAAAATAATAAAAGAAGAAGGCCCTTTTTTATTCCTAAGAGTGAAAAACGTCGTCCTGAAGCACCAAACTCATACTATAAGTTACGTTCTTTCTACTAATAAGTATAAAAAAATACTTGAGCCACATATAAAAGTAATAGTTATTTATGATATGAGTGTTAAAAGTGAGGTTTTATTTTGTGAGTGAAAACGTTTGTGAAATGATCGGAGCGAATTGAACAATTTCACGAACAAAATAAAATCACTTTTAACACAAATACCATACAATGTTTTTTGTACAACTTCCCTATTTTGATAATGAAACGAGCGAATTTTCAATGACAATGAACCAAACCGTGTTAAAAGTAAACTAAACCGTGCTAAAAGTAAACTTGTTTACATGGCAACGTGTTAAAAGTATTTTTAACACGCTGCTATGTAAACAATCGTTTTTAACATTGTTTGCTATCATTAAAAGTGTCACTTTTAATGACAGTTGTACAAAATAGTTATTTATGATATGAGTGTTAAAAGTGAGGTTTTATTTTGTGAGTGAAAATGTTTGTGAAATGAGCGGAGCGAATTGAACAATTTCACGAACAAAATAAAATCACTTTTAACACAAATACCATACAATTTTTTTTGTACAACTTCCCTATTTTGATAATGAAACGAGCGAATTTTCAATGACAATGAACCAAACCGTGTTAAAAGTAAACTAAACCGTGCTAAAAGTAAACTTGTTTACATGGCAACGTGTTAAAAGTATTTTTAACACGCTGCTATGTAAACAATCGTTTTTAACATTGTTTGCTATCATTAAAAGTGTCACTTTTAATGACAGTTGTACAAAAATATATTTATCAAACATTCCAATTCACAAAAAACAATTTGCCTAATAACCTGACAAATCTACAATGAATGCCATTTAAAAAGAATATTAATACCAATGAAGTGACTTTGTGTGCATTTATGGATGTAAAGGAAGCATTTGATAATGCCTCATATATTTTATTAGGGTTGTAGCAACGAAAATGGATATAAAACCTAGCATTATCGTATGGATTTAATTCATGCTAAACACTGGAAATATAGTTACCTACCTTGGAATCAACCACCATAAATGCAATAAAAGGCAGTTCTCAAGAAGAAGTTTCATCGCCCTTACTGTGGTCAATGGTAGTTTAAAAGAGAGTGGTTTGGTGAGATAGTATGACGATTTATATATTGTGCTAAGAGGTAAAATAACAGTATTATTGCTGAGAGCTAATTCTAACAAAACAATATTCATTTCATTTACCAACAAAAAAAGAATCAATGATTAAACCTTTTGTTATGAATAGAGTGACCCTTTCATTCTAAGAAGAGGTAAAATACCTTGAAGTTATCCTTGGCAGGAAACATACGTGAAATCCATACCTCGCAAATATAACATCTAAAGCTACAAGGGCTATGTGGACCTGTCGTAGACTTATGGAAAAGAAAGGGTCTTAAACCTAAAATTATTCATTGGTCATATCTCATATCTAACGATTGCCAGACACGACTGAGTATATTATCTGTAGCACAGCTGCAGAGTTATAGTTCGCTCATTTCTCATTTTTCGTTTTTTCAAATTTTATTGTTTTCAATGTTATTTTTTGGTGGTTGTTTTCATCATATTTTCTCGTTAGTTTCTGGGTTTTTATGTTTTTTTCGTTGTATTTTCTGAAGTATCGATTAAATATAATATATTTAAATACACCACCTTACGGTGGCGTTTTAGTACTTAATTTAGAGAGAATCGCTGGTTAAATTATATGAGCAATTATATGAGATATAAACTGAACCACCTTACAATGGCGTCATAGTACTTAATTAAAAGTAAGAATTGCTAGTTTAAATATATGAGATATTAACTACGCCACCTTATGGTGACGTAAAAGTACTTAATTTTGTATGTTTTTCCTTAGTTAATATTTTCTGGTTCGTTTATTCGATGAATTGAGTTTCTCATCATGTTATCCTTTATTTCCGGTTCTTTTTCATTTTTAATGATGAGTTATTGTTTCTCTTTGTAGAGTTGAGCGACCTGGAATTCTGCGATTTATATTTAGCGATTTTTCATTTTTGATAGGCACTGATAGAATATTGCAACTGTATAAAGTTGTTATTGGTGTGATGTATAAATTTGCAATTATTAAAGATCAAAATACAACATTAAAACGAATCCAATTAGAAATATATTCTCTTATCATGCAAATTTGTTATGGATAAATGTCAGTAAAATTAAATAAATGTTACAAAATTGGTATTAAATGTATACATCGCTTAATACGAAACAGTATTTTAAATAAATATAATCCAAACAGTACTGTTTCAAAATTTGGGTAGATAGATGGATATTTTTTAACAGTTGAATTAATTAAGCAGGCGAAAGTAGAGCAACAGGAATAATAGTACAAAAACGTTAGCTTGTTAAGAAATCAGGTTTAAATTGTAAAATATTTTGTATCAAAAAGAAAAAAGTATCTGAAACAGGCAATTAAAAAAATGTTGTAAGTGCCTCTACATTTTTAAGGTAAAATCCGTTTTTTTATTTCTTAGAAATTAAACAAGTATTTTAATTATAAAAATTTTCATCAACTTCTAGTTGTCAAATTCAAGTAATAAATAAAATTTAAAATAGTAAAATAATTAATAAATTTGAAATATTGGTTTCTATATTAAAAGCAAATCTGAATGAAAGTGATTTGTAATCTTTTATAATTTTCTCTGAAATTACAGCAACAAGATAAAATAGGGCATCAGGAATAATAAATGAAAATCTCGAACTAATAAAAACACAAATTGAAAATGTAATGAAATTTTATATAGAAAAAGACAAAATCATGGCAAATGAAAAATTTAAAATATGTTAAATGTTGAACCTAGTCGAATCAGTTTTCAAGGTATTATTATCATTTGTTTATTGAGCTGCTTAGAAGAGGAAAAAAATTGAGCATAATAATTTTTTTCTTCAAGCGTATAATAATAACTATATTACTTTTTGCAACACAGACCGTAGAAATATCCCATTATTTTACTAGTATAAAAATGAATTTTCATTATTGTACTAATAAAATAATGGGGCGTTGTAATCAAGTAGGTAGGAACTGTCATTTTTAAACTTATTTAATTTGACGTTTGTCTGTTTTGAAAATTTTGTGAAAAATGTCTCAAGAATTGCAATGTACGCCTCCGGAATTAGTTGAAATAGCTAATTCCAGTATTGAAACTCTAATTCCAACGAAGTCGCGTAAACTGTATGATTTTGCATACGAAAAATTTCTAAAATGGTGCAATGAATATAATGTACAGCAATACACGGAAAACGTTATGCTTGCATACTTCACGAATTTGTCCAGAAAGTTTAAAAGTTCTACTCTATGGGCACAGTATTCAATGATTAAAAGTCAATTAAACATTAAACATAATGTTAAAATAGAAAAATATAGCAAATTAATTGCATTTATAAAGCGCCAAGGGGAAAATTATACACCGAAAAAATCAAAAGTATTAACACAAGATCAATTTGATAAATTTCTCAAGGATGCACCAAATAATGTTTATTTAGCAACAAAGGTAGGTACTTTCTTATTTCTTTTTAATCATTATTACGTTTATTAAACCGTTGACAGTGATATCTACTAGCAGATCAATATTTAACTTGACAGCAAATATTACCTCATTTCCTACTTATAACATTTAATGACGGTAGCTCAGTGGCAGAGCTTTTGTCTTCGGTCGCAAAGGTCAGCGGTTCTAATCCCGGTGCTACCAGCTTTTTTTTTATTTATTTCAACGTTTGTTTTAGGTTATATTAATATTTGGAGTCACAGGAGCCCTTAGATGCGATGAACTTGTTAATTTAAAGTCTAGCGAAATCCAAGATTTGGGAAATTTAATTTTGGTTAAAATCATAAACACAAAAAACAAAAAACAACGGTCGTTTACTATAATTGGCGATTTTTATTTGAATTTGGTAAGACAGTATACGGCTCTTCGTCCGGATGATATTGGCCTGCAGCGATTTTTTATTAAATACCAGAATGGTAAATGTCACCGTGTGGTAATGGGTATCCACAAAATATCAAACGTACCAAAAGACGTTGCTACGTTTTTGAAATTAACAAATCCTCATGAATATACAGGACATTGCCTTCGGAGGACTTCCGCAACTATTTTAGTTGACAACGGAGGTGATATTACCGCTTTAAAGCGGCATGGTGGATGGAATTCCACCAGTGTTGCTGAAGGGTACTTAGAGGATTCCATTTCCAGTAAAACACAAACTGCACAAAAAATACTTAATTGGCAAGAACAACCAAGTAATAGTTCTGGAATCGCTGACATAATAATCGACAATCAACTTACTAATAATATGATGTATACCAATGACAAAATTGTAAATGTCGAAGCTGAAAGCGGTGGCAGTGGCTTAAATTTAAACAACTGCAGTATACAAAACTGCACATTTAATATTACTGTTAATAAATAGGTAACACTTTATGTAATTTTTCGTTTGTATTAATTAAATAGTTGAGATATAAACAAAGCCTTCTATATTTTTTATAAAATGCATATTATTATTACGCTTGAAGAAAAAATAGTATATGTTACTCGGAGCAGAAGGCCCATTATATGTTTCGCCCAGTTTGCACAGCCTCGGCTAGCGCCTCGGCAGTGCAAGAATCTGGGCTCAACAATAATGTTGGCCTTCTACTCCTAGTAACATAATATACTATTTCTAATTTAAACGGCAGGACGAATTTGATGCTTATTTTGCATTCATTCGATTCGTGAGAGCGTCAAGTTTATAACGCTATGCAATCTTGTAATATTAAAAAAATGCATTTGTGCATAAAAATGCATTTTTAAAGTGCATTTCAAACAGAACTCGTTATTTATTGGCGGAAATGAGTTTAGAATTTTTTAACTCTAGGGTTTTGGGCTCCTAAAAACGAAATATGACATTGAAAGTATTTTACGGAGTACCTGGTGCCCAGGATACCTACTGTTTACCCGGTGCACCCGAACTGCGGATAAAATCTATTAGACCCTTAATCCTACTCCTGAACTGCGGAAGAAAAATTTGGGACTTTTATTGCCCTTTTAATCTCCACTCGAATTGCGGAATAAATCGATTACGCCCTTTGACAAATAAACATTTATAAATTTACTAGATTTTCTGTTTTTCTATGATGTATTGGGCAACCCCAGCGGCCCAAATCTAAGGTGGAAACAGTGCGCTATTGTCAATATAATTTTTTAAGAGGTTGTCTAAAAATGTATGTGTTCTAATATCATTGGGCTTGCATGAAATTAAATCCTTCACAATACAATCACCAACATCTTCTGGTGCGAGGTATGTGAGTCCAAAAAATTGTCGCAACCGCTTCCCTATTGTTGGTGAGACGATTTGAATTTTTCGTCACATTAATAAAAAAGTGAGAAATTAAATTTACTTATTTATGTTTAACATACCGATCCTAAAAATATGAGCGATGACTAGACTATAACACATAACAATAGTATATTGTAATACAAGTGTTACAATGACAGGTTTCGTAGTACGAGTGAAGAACGAGTACTACAAACCGTCATTGTAATTCGAGTTTTACATACTATTTTTTATAATGAACTTTTAAAAGTATAAAAAAAAATAAAATGAGAGTTTTTCGAAATATTTATTTATGTTGGCGATCTTGACACTTTTGACACTTGACAGTTTTAATGATTTTAATTTTGAATGTTTGTCAAATTTGAATAAAATATTCTGAATTTTGCAATATCGCTGATAATGTAGTTAATACAACATAATTCTTGATTTACTACCTGAACTCTTTCATCTTTCGTTGATAATCAGTGCAGTGCAACCAATTGTGTAAAACAAAAAGTTACCAAAAACAGTGTTACAATGAATCTATTTCGATACTGTTTTAGTGTCGAAAAAGAAACTTTGTGAACGTGAATTATAAAAAAATAGTTTCCTGTTTACATAAAAATTTTATATTTTGTTTAGTGGAAAATACAACAATGTTTTCTGTCATATTATTAATAAATAAAAAATCTTCATTTTTCATTTTCAATTATAATTTCTAGAAATTGTGTTGAATCATATTTATATTTATTTTGAAATCTATAAAAAACTATTAAATATTGCAATCCGCAATTCAGTATGGGATTAAGAGCAACCCTTACAAAAAATTCTACCTGGTACAATTTATCCGCGATTCGAGTGCGCCCCTGTTTACCATATCTTCAGGAGTTTTCGGTAATATCTTTATAAAATTAGTCAAAATTGACTATCTGGGTATTTTTATGCTAATTGAAAACGAATATGACATTTAAAGTGATTTCTGGAGTACCTGACCCAGAATATCTACTGTTTACGTCGTCTACGATAATATCGTTATACAGTCTAACCTCGAGAGTTGTTGAGCTCTCTAAAAACGAATATGACCTCAAAGGTCATCTCTGGAGTACCTTCCTGGTGTATAGGATATCTGTTGTTTACCTTATCTACTAGATACAATAATAAGTCAAAACTCAACACTCGTGAATTTTTTGGTCTCACTAAAAACGTATTTAATGTTAAAAGATAACTACAGGGTATATAGTGCCCAGCACAACGACCTTTGCGTCATCTGCTAGAGTTTCATTAAGTATTCTTAAAAACCATTTTTTCAAATTTTGTGTTTTAAATTTAGTTAGTTACTTTGATAAATCTTAATAAAATCGATGGTCTTGCTGTGTATAAAAAGAAGGTAGAAAAGTAAAAATACCACCCATTTAAAATACATTTACAGTGATGTACATACAGTGTAACAATATTAATACAAAATATTTTATAACACGTGTGTTTTTTCTTTTTTATTTGCTTTTAATTTATACATTTATTACAATAAAACCCTTAAGTAATGACTTTTGACTAATTGTATGAAGATATTACTAAAAACTCCAAAATACGACGTAAACAGTAGATATCCTGGTCACCAAGTACTCCGGATAGCACTTTTAATGACAAATTCGGTTTTGGCGAGACCAAAAATTCACAATTATTGAATTTTGACTCATTGTATAACGATATTATAAACTCCAAGATCGTAGAAATTGGGTACTCAGGAGATCACTTTCAATATCATAATCGTTTTCAGTGAGCCTAAAATCTCCAGGAAACAAGGAAAACAGTAGGTATCTTTAGCACCAGATACTCCGAATATCACATTTAATGTCATATTCGTTTCCAAAAACACCGAGTAACAAAATGTAACCATTTTCACCAATAAATAACTACTTTTGTTTCAGATGCTTTTTAATAATGCATTTTTTGTATGGACAAATGCAGTTTTATAATATTAGATAATCGCATAAGATCACCAAGTTTCCTGAGACTCTCACGAATCGAAAGCAAAAGTAATGATTAAAATCCATCTAGCGGTTTAAATTTCGGAAGCAAAGACGATTTTAGTGCTTTATTCTCTTAACTGATAGTAACTTTATTTATTGCAATTGTAAGAAAGTCCCGTGAAAAGAACGCAGGATCTTCTTAGTCTTTCTCAACCTACATAGATGTAGTAAGGGATAGTATGATTTTTAAATAACATTTGCAAGTAAAAAACATACAGTAGGTACCGTGTCTCTCTTTAATAAAGATACAGCTGGAAGTCCCGCTCCTCTAGTCTGTTAATACATAATACCTCTTTGGTTGTATTCGAGTAAGTAAAAAGGTTTGCGAGTGGCAGCTGACAGTACTTTGGTGTATGCATAACTATAGAAAATATAAGTTGTTTTGGGTTACTTAAACATTTAGTTACAATTTGAGAATGGCTTGAAATGCAACGATACCAACAATGACGATGCAGACTGTTCCAGGTGTTCAAAGAAAGTTGTTACTTCAGAAAAAGCTTTTTATTTTTTTCTGGGTTTCTTATCCATATGATAAAAAATAAGGGTCACCCATTTTCTTTTTTCTTTTATTTCTTAACCGACTTCAAAAAAAGAGGAGGTTCTCAATTCGACCACAGTTTTTTTTTGTATGTTACCGAATGTCTATAATCCGATTTAAAAAATTCTTTTTGTATTCAAAAGAGTAGAGTATCTGTGTGGCCAATAGAAATTTGGTTTTGATTTGGCAATTTATTTGGATATTACAGGAAATACCACAAAAATCAACAGAATAAGCTCTGCAGTTAAGTTGATAATGTTTATAATGATATATAACATAAAAACATAATAATTAGCTTGTTAATATCCCACTTTAAAACCAAAGTCCTCCTCTCATAAGGAGAAGTAATGAGCATTTAATCAACACGTTTACTCACTGCGGGTTGGTGATTTAAAACAATTAAGCCCACGTTTCATCACTATGTTTTCCTTCACCGTACACGCATGGTATCTCTAGGTGTTAGAGAATTAACTTCTGTCTCCAAAAAGTCACATTGGTACATGTCGGGATTGCTGGGAATTGAACTTAGTACCTCTGGCATGGTATATTATATTCGAAAGATTTTGAAGATAGTACATTATGAATTTGCGCCCACATCTGACAAAGCCAAGTAGCAAATAAAAATGATAAAATAAAAACTTAAATTGATTTCGATTTTCTTAATGGCTGTTTCAATGGTAAATTAGACTTTATTTTAATATTAGCTATTAAATTCAGATTTTGAATGTTAGTAACTCAAATCTTTTGCAAAGATATAAACAATTTGAGCCAATTTCAAGAAAATCGAAATCAGATGCTTAGTTGCTTCCAATTTTTTAAAGAAATAATGATTTTATTTCTGGCTTTTTATGCATGTTTTTTTTTTGGGCGGTTTAATTTTTTTTTAAGTTTTTATTTTACTTACACTTTTAATTGGACACCTACTTAAAAAAAATCTATAAATTTTTATTTAGTTCGAATGAAGCCACGCTCGCTCTTCACCAAATAAATGAGTACCGTTCACATAAGTGAACCTTAAATCAAACAGTTAATATCCTCTTGCCGAATATTTCTGAATAGTCTTTGGAAGCGTGGCTTTCTTTTGGCGGGGTACGTCGATGAGAACTCAGAAAAAACGTGACTATACGGCTGGTAATACATAAGTTCGGCAAAATAGTATTTGAGAGCTTAATTACAAGTAATCACAAATGATTTTAAGTAATAAAAATTGATTGCAAGCGATAACAAATAATTTTAAATACATTTTAAAAATACATACAGTGATTTTAAGCGATAAAAAAATAATTAAAAGTAATTTCAACTGATTATAATCTGAAAATTATCAGTGATCACAAGTGATTGTAAGTGATCAAAACTTATTTTTAGTTAATTTCTCTCTGTGATCATTTCCAAAGTGCTACGTCTCGTTTTATTAAAATTCAGAATATGATACGATTGTATAACAAAGTTTATTTAATATAAAACAATGAAAAACGTTGTCTATGTATTCTCTGCGATAAATATCGAAGATTTGTATGATTAGTCTTCGAAAAATCTTTACCAGAGATTACTACTACTTTGGTCAACAATAATGTTGCATAGTACAAATTTTAAAATAATTGAAAAAACCTTGAAAACTAAACTAACAGTAATAATTATATTTTGAAAATTAGCAGACCTTAAATTGGTACCTAATGAATAAAAAAGTACACATAAAACAACCAAACGGATATTTAAAAGTTTGGATTTATTTATTACATAGCATACCCATATTTTTATTTTTATTAATAAAACTGTTACATTCTTAAAGAAAAAAAGCTTAATTGAATCTACATACAAATAACACATAAACACAAATCGATAGAATACTATATGGACAACCATGAAATGATTGAAAAGCTGACCAATCTATTAGCATGCTATCAGAAACATGTAAGTATCATAACTTAATTAATATGTTAATATTTACCCTTCCACTGGAATCTACTGCATTTAGATCAGCTTCTGTAATTCCGTTGAGCACTGCAGTTCTCAAAAGGTCCCTTAACAGGTGGTCGTCCCCATCGCGTGCCACCCTTAAAAGGGTTTGACTCCCAGGAGAGGCAGTCGCGTGGGGCAGAGCGTTTGCCGTTGGAGACAGCGTGCCTCTTAGATATCTGAAATATACAAAAATCTTGGTAAGTAATCAATTTACAACGGAATCTTTTATTACCAACAATCTGTTGCTATACAAGGATTAGATTAAAAAAACAAGATACATGTTGAATTATAAATAAAATCAGGTATATAAGAATGAAGTTAAGAAATTGGTGTATCAAATTCTTTTTCTGGTCAATTAACAAACTTACTGCTAAGAGAGTTTGTATACATTCTCTGTTGTATTTTGTTAGGTAAGGTTGTTAATTAAACTCACAATTTAGAATATTGGTCTACATTCTAAACTAGGGCACGAAATAAACTAATCATTTTGAGATATCTCTCATTAAATTTTTTAAATTTAGAAATCAAACAAACACAAAATTATATAAAGGAGAAATTAAGAAAATGTCGCATTTGATAAAGTCAAGAGTCACGAAAGCTTTATTGTCTAAAGAAATCATTTCTTGTTGACGAAGCACAGTACAATAAATAAAAAGATAAAATAAATTTAAAACAATCAACAAATACATAAATTGTAAAATTTAAAAAATTTACAATAATGGTTTTACAATTAAATACAAATACAAAAAAAGCAACTATCATCAGTTATAAAGATGTGAGTCGTTTAGTAAAAATTTATGAGCCAATGAAAACAGCAGTTCTATCTCTTAATTACTCTCGAGAAATTTATTTACATGGCAACAAGCTTTTTGTAATAAATATTTTTTGTTAGCTTTACGAAATTTAACATTAATTATTTTTTAAATCCAATAGGTAAATGCTTGAACAATTTCTTTCCATTATATAAGACTGATTTCTCAAATAATGCTGATTTTAGAATAGGAAGAGGAATTTGATAGATTTGACGCGTATTGTAGATAGTAGATACTCGTAGATCTGTCTTAAATTTCTTGTCTACCAGGCACACTGTTTCCAACACAACTTTCTTAAGTTTTTTTTGCAATATCAACACCAACTAGAAAAACTCAGAAAAAGATGAACCCCAGAACAAAATTCCATACCGCAGATGGGACTCTATTAGTGAAAAATAAACTGATCTTGTAAAATTAAATTTTAAGTTATGAGTCACCCTTACTGCATAACACACTGACGAAAATTTTTAACACAGATTTTTAATATGATGTTCAAACTTGTTTGTTAAGTAAATATGTAGTCATAGAAATTTATTATACATATATATTTGAAGGAATGGCTTGAGTCCCTAACATTATGTAGAACAGTTCACATTTAAATAGTAGGATATTAGTTTTATCAACTTTAAATACTACTTGATTAGCAAGACAAATTCCTAATAATTTTAGATAATTCTTACTCTGCCATAAAACAGAAGTATTTTCGGTAAAATTAAGTGCTATGTCAATAAAATGAATAAAAAAGAGAAGTGGCCTCAATACAATCCCTGAGGTATCAGTAAAGGGCTACTCCTCGAAAACCATAAATCCCCTGTTTCCTTAACAATATATCATATTTACCACAATCAAACGCTTTCGATAAATCACAAAATATTGATAGGACTCAAATTTGCAATCCTTACCTATTTCGGGTCAGTATTTTGACATAAAGTCTTTTGGTATACTAAGTAAATATGCTCAGTGACATTAGAAGTGTTACACCCAGAAGGAATAATTTCTTAATCTTAATTTTTTGGCAACATGGTATATTTACATCGGGAATAAAACGATAACATTTTCAAGAATTTTTAATAACGTTTAACAAAAAAAAATTAATAATGTGTTTGGCGACCCCGTAACTGAATAAACTCATGTACACGTCTACGCATTGACAAAATAAGATGATTAATGTCTTTTTGTGGTATCTCGTTCCATGCAACTTGAACTTCATGGATTAACTGTGCCAGAGTTTGTGGAAGATGGTGTAAATTGGACAGTCTTCTTCCCATCATATCCCACACATGTTCGATGGGATTTAAATCTGGTGAACGGGGTGGCCACGGCAAAACATTAACGCCAGCTTCTTGAAGAAAGTCCATAGTCGGACGAGCAATATGGGGACGCGCGTTATCTTGCTGAAAAAGGGCGTGTCGACGGCCGTCTAGATAAGGCAGTAAAGTGGTTTGTAAGACATCATCAACATAACGTGCAGCTGTCATACTGCCTCGAATGAACACAAGTGGTGATCGGCTACCATAGGCAATAGCCCCCCAAACCATTACTTCAACTGTCCTGTGTACATGTCTTTCAAGAACGAACCCGGTATCTCGTCGCTCTCCACGGCGGCGTCTTACCCTTCTACGGCCATCGTGCATGCCTAAACAAAATCGTGATTCATCGTTGAAAGCTACATTATGCCATTCTTCCACCCATTGCTGCCGTTCTCTGCACCAATTCAAACGTTGATGGCAATGGTCCTGGGTCAAAGGTAGCACTAGTCGTAGGCGGTATGAGATCAGTCCAAAGGCTCAAATGCGACGGTATAGTGTACGCATAGTAACAGGTCTACCTTCCTCTCCAAACCATTGATCAGCGATTTGACGCGTAGTAGCAAAACGATCTCGCAGAGCAAGTAGTCTGAAGCGCCTATCTTGACGCTCTGTGGTACGCCTTGGTTGGCCAGTTGGTCTTTTTCGTGTTCGTCTATCTTCGTTTGTCCACACACGACACACACGCATTACCGTCATTGCCGTACAATTAACACGAAGGGCAATTTGGCGATACGACAAACCCATATCTTTATAGGCAACAATTCTACCCCTGTCAAAATCGCTAACATGGTGGTAATTTTGATGTCCTCTATTTCGAGGCATTTTGTTACACTGACTACAATTAGACTGAAGAACAATAATTAAAAATTTCTTTACCAACCAGTCTTCATAAATCGTTTTTTTTTTTAAATTTAAGATAAAATTTTATTTTTACAAAAACTATTAAAGATAAAACATTGATATTATCATAGCATTCTTTAAATATAGTACCTCCATCAAGGTGGCTGACCCAAAGTGGAGAAATTTGTCGAAATTTATTTCAAAATTAGGTGCATTTTAGGTGCTATTTAGGTGCGCAAAACAAAAATTAGGTGCACTAACCGTTTTTGAAATATTTACGAAAAACCATGGGCCAGCCAGCCTTTAACAACCTAGCTGACCCATAAGAAAAAAAAAACAAAAAACAAGGATTAAATAATCTTTAAATTAGGTGCTAATTAAGTGCTTTTTAAAACACGAAACATAAAATAAAAAATTTAAAAATTAAACGTCTTAAAATTGAATATATTGATTGTGTATGGCAAAATGCCACATTTCTTCTTGCACTTTGAACCAAAATGGACATCGGCAGTTTAAGAACAGTTAGAAATCGGTAAAAATTTCTTGTCCTGTAATTTTTTTAATGGATAATTCGGAAGGTCACCACAATTTTTTTTTTATTTTTTTTAACTCGGACTGCTGAGCGAAACTTGCAACCGGTCATTTCCGGAAATGATGATTAATATAAAATTCACTTTGTCAGAGATTTAAGTGCTTATTAAGTGCAATAGTTTCACGAGCAAAATAAACTGCTAATGAGCAATTTCAACTGAAAATATTTGGCCAAAGTTTTCTTGCGTCTCAACTAAGAGTGTCAATCTGCACTTTTTAAGCACATGATCAAGATCAAGATCATTAAAATTTTCTTGTAATTCTATTACTTAATAATTCTCTCCTCCGAAATGAAATAATTTTTCTTTTATTCGGTTTATTTCTGTTTTTTTTTCTGTCAACTTTAAATCTAAATTAGCGTCGATCAAATTCTCGTTTGCATCTTTTGTAGGAAATTGTGTAACTTTAATGCAAAGTTTTTGATGAAAATGATAATAATCAGGATTTTCTTTGAAATTTTCGACTTTCTTGTTCGATATCAAACCTTTATTTATATTTTTGCTTGTTCGTAGGATGTGCTCAGGTAGTTTGAACAGGAGACCCTCATTTTGCCTATGTTTTTGAACGTTTGCAAAACGTTTTCGCATGTTATCAAACAAACTGAATATGATAAAATCACTCGTCCTACGGACTCGTGATTTTATCACATTTCAGTTTGTTTTCGTATTTTTGCCAAATAAAAAAGTTTTCGTGGAAACTAAAAATTTATCGATAAAATTTTAAGGACTCGTGGTATTACCTTTGATAAAACATTTCTAGCTAAAATTTAAATAAAAAAAAATAATTACCTATTGAGAAGTTTTTTAATTGTTCGAATTTTTTAGTTGAAATGTCTTGGAGGAGAAAAGTAATGGTATAAATAATTTTTGAGTAATTCAAATAGGTGCGCTTCATTTTGAGTACAGATAAAAAACGGCAGAGAAGTTTTAAGTCCAGATTAAAGTCAATTAATTATCGGAACTACGCGCAAAAAAACTATGGAAATTTTATGGGATTATTTCGTAGGTATTTGTACCAGTTTTTAAGTGCTTAGAAAGTGCAGAATGACACACTTGGTTTAAGACTTAGGCTAAGAATTTCAAGTTGACTTGTCTCATCAGCGGTTTGTTCTGTTATTAAGTCTGTTGCCCTTACTGAGCACTTAAATATTTGACAAAAAGTTTTTTATAATAATTATTATATTTGGAAGTGACCGGTAACAAGCTCAGCAGTCCCAGTTAAAAAAAAATTAAAAAAATTATTTCATTTCGGACGAGAGAATTATTAAGTAATAGAATTACAAGAAAATTTTAATGATCTTGATCTTGATCATGTGCTTAAAAAGTGCAGATTGACACTCTTAGTTGAGACGCAAGAAAACTTTGGACAAATATTTTCAGTTGAAATTGCTCATTAGCAGTTTATTTTGCTCGTGAAACTATTGCACTTAATAAGCACTTAAATCTCTGACAAAGTGAATTTTATATTAATCATCATTTCCGGAAATGACCGGTTGCAAGTCTCGCTCAGCGGTCCGAGTTAAAAAAAATAAAAAAAAATTTTGTGGTGACCTTCCGAATTATCCATTAAAAAAATTACAGGACAAGAAATTTTTACCGATTTCTAACTGTTCTTAAACTGCCGATGTCCATTTTGGTTCAAAGTGCAAGAAGAAATGTGGCATTTTGCCATACACAATCAATATATTCAATTTTAAGACGTTTAATTTTTAAATTTTTTATTTTATGTTTCGTGTTGAAAAAGCACTTAATTAGCACCTAATTTAAAGATTATTTAATCCTTGTTTTTTGTTTTTTTTTCTTATGGATCAGCTAGGTTGTTAAAGGCTGGCTGGCCCATGGTTTTTCGTAAATATTTCAAAAACGGTTAATGCACCTAATTTTTGTTTTGCGCACCTAAATAGCACCTAAAATGCACCTAATTTTGAAATAAATTTCGACAAATTTCTCCACTTTGGGTCAGCCACCTTGATGGAGGTAAATATAGTTATTCTGTTGTCAAAAAATTAAGATTAAGAAATTATTCCTTTTGGGTGTATTACTTCTAATGTCACTGAGTATATTTTTAATGCTATGGAGCTTTACTATAATCTGACTTCCAGTTTTTTTTGTTGGTATGCTAGAAAATTTAACTCATGGCTAAGAAAGTTTGTCCACATTTTAATGTATATTTTGTTCTTCTCACATTCGACGATATCTCAGTATAGGGTGACCTACTTGGGCGTGCAATTCACTCGAAGACTTAGGTGGGACCACGATGTCAAACTTACTATTAATAAAATAAGAACGCTCTGGGTGGTAGATTCGGAAGATTTTATTCGACCTCTTGTCAATTATGAGGCCTGCCCTTCCTCAGAGACTCCTTCATTTGCTTTTTGCCACAGAGAGCCATTATTTGAAAAGCAAATTATCTACACCACCTTTACTTAAGCCGCCTTGTCTACCAAAATAAAAAAATACTTTCCCTTCCTTTTCCATTTCAGACACTACAACAATAATACGTCACTCGCACTCTACAGGGAACCACCATCAGGGTCCAGAGGACCCTCCATACGTACTCGAATGGAGCACTCCAGAGAACCTCAAGAATTTCAACCAATAAGATTCCCCTTTCTTCCTTAATACTCTTTTGATGGTTTATGTCAAATGCCAAATGAAAGGCCTCACGCCGGAGTAGAAATGGCACAGTGTCTATCTCCTTTACCCACATTGTACAACGTGAGATTAGACAGTCACACAAACACAAACACACACACACACACTCACACAACAGCAAAGTATTTTGATTCAGTTTGGACACGTTCCAGGATCCAGGAAATAGAAAAACAAAACCAGGAAAACCGGGAAGCAAGCACCGAATGGCATCGAGCGACTATTTTAGTGGGTATGGAGAATCCTCTGGAGCCTGATGTTGGTTCCCTGTAGAGTCCGAGTGACGTATCATTGTTGAAGTGTCTGAAATCGAAAAGAAAGAGAAAGTATTTTTGTATTGTGGTAGACAAGGCTACTTGAGTGAACGTGGTGGAGGTGGTTTGCTTAGCAAATAATGGCTATCTGTAGCAGGATGCAAATGAAGAAGTCTCTGAGAAAGGGCAGAGTATGACACGGCCTGTCCCACCTGAGTGTTCGAGTGAATCGCAGCCCAAGTAGATCATCTGGGCTTGAGGAACAAGCTGTTGCCCCATATCGAGATTTTGTGGATTTTTTTATCGGCTGAAGTTTGGATGTCTAAGGATGATTGTTTATGTTTTAGTGAGATTGAGGGCTAGCCTCCATCTACTGCATCAGGTTAAGAACTGGTGCAGCAGTCTTTGGATTTTTAGTCGATGTCGGCGTATAGTTGGATATTTTAAAGATAAGGAATAACGCTAGCTTAGATGTTGTAGAAAATAGGGGCTTAGATATACTCTTGTGCCATTCCTACTTTGATACGGATTATTCTGTTGGAGAGGTAAGAGCGAATTCATTTTATGGCTTGAATGGGTGCTAAATGTTATTTAACTTTCTAAAAAGGCCAGCGTGCCAAATTTTGTTAAAAACATTCATTGAATGGCAGAGACGACTTTTCTCTGATTTAGAGCAAGGGCGGTTAAAGTTCTAGAATCAGATTTTGGGTAGAGTGGTTTGGTCTGAATTCTTGTTGAAAAGGAAGGATTACAGAGTTAATGTCTAGATTGTACATAGGAGCAGGAATTAAAAAAGTTTGCCGATCACATTTAGCAGAGAGATTGGTCTGTAATTTTGTGTGTTTGTGGAATGTTTTCAGATTTAGGGATTAGGGCGGTGTTTAAAGTTTTCCAGATAGTGAAAAAGTATGCTCTGTTTGACAAGAGTAAAATGTGATAATATATATAAGTCAAAAATTTAAGTGTGCTAGCGCCGCCTTCAGGTCAGACCAAAAACTTTTCATCCAACCATCCAACCATTATGAGTTTGAAGTCTCTTTTTGTTTGCTTGGTAAATGAATTTATAGCTCAAAGAATTTGAAAACATCCTGAAATAAATTTTATATTAAAGATATAAATCAAACTGTTAAACAGGTTTTTTTTCATTGTTATATCTCTTGCAGTTATTATTTCTTAACAGATTCCTAATAAATCATTTAGAAATCTATAATTAGGTATTTGATTGACAATGCTTTTAAATTGTAAACATATTTTGTTTTTGTTGGAAAATAGCTATTAAAATAATCAAGATAAAATGAAGTATTTTTGAAAATAGGATAATACTTTTCCATAAAGTAACACTCGAAATAGACTTCAAGCAAAACCATGTTATAAGTTTCACAAATTCGAATCGTATTCCAAAGTTTCAAAGGAAAGCATACCAGTTAATATATTCATAACAAAAGAACTAGTTTTGATGCACCCACCTATTATTATAAAACAAATGTGACAAAGAGTAATATAAATAATACTTAACAGGGTGGAAAACAAATAAGGATTTTTTGGGTTTAGAATATTAGCCTCAAAAAACCCTGTTTTTTGTTTCTTAAAAGCGACCCTGTATCATAGAAAGCAATGTTTAGGATGTATCTAATGATAAAAAAACTTAAGGTAAATTTGAAATTAGAGGCATTATTGAACTTGATAGCCTTTCAATTAGCTACGCTAGTTTTAGTTTGCCGAAACCCATCTAATCTCCAGCGGTCCTCAAACTGTGGGACGCGCCAACAAGAAAAGCGTGTTAAGTTGGTAAGAAGGCGTAGTCATTTCAAAAACAAAATTATTTAAAACGATTTATAAAGCTTTTTTTTAATATTGATCTACAAACTTATTCTAAGTTTTAAATTTTTTTAGAATGCAACGATTAATTAATTGCTAATAAACGCTTGTTTTGTGGCACAGTCTCTGTTTGGTGCCACATCAGAAAATAGCGACTCTGAGTACTTTTTCTAGTTGAAGCTTATTTTGATATTTTGATTTTAACGAAGCAACAGCAGAAAATCCTGTTTCAGAAAGATAGGACGTGGGGAAAACTAACAAAATCCGTATGGCTTTGTCTTGTATTACTGAGAAGTCATTTAAAATTTAAATCCAGAAATTTGTTAATAATTTGGCTGAAATCCATTTTCCGTAAAAAACGTCTATTGGGTTAGAATTTAGAAAAATATTGTTATAATAAAAAAATAAAAAATAAAAAATTAAAAAAATTAACAAAAGTGGAAAAATTACTAAATGCAAAGAAAACAAATCGACAAAAACAAAAAAAAAACACGAAAATAAAGGGAAAAAGCAAAAAAATGGTAAATATTGGAAAAAAAGTAAATAATTTATAATTCTTTCCCTTAAAAGCGGTTGCCTCTTTAAAGGTCAAGTTTACCGACAGTTATTGAGAAGTTTTACTGTATTCATCTACTTTTTTAAATCCTTGAAGGTAATTTTATCTTTAAAACAAATTATTGATTACTATTTTCAAAAACAAAAAACACCCCCTTTTTATGAAGGTTACTTTGATTTGTTTTTCCATGTAACAACTGTTTCCAAACTAAATCCTTCTGTAATAAAATAAGACTTAAAATGCTTGCAACTCCACTTTAGTAAACCACTAAGATATTTGAAATTAGTGCTGCTTCAAGAAACAAAATTCTCGAATCGAATAGTTAATCGGAAATCGTATTTTAATCTAATTGTTAAGTACATTGATGCCGTATAATTTAATAGTTTGATCGGCGTTTCGATCGACTTTAATTAGAGAGATGAGAATTTTAGGAAAACATTTAAAAACTGGGGCAATTTATCTATAATGTATACGTGAACCGCTATTTGATGTGGTATAATCGAAAATTATAACACAAATTTCCAGATATAAACTTTGATCTTCTTTGCTATATAGAGGCTTGGACTCTTTACGAGGGTTGTCTTTTTAGTTTTGCATATAGCCATAAAGACAAAAAAATATATAAACTTAAAGTACTTTATTAAATTTCAAATTTGTCACACCAAGATCGATACACTTTTGCACACATTCAAACCAATTGGTAAACCAGTTATTCTAGTCTTTAGCTGACACCTGCAAAATCGCTCGTTTATAGGCATTGATGGCTACTTCTGGCAACTGGCAACTGGAATCGCTGTCCACGTATTCTATTCTTAATCTTTGGGAACGTCCTTAAGACTTAGGTCGGAACTATATGGTGGATGGTCTACCAAGTCGTTGGTTTGAAGCTCCAAAAACTTGATTGTCTTAAGTTTCGCGATAACAAACGTTTATATACCAATCGGAAGTAACCGTTCATCGATCTTCTAAAGCAATTGTTGCCACACGACCAGATTTTGACACAAAAGTTGTGACAATTTTCTTTGACACACATCGTGAAATACAGCGGATTGGCGTTTATTTTTCGGTTCGTAGCTGTAAATCCAAAATTTATCGACAATGCTATAAACGTTTTTTGAACTTCGTATGTTAAACCGTTCAAATGTTTTTTGACACCAATTGACGCAAGCCGTTTTTTGCTCTTCTGTGAGCAAATGAAGCATCCAATGGTGGTCATTTTTAATTATCTAACCAACCGCATCAATATTTTGCTCTCTAACTGCTGTTTTAGGTGGACCTAGCCTGGATTCGTCGCTGAGACTGAAGCGACATCGTTGAAATTCGCAATACTAGCAGAAAATAGTTAAGTAGTGTAGTGATTTATTTCCAAACACAGAAACGAGTTCAGCAAAACATTGCTGTTAGAATAACCCTCTACAAAAATTGTAAAAAATGTTCTCGGCTAAGATCCTTTTTTGACCGACTTGCTAATTTTAAAAATTTACTGTACCGACAACTTGTTGTATTGCAATTAAACTCTGGATTTATGTCAACATCAACAAAAGCTTTATGAAGGTTATATTGGTGACGCGTTTTAAGCGGCTATATGCCAAACTAAAAGTACAACAATGGTAAAATTTAGAAATCAATTCTCTTAAATAAAGCGACAAACATGCAAGACCAAAAGAAAACAATTAGTGGAGATGCCAACATAACAATAAGAGAAATTTAAAGATTTTAAGAAAATATGGCAAAATGATTACATAAGAGATAATCTAAATAAAGACGACAAAAAATATAATTAAATACCCTTTAATAAAGGGGATAAAATATACATAAAACATGCTCAAGTTTTGAAAATTTGTTTTAACATGCCGAAAACGAGTTGTTGAGGCATGAATGCGTCAAATTAATATAGAAACCACTCCCAAAGTTATATCACGTCTCTGAACTCGTTATGGTAAAACGAGAAGCGTTCGGTAAAGACATTTTGAATGAAAAAGATTACAACACCTATTGACCAATATGTTCAATTAGAAGCAGAAAGAAATCGAACTGTGACGGCACAGCAGTTAATTAATCATCCCTGTGGAGCTTATAATGTGACTGTTTCCAGACATACCATCGACAAAAGGTTAAGACAAAGTAATTTAGTTAGCCGAAGACATTGGAGATGCCAAACTTCAAATCGAGGCAATCACAGCAAATAACCACGTTGGGCATAAGAACATGTTGTATGAATCTCGGTTTAGTTTGAATCCAGATTCTTAAAGGATTCGCGTATAAAGCAAATCTGGAGCAAGACATCAAATGCAACATACAAAAGTGGTTTACAGCTAAAGAAAATACATAATTATGGAATGGGCAGGAATTTCGCTTGGACTAAGCTCGTTTTGCTGGATCGTTTTTTATTATCAGAGTGCTACGTTACAAATGTTCTAGAACATGTAGTTGTTTCATACGCGCAAAACATTGGTTCTGATTTTATCTTGCAGCATGAGTGACAAGAATTTTCTTGGAAGACCAGAATATTCCAGTTTTTCCCTAACCAGCTCAATCGCCCGATCATCCTATTAAGCATGCGTGGGATATACTTCAGCGAAAAGTTTTTAAGGCCAGAATCAATTTTAAAATCGCAATAAGCAGTTTGAAGCTCTTCAACAATGCTGGGTGGCGACTTCACAAAAGGATCTGGATAACTTGATCCTCAATATGAAATGACTCTGTAGAGCACGAGAAGCTCACATTCCTTATTAAAATATTGTTTTTTGTTCCATTGTCATTTTTTTTAAAGACATTGGATAATTAATTGTTCGTTTTTTGCATACGTTTTAAATTGTTATGTTTTTTTTGTAAGAAAACGAGTCATTTTAATATTTTCGTTCATTTACCTGTTCCCACGTCTTACACAAGTTATTCCATGAAAATTTTTAAAACATTTTATAGATAAAGTTTTAAATATCCTTAGATTTTGAGCAGGTGTGTATATTTAACATGAATAACAGCAAACCACAATGATTTTTTGACGCAGATAAGGTTAGTCTACTAACTATCTTAAATTGTTCAAAGATCTTCCGGTAAAATAAAGTTTTTTATTATGAAATACATCAAACTTTACTACCTTTTTTTATGAAAACATTCATCACAAAAACAACAAATTGTTTTTCTTTTTAAATTATGTACAATTTTTCAAATAAATTGCCTCTTTTCAAACTTTTTTTTTCAATATAAAGAAATAACCATTTCTATTCTGTTCGCATGACTTGAAGCGTTTTAAAAACTTCCTCTTTTGTGTAAGTTATCCAGTTCCCTATGACCTAAATTACACCTGCATTAGTTGCATTGATATAACTGGGGCACTCGGACTTTGACTCCAACGGCAAATCAGTTTTAGGCCAGAAGTTCCGGGTAGTAAAATAAATATTACGATTAATTTATGTATAGGTTAGTAAAATTCTATACTGCTATAAATTTCTTATAAAACATTATAGTTTATGGTGCTTTTGGTATTATTAAATCCTACCAATAAACAAAGTTGTGGTGCTGTTGTCCAATCTAAATGCAATCTTTATTAATAACCATTTTTTAATGTGCGACTATTTTTCGATTTTTTTATTATTTTCTATTTTGTTTTTTCGATTTTTTATTTGATCTTGTTTTCTCATTTGCTTAATAATAATAATTATTATTATTAGATAATAAAATTATGTAAGAATCGTCAAAATTTTACATCTAAATATAAAGGTCTAAAAATTCTGACATTTTATACTAACAAATATCTAATAATTTTTTTTCAGTTTTCTCATGAACAGTTTTATAGTTTTAATAGTTTTTATATTAGAAGTTTGTTAAACAGTTTAGGACCCATGTGGTTAGGGCCTTGCATCCAAGAACCAATTTAGTCCAGGATAAGACAGTTTTCTGCTAGCAATTTTTTGTCAATACTTTGGAGTTATTAATAACTAAAAGTTCACAAATTAAACGGCAAATAAGCATGCTTTTAAACGATTTCTCGGGAAAACTGTCATAATATGAAATAAAGCTTATATATAAATTTTATAATTATAAATATTTTATAAAACTTAATATTAACAAAGTTATAACTGTTCGAAAGAGGACGTTTATATATCGAATAGAATAATCACAATTTATAAAAGAACTTTTTATAGTAGAAAGTTTTTTTTGGTGATTTATAAGTCATATTACTATTATTAAATTATTACTCCCTTGGCAAATAGCGCTTTACGAGATAGACTACGGCATAGTCCACAGTATAGTCTAAAATTTTTAAAATTTTTCTAAATTAGTTATTTTATTAACAGTTAAAATAATAATTACTGTTGTCACATGTAAAACAAAAAAAAAATTCTCTCTCGCGTAGTCGATCCCATTATGATAACATAATAGAACTGTCACCTTGATTCATATCCGACGCTTAATCAACTAGGCTACGAACGACATATTTAAAAACTTTCAAAATGATAACATGCATACACAATTTATATCATATTTCATATCAATTTAGTATAAATTTCGAAATTTATGTATATGCCTAAACACTTGAAACATGCATTGTCATCCAGATCTTAGCTATCCTGAAAATTTCAGAGCTCTAGGTAGTCGGGAAATAGGTTTAAATTCGATTACAAAATTTCGCGGAATTACAGAGAGACAAAGAACACGGTGAAAATATAAAAAACTTTCTAAAAATCCAAACATATGACGTTGAATAACAGAAAAACGATAAGTTTTTCATAGAAAACTTATAGGAATTTTTTAAAGATCTTGGAAAATTTGTTTAAAAGTGATTTGCATAAAAATTAAGGTAAGTTTAACTAAATTAAAGTCATTATATTTTTTGCGGCGTAAAAAGTAAGAAAAGTAGTTGTTAGATTATGCAGAAAAGGCAACAGGAATGATATTTAACAGAAATAAGAAAAGAGGAATCTCTATCCAGAATTAGAATTTTTTTATTTTATGTCCTTTTGGTTTTTTACAGTTACATTACCCTCATGTAAATATGTGTGAAATCTTAAGACTAATTTAACTGCGTTAAACAGAGTGACATTAGAAGGTCAAGATATACATCCAAAAGATAATAAAGTGAAAATAAAAAGAAAAACATTTTTTTTATGCTCGCCTGACTGTATAATGTTAAAATACCTTTTTCGAAAAGCACCTATCGTTAAATTTGTTTTTTTCATGCGATTTTGATATTTATCTTAGATGGATATATTCGAAAGCTCTAGAGCAGATGACGAAGCAATGGGTAGAAAATACCAGAACCAAGTTAAGTTTAAACTACGTTAACCAGCGAGTCATGAAATAGCAATGCCATTATCCAGAAATGGAGAGAAATATTTAGCATAAGAAGATATATTTTTTCTATTACCTAGACATGTTTTCTTTTATTTTTATACTATCCTTATGGTTTTTAGAAAATATCCTGTAAAAATAGCAAAAAAAATGTAAATGTTGCAGATTATAGTTGTGATGAAATTAATTTTTACAGAGGTGAGGAGAAGAAAATAGAATCAGAATAGTCAAAATCTTTTCTTTAATAAGAATGATATGAAAGAGATGTCTTTGTATAGAAGTAAGTAAAGAAATGTTACGAAAAAATATTTATATATAATATACTACTTTTGTAATGTATTTTTTGTAAACTTTTATATACTAGAATAGTCTCCAACCATTCTCATGTTATCCCTATACATTTCTTACTGTTTTTCTATCTGTATCTCTTTTCTCGGACCTTATTTCCCTATATCACTGTTTTTTAAGGTTTTTAAGTTTTGAATTTTGAAAAGAGAAGACATAAAAAAGAAGAAATTAAGTGTAAACTGCATTAAACAAAGACACGAAAAGTGGAGGTCAATATCCAGTAGTAGCAAAAAAAAAGAAACAAAAAGATTTTTTAATTTTATGTTTATTAAAAGAAGGCTAGTTGTGATATCCCGCATTGCTAGCATCTATTAACCAATTTTATTATACTCGTCAAATTAAGTAGGCTAATTTCAATAATACAACTAAATGGAAAAATATCTATACCAATCCAAATTTCTCACAAAGTAAACAGGTATTAAAAATAATCAGTCACTTTCGGCAATATCATTGACGGATATTGGTAGGTGTCGTTCGATACAAAAAGAAAAAATATATCACACCTTACTTCCTTACATCATAAATTGATACTATTAAAATGTTTTCTTGGATAAGGAAGATCCGTCCTCATACATTTTTAAATGTGTACGATATCTCCAGATTAAATTGGCTGCGTTAAGAGAGACGTAAAGGAAAAGATTCAAATTTAAGAGTTATTAAAAGAAAATGGCTGTATTCTGTTTGGATGTATTTAAAAGATAATGTCTATGCTTCAATATTAATTTTCCCATATCATTTTCATTTTTATCTTAAATGGATGTATCAGAAATATCCAGAGATGATGTTGATATCAGAAGTCAGGGAAAAGAAAATGTCTATTTTTAGAAATGGATAGGAATAAATAATTTTTGTATTCGCTAGAGATACTGTTTTAATGTCTCCTTTCTTAATAAAAATGCATAAATAATATTCGATAAAATAGCAAGAAGATGTACAAAATGTTGCAAAATATAGTTGTGTTAAAAAGATTAACATGGAACGAAGATTAATCCCATACATAGATAAAAAAAACGCAGGCGAAAAAAATCCAATCTTTGCAATATTTATTCTCGATATTATTAAAATGTCTTTTTTAAATGACTGCATATTATTTATAAAATATTATTCTTAGATGAGTTTGTGACAAAACTCAATAAATGATCATAAAAAATTCTGGGGTTTAAACTGCGTTAAACAGAGAAGTATAGAGCCCTTTGCATAGACTTGCTTGTAGAAGGATCTTTGGTGCAATGGGATCGTGTCTTATTACTGCCTTGGAGATTATTATTGAGCTTTCTTGCTCTAGGAAGTACCTATCGATACAGAACATCTCGGGAATCTGAGGATCGGAGCAACCTTATTCATGAAGATGCCTACACACATTATGTCTGCAAAAAGAAGATTTCAAACTTACATCAAATGTAAATATTAACATAAACACAAAACGAAATAAACTGAATAAACACATTAAAGTAACGTTGGTGCGGGGAGCAGTGCTTAAAGGGATTATCGGAAACGAGATTACCTATAGTGCTAGTGCTCCTTTGTCGGACCCAAACATGGATAATATTTACAATTTAAAAACGGAATTTAGTACAGCCTACTGGACAAGACTCCAGGCCAAAGGCAAGCAAAAAGGTATGTATGTATGTATGTATGTATCTAAGTAAACCAAACCCATTAAAACCAATCAAGCTATCCCGAGGCGAAAACACAACAACCCATCCCGCGAGTACGCAACAAACATCATCACAACCAACAACAGCGATTGATGATCTATCCTGTCCTGCATGCAACCGGCAGTTTAAATCAAAGGCAGGACTCAAAAGCCATCAACGGGGAGCATCTTGCAGAGGAACAGTTCAAAGCCAGACAACATCGGATCGATGAACGTCTAATATCATGTATGTATGTATGTATGTATGTATGTATGTATGTATGTATGTATGTATGTATGTATGTATGTATGTATGTATGTATGTATGTATGAGCAGTTAGGGGTAACAGATACACCTGCGACTTATAAGATCTATAATATTGTCTCCCCCTTTTCTTGCTATATTTCTGAGACTTATAGCAGCTCTTCTAGTCCTATTTTCCTTAGGAAGTTTAGGATATCATTGGGTTTTAAGTTAGGTAATTCTTCCCTTTCTATTTCGTATGACCCTAGGTATTTGACCCTAGAATGACTTGATGCGATGCATTCTGATAGTATGTGTATTGAGGTTTCATCCTCTACCTTACAGAATCTGCAGTTTGCTTCATCTACTAATCCTAGTTTCTTCATGTGTCCTCTTAATCGGCAGTGTCCGGCTAGTATTCCTGTTACAATTCGGAGGTTCTTCTTACTAAGGTTAACACAGCTGTGAGATCTCTTCTGGTTACAGTTTCCCAGGAGCTTCTTCGATTGTCTTAGTCCTTCTAGATCATTCCAGTACTTGGATTTTTCGCTATCCATTTTTTTTCCTTAGTTTTTCTAAGATTGTACTACTGCTGATTCCACAGGATGGTTCTGGTCCCAGGTATGGGGTTTCAGCTCCTTTTTTGCCAGCTTGTTTGCTGCTTCATTTCCTTCTATTCCTACGTGTCCTGGAACCCATGGGAGGGTAACAGTAGTGTTATTCTGTCCTAGTTCATTTAATTTGCCTAGGCATTCCCAGACCATCTTTGAACTGAGTGTATCTGAGTTCAGAGCTTTGATGGCTGCTTGACTATCTGACATGATCACAATCTTCTGTCTACAATAGTTCCTTTCAATGTTAAATTCTATACATCTTTCGATGCCGCGAATTTCCGCTTGAAAGATGCTTGGGTACGCACCAAAGTTCTAGGTCCAAAAACCCCTGCCCCTGTTCCTTTATCTGTCTTGGAGCCGCCCGTATATAATTTTATGCCGTTTTGGCTTAGCCCCAATATGGTGTTTTCGTCCCATTCAGATTTACTTTCCAGTTTAGTGGTAAATTTCTTTACAAAGTTAAATTTCTCTGGCATGTCACCTTGGGGCATTTCCCAAGTTTGATCAAGTTGGAGGGATCGAGGTTTTTCCTTGATTATTCCTTCTTTGATCATTCTATATATTGTTTTCTTTCTAGCATTTTCTACTTAAATATGCTGTGGCGAGAGATTTAGGATTACTTCCATTGCAGCAGTGGGACATGTTCTCATTGCTCCAGTGATAGATGCACAGGCTAGTCTTTGAATCTTTGAGAGGTTTGTTCTCGTAGTGATCAGATTAGCTCTAGTGCCCCAAGCTAGGGCCCCATATGTGATGATAGGTCTTACTGTTGCTGTGTATATCCATTGCAATGTCTTTGGGTTACAGCCCCAATTTTTCCCAGCAATGTTTCTGCACACCATGAGGGCATTTGTAGCTTTATGTATTATTTCGTTTTCGTGTTTGTTCCAGAGTAACTTATTATCTAGGGTTAGCCCTAGATATTTGATCTCTGTTTTCCACTTAACGATATTGCTACCTATTTTGATGGTTTTTAGGTTAGGTTTCTTTTTTCGTGTAAAGGCTACTGACGTGGTCTTGGTGGGGTAACCTAAATTTAGAGTTTGCATGAATTCTCAAAAAACACTGGCCACTGAGGTACTGTCTCAATAGACTGAGCAAATTGGACAGTGGAACAGGCAGATTTTGTGAGTATGCAAATGAAACGGCTTAACATATTATTCTTCGTTAATGACATCAATATCTGAGACAGGTTTTCTTAAAGTCTTAATATGTTACAAACCGACGACCTAAGCGGATAACAGACTTTCTTAACAGTATATATCTTTGGGACTCATAAATAGATATAGGGTATACACAAAAAAACCTTTAAGGTCGCATTGTAGTAAGGTGAGCCACTCGACCTAACTTATATTCTAAAATCTAGGCCAGCAAACAATACCAACTGTATCAAAAAAATATCAGAAGTATATATGTTAGAGCCAACCTCTAAGTACTTTTTAAAGTTGTGAAAATTATCTCCACAAATTTCATTACGTTAAAGATATCCTATAATGAAAATATAGAAAATTTGTGATCAATTAACTATTCCAACAACAAAACAAAAATGGAACGCAAGCATATTAAATTACTTTGCGGGCGCTTTGTTGACATATTTAATTACGTTCTAATGACTCTATAAGTAAACTTACATAAATGATTATCACAACTATTTTTTAAATGATATAACTGTACACTATATTCTTTATTTTTAGGGTTTGTGCTAACAGATATTTTTAAACTGAGAATTTTTAGTGAACAGTAACAACTACACGATCATAAAAAAATCAATTCAAAAGTTAATTACTCAATATAACTTAATGTAGTTAAATTTATTGCTAAGTAATAACGTGAAATAAATAGGTCAACTACAATATGGTAGCTTACATTTTTTTTGTATTAGAACAAAGTGCATAGATGCTAATAAAATTTTGCAATAAAAAAGTAGACGTAACAATATTAAACTGAAATATGTTGCCAATGTTGTTCTGACTATAATGGTTTTTCTCAAAACATCTGCATTTAATAATTATACAATAAAAACCGCTCTGTGGGAATTTACTAAAATCTTAACGGCTCTGACAGCTAATACACGAGATCTGTCCGAAAAGTATCCAATTTACTTTTACCTATATATACTCACAAAAGTGTTCAAACGAGCTCTACAAGGTATAAACATCAACAGTAAAGCACAGTAAAGCTTACGAACTTATGGGTTACTCGCCGACACATACGGGACGTATAGTTTATGCACACAGTGTATTTGTTTACAAAGGGTTTTTTGCGTTAATTGCTATTGGATTGGATTAACGAATTTGTATCAAATGTTGCTTAAAACTTAGAAATACTTTTTCAAAACTGACGTTACATGCGTTGAGAGTAAACTTCGTTCTGATAGACTTTTGATGACAACAATACCGGAAAATATCGAACATGCACGACTCACGATTAAAAAAAACATATTTGACTCTACGGCACTTAGAAATCTTGGAATAACATTGATAACGGTTTTAATAAGTTTCACTAAATTTGTTAACGGACTTTAGAGCGCAATAAATCGATCTATTTGAGTTTGATTTTTAAAAACGTTGTTTTATTTCTGTTTTCAGGCAATAAAAAATTGCTACAATAAACTGAAAAATATGTCTGTTCGTGACGTTTATTGGTGAGTAGTATTTTTAATTGTCACGGCAAGAATAAAAGCTACTTCAGAAAATGGCGTTTAAGATAAGACGAAAAAAATCAATTGTTAACTAATATAATTAATAAAATATCTATCTTTTTAAATAAAGTGATTTTAAAAAATGCCCAAAATTCTTTAAAAAACGCTTTTAAACAGTCTGACTTGACAAAGCCGCAACTCGTCTCAAGAACAGATTGAAAAAAATAATCATCAAACACAAATAGATCAGATTGTTTAAACTTTGCGCAGTTAAAAATCATTACCCGAAAACCTTTATTAAAATAAGCAGGTTTCCACTCGTCCACATGTAATGATAACGTAAGATGCTTGCAAAACTTGATTAACGTTGTACGAGTAGAAAGGTTTTATGATTTAGATGTGTCACCAGCAAAGCTCGGTCATCCAAGTAGTAATAATAATGTTCATAAAAAAGTTATTACTTGTGATTAATTATAAGTTTATGGTTCTGATCCCTAAATAATCCAACAATCTTCACAGTTAAAGGTATTTTCGAAAATACTTCAAAGTTGAAACAATGTCAAGTCAATGCTGATTAGCATAACGGTTTTGTGCACCACAAATATATACCAACAGATAACACGAATAATACATTACATTATGTATAGGCGGCAGAGCCGTTCAAACAATCAAATGTTAATACAAAATATAAGCTATTATTAATGCCAGTCTAAAGAATTTTTAAAAGCATTTACAGAGATAGCGTCCACCACAAAATAGGAAGCGCGTTCCAATCTCTAAAGATTGTAACAAAGTTTTGTAGACACAGCTTTTTAAACTTTTTGTGTACTAGTTTATATCGATGGTCACGATTCCGCACATCGTTACTGAACGCAAATAAACTAATGTCAAGCAAATAATAAGAGTGAAGAATTTTGTATGTCTCGATCAGATCCCCACGGGATAACTTTTCTTAAAGGCTGCATAATCGCAAGGTTTTAAGACGTTGTTCACAGTGGAGATTACGAATTTCTGGAGATTCGCTTCTGAACTTGCTTAAAAGCATGAGTGTTGTTTGCAAAGTAAGTATTTCAAATTGGTGCAGCATAGTCTAAGATTAGACGGATGTACGTAGCTAACAATTGTGGAGACCAATTTTTTAAAGATTGTCTAAGCATATATATTATACGGTTAACCTTTTTGAGCATTCGCGTAATATGAGGAGCCTTTTTTAGGTACATCGAAATTACAACCCAAAGGTGGTTCTGTTTAAAAGAACTGGCAATATTTGCACCATTGATTGTAGTAGCTTATACGTGCGGGTTATATCCTTGATGAAGAATGTTACATTTTTGTATATTGAGTTTTAGAAGCCAAATAGCTCACCATTGTTTAATTCTACTAAGGTTCTTAATTAGATCTTTATAATAAAATAGTTGATTAGAAAAGAACTTCATCTGGAAATAGTGATACTGTGAATACAAAAATTGACACCGTATCGCTGAAGATTGCGTAAGTTGTGAAATAAAAACAAGTTTATTTTGTGATTAACCTGTAATTGGCTTCTTTATGAAGAAAAAGCGTACTTATAGAAATTTGTGCATTAGTTCTTAACCAAACACAAAATCGTTAACTTGAAATTAGAGAAACAAGAAAGGGCAATAATGAGATGGCAGTTGCCCTTTTATTGCTCTCTCTTTCGAGTGTCCTTATTTCACGATTTAGGAACATCGCACGCTACCTCTAAAAGTACATTCACTCAGGATTTTTATTAATTAATTATTTTTTAGATATATCTCATGAGAATTTTAAAAATTATTAACAAATAAAAATACGATTTCGATTTTTTTTACTGATTTCTAAATTTTAAAACTCTCATGAGAGATGTCTCAAAACTAGTTAGTTTACTATAATAACATGTAGAGAAAAAATTTTGAAGTTCGACTTATGCGGCTCTTTTAAATTTCTGCTTAATATCACTTATTTTTCTAATTTCTACATTTTAAAGAACCCATAATGAATAATTTATTACATAACCACAATATTTTCGGCTCTGCTTCGCCAACCTCAGTACTTTCCAGATATAGCCACCCTGTGACATTTAGTTGTCTTCGAGTTTAAAACAAAAACACTCATTGGACATAACACCTATTCGACTACAAAAATCCGGATAAAGATAATGCGACGAAGACATTAAAAGTTTTTACAAAGACTGATTTCCAGAGGAAACGCAGAGATTGAGTAATTTAATGAAGTATGGGCTAGTACAGGAACAGGGGTTTTTGGACCTAGAACCAAATACTCAGAAAGTTTGGGTGCGTACCCAATCATCTTTCAAGCGGAAATTTGTGCCATCGAAAGATGTATAGAATTTAACATTGAAAGGAACTATCGTAGACAGAAGATTGTGATCACGTCAGATAGTCAAGCAGCCATCAAAGCTCTGAACCAAGATACAATCAGTTTAAAGATATGGTCTGGAAATGCCTAGGCAAATTAAATGAACTAGGACAGAATAACACTGTTACCCTCCTATGAGTTCCAGGACACGTAGGAATAGAAGGAAATGAAACAGCAGACAAGCTGGCAAAAAAGGAGCTGAAACCCAATACCTGGGACCAGAACCATCCTGTGGAGTCAGCAGTAGTACAATCTTAGAAAAACTAAGGAACAAAATGAATAGCGAAAAATCCAAGTACTGGAATGATCTAGAAGCACTAAGACAATCGAAGACGCTCCTGGTAAACTATAACCAGAAGAGATCTCACAGCTGTCTTAACCTTAGTCAGAAGAACCTCCGAATTATAACAGGATTACTAACCAGACACTGCCAATTAAGAGGACACATGAAGAAACTAGGATGAAGCAAACTGCAGATCTGTGAGGTAGAGGATCAAACCTCAATACACATACTCTCAGAATGCATCGCATTAAGTAATTCTAGGGTCAAATACCTAGGGTTGTACGAAATTGAAAGGGAAGAATTACCTAACTTAAAACCCAATGATATCCTAAACTTTCTAAGGAAGATAGGACTAGAAGAGCTGCTATAAGTCTGAGAAATCATCAGAAATATAGCAAGAAAAGGGGGACACAATAGATCTTATAGGATGCAGGTGTATCTGTTACCCCTAACTGCTTATACATACATACATACACGGGCTACTTTAAAGGATTCCAATCGACCGATAATATGACATTTCTCCTTTGCAACGTGATCATTCAATACGGGTATTTTCGTTCCCGCTCAGGCGGACCCCCTTGTGGATATGAATGCCAATCTGGCTTATATCTTTTAATATTTGCTTTTTTTTATTGATACTTAGGTCCACCTTTTGGTCTCGTATTTGCGGGTTTCTACCTTTGTATTTTCTTTATTTATTCATCTTCCTCCTGTCTCTGTACATGTCCAAACCATTTTAACCTTTGAGCGTTTATTTGTCGGACAATATTTTCTCCCTATATTTGCGCTGTAATTTCATAATTAAAAAGTCTTCTTCTTGGGTCAGAAGATTCTTCTAAGAGTTATTTTTTCTAGGATTTTCAATCTATCATAGTCTGTGCTTGTCAGGCACGTTGTCTCTGCTGCATATGTTATTGAGTGTCTAATTGTTGTGTTATTGGTCTTAGTATTTTAACGAATATTTCTCTCAAAAGTTTTTGGTATATCCAGTACGTTCGAATGCTTACGCTTACAATTTAATTATTTCTGCGCTTGTGTTAACTATTACACCCCAAAATTTAAATCTTTCTACTTTCTGAAATGTTTATTGTTCAATCTTTATGTTGTCTCTTGCTGCCAAAGCTAAACCGTCTGAATACCCTACAAATTACATTAGGCTATAAATGGTAAAAACTTCAGTCCTCGATAATACGGATGAAAATTTACCCAGTTGAAGGTTTTCATACGACAATTCAAAATCCTGACGGGTGTCCGCCATTTCGGATTAAGGCTACTTAAGGGTCCAACATTACGTAGTAGAAATGGTGGACATATTATCAATAACGATTTTTTGACAAAGTTTGGCCCTCTTTACCATTATCCGCCACCTCCTTTGTATCCACTCAGAAGTCTGCCCGCCGGAATTTGGAACTGTCGTAGTAACAACTTTCGGCAGGGACAATTTGCATCCATATTATTGATGAGGACAATTTTCCGAAAAATTGGTAACTCTCGCCCCCTGTATGCACTATGGTTTGCGACTGAGCGGGAACGTAAAAGCCTCGATTGAATAAACATGTTGCAAAGAAGAAATGCCATATTACGGATGGCGGCGAAATTTTGGCTATAGAACTTCTGCTATAAAGGTAGCTTGGATTCTTTTCGAAAAGATCTCTGCTTGTGTTGGAATAATATAATAAACTATTTTATGTATAAATTTAGGTACTATGCTTTTCTTTATAAAAAGTTTTACAAAGATAAAAACGCAATATATGTTACCATAGGTTTTTAAATTCTTTGAGTCGTATTCAAAGTTGTTAAAAAAGTATTAATTAATTATTGTGATAAACAGAAGTTGATTGGAATTAAAAGCTACATTTGGATATATTTTAAAACAAATTGGTTATTTTCTTTTTAACAAATAAAATAAATAAACGTTAAGTAAGTGATTTAAATGCTTGTTATTTAAAAGAATGGATAAAAATCCACCCATTAGTTGCGAGTTTTCGAAGAACTTGATAACGGTCGACATATAGCAGGTTTATTTTTTGACATATTAAAAGCATTCAATACTGTGTATTTTTAATATATTGCCAGCAAAATGTATAATATAGGATTAAGAAATAGTTTTCTGGACTGAGTGCCAAATTTTTGTACTGGAAGAGATATGTTAGTAAATTCAAGGGAAATATTCTAAGAAACACACATTGAATGTTGGGGTTCATCAAGGGTCTCTGCTGGGACCGTTTTTTTTTTTTTGTTTTTTATTAATGATTTGCCCGAGATACTTCCATAGCGGTGTCGGCGGGGACACGTAAGGAACTAATGTGTAACAGAAATGATTTTATTTTTAATATAGAAAAAACAGAAATCATATATTTTTATAAAAAAAACATGACTAACGATGATAAGTTATATTTTAACATTGGAAAATATGTTAATATGTTATAACATGAGTCAAATCTACTAGGTTTTTAGGCATATGTAGATTCTAACCTGATGTGGTCGGACCATATTGGATTTGTCGTTAAGAAACTTAATTCTAGATATTACGCTATTTCTAAATTAAAAAAATCGTTGCTAATTGAAGCGTTACTAAATGTTTACTACAGTCTTGCTTATAGAACCATATAATATTATTTTATGGGGTAATTTAGCTGACGTTCATATGGTATTTGTCTCACAGTAAAGATTTATACGAGCTATATTTATTATCAAGTATTAAAGATGTTTTAGACCAGTTTTTATTGAAAATAAATTGATGTATTTTCCGTTCTGGTGCATATACAGGTCTTTAGTAGATATGAAAATATATCTTTTTTTTAATCACGCCAATGAAACCAGATACTCTAACTTGCTAAAAATACCAAGACACAAAACATGTAAATTCAAAAGTTCTTTAGCATATAGTGTAGTTAAATTCTTCTTCTGATTTTATGATTTTAAACTCTTAGAAAATATTAGTTTTTAAAAATTGTTACTTCAGAAATTTTATAGTGTGCAGAAATATTTGTCGGATAAAAAAATTTAAGTATTATTGTGGTAACCTTTAAACTTTTAAAGTTAATTATTTTATAAAATTATGGTTTACCAATTTTGTGTAAGTATTTAAATACATGTGCATTGTCTCTGGGCTTAAGTAAATCCACATTTAACTAAAAACCGAATTTTAAAATGTATCATTTTTCAGATTTCATTATGATAAAATAAGATGTTTTTTTTACACTGTAACGTTTTTTCAATTTTAACTCAATTTTATATGTTGTTTGTATGTATGTATGAGCAGTTACGGTTTTTATATATTGTATACTAGCTGACCCGGCGGACTTCGTACCGCATAAAACTGTGTCTTTTTAGGTTTTTTCAAATTTTTACGATTTTATTTTGTTTTCAATTATTTTTTTGATTTTATCGTTTTTATCATATTTTCTCGTAAGTTATCAGGTGTATACTATTTTTTTTAATATATTTTGTAATTTATCGATTAATTATATTAGTTAGCATATTATTTAATTTAGCAAGAATTTGTTGAAATATGTGAGATATAAAATGCGCCACCTTCCGGTGGCGTCATAAACCTGTAGTAAGAATTGCTCGTTAAAATATATATGTGATATTATATAACTGCTCCACCTTACGGTGGCGCCATAGTACTTTATTAAGTCGTAATTGCTAGTTTAAATATATAAGATACTAACTGCGCCACCTTACGGTGGCCTACTCAGGATTGGAACTTCATTACTGAACCGCTAGATGGTGTTGAATTTTTTGACAAACATTTTCTTTAGTTTTCGTAAAAAATAAAAAATAAAATTTTTTTTTTTTTTAAAATGTATCCTATGTTACTTCTAATACCTTTAAGAATATGTGTACAAAGTTTGATGATGATCGGTTGAGTAGTTTTCGCGTGAAAGCGTAACAAACAAACTTACATTCACATTTATAATATTAGTAGGTATAGGGATAGGGATGTGATAAAACTTACATGTATATATTTTAATTTTAATTAAAGAGTTTTAAACAATAAAGCACAAATAATTAATAATCACAATTTATAAAAAGTTCTTTTTATAGTAGAAAGTTTTTATTGGTGATATATAGGTCATATTACCTACTATTCTATAAATATTTTATTATCAAAATGGCGTTCATTAACATTGATTACAATTAAATTAAAGAAAAAGTTAATTAATGAATTCAGTGAAATTTGAATGAAATGTCAGTTAATTCTATTAAATGGTAACTAACACTTACCGTTTACTTGATAACACACTAATCACTAATCACTTTTTATTAAACTGTATAGTTTCAAAGCACATACCACAACTTTTTATGTTAAAACTTTTCAATAATTAAAACTGAATTTAAGTGTCATCTTAACAATGCACAGCATCATTGATATTGCAAAAATATTAAGTCATACAACGCTGTGATTGATCATAGAGAGGATTGTTTCCTTGTTAACAAAATCAAGGGTAGTTGTATCTAAAAACTTTCTAAAATAGTTTATTTTATTAACAGTTAAAATTAAAATAATAATTACTGTTTTCAGATGTAAAAACGAAAAAAAAAAACTTCCCTCTGGCGTAATCGATCCCAGTACGATAACCTAAGCGAAATGTCATAATCAACCGCTGATCCAAATTAGCTACTAAGACCTTACATGACGACTTTCAAAATGATAATATCATATTTAATATAATAACAATGCAATAAACAAATAATTTGCAATAAAATAATATTGCGACTATAAATTAAAATGTAAGCTATCCTATTTTTCAAGTTGGATCAAACTGCACATGGTGTGCAAATTTGATTAAAATCGGTTTAGTAGTTTAGGAGTCCATTGCGGACAAACAACGTGACACGTAATTTATATATATTAAGAATGTTGTATGTATGTATGAGCAGCTAAGGGTACCAGATACACCTCCGACCTATAAGATTTATTGTGTCCCCCTTTTCTTGCTATATTTCTGATGATTTTTTAGAATAATAGCAGCTCTTCTAGGCCTATCTTCCTTAGAAAGTTTAGTATATCATTGGGTTTTAAGTAAGGTCGTTCTTCCTTTTCTAGTTCGTATGAGCCAAGGGATTTGACCCTAGAATCACTTAATGCGATGCATTCGGAGAGTTTGTGTATTGAGGTTTTATCCTCTACCTCACAGAATCTACAGTTTGCTTCATTTTATATGTTATGTAACGCTCTTGTCTGTGGCTTTTCTATGTTTACTCTAACCGCCACAGCGTTCCTTAAAAAGTATAATCTCAGAAAAAGTTTCCAAACGATTACAACTTAAGTGAACACATTGTCTTTTTTTTATTATTTGTTCGAATACATGGTTTAATATATAAATACAAAGGACCTATATGTTATTATTACAACATTTAGTAAAAAAAAAATAAACAGTTAGAAAAAATTGTACTTAAAATAAGACGTAAGTATCTATACATCTAAACCCAATGCAGTTTTTTTTATAAATGCCTATCATTAATGGTATTATTAAAATTGAAAAAAACTTATTTAAATGATTATAGTATATAGACCGGTCAAAATCTACATAAAAAGAAAACATTGCAAACGCGCATGTAACTACGATTTTTTTATATGTTGTTAGGTCCCTTGAGAGTAGTTTATACCCAAGTTTGTAACCCTGAAAACCTTGTGCTGCCCCCACGGTGCTCGAAAAACTGCGAAATTTTGGCACATATTTCAGTTGTTTAGAAAAATGTACCTTAACGAAGAGTTTTTCAAGTACGTGTTCTTGTACTTTAATAAAGATAACTAAATTTGCTACAATTTCAGCGAAACCTGAACACACTATGTATTTTGGTTGCGAAAATACAGCAAGTCAAAGATGGGCAATTTTCCCGCAGTGCTAGGAAAACTCAATCTGCTAGGTCAATGTCAAATCCAAATCTGTTCAGTAGTTTTTGCGTGAAAGATTAACAATTATCCATGCGTCCATTTCATACTTATAAATTTTCGCGTTTATAATATTAAAGGATGATTAGGTTTTCGCTAAATAATAAAAACATTGTGCTCAATAATATATGTATTATTTATAGAGAACAAAAAGTACACAGCGGGTGTGACACAACCTCTGCCCTTTTCTGGCAAGGCAAGATGAAGTGGTGCAACATCCTCAAAAAAAACCGACTGGTTAGAACTCACCAACATTTTCCTTGACCCAAACTCCAACAAGGAAGACGTAGAAAATGCTGGCGAGAAGATCTTGATAAACCTCTACGGAGGAGATGCGGGGACACTGAATACTTTGCGATACTCAGCATTTGTCAAATCGGCAGTAACGGTCAAAGTGAACCTTGCTCGCCTCCCCCAACTACATATGCTGCAAAATATCATTCGTGGAGAACGTAGCACCAAGTACAAAAATGGTTGGGGGTTGCAAAGAACCCGTGTAACTGGGGATGGGAGACCAGCGAACAAGGTCTAATGCCTGTCACAATGTGCGCAGAGCCCGCTCCTCAGACCCTGCTTAAAATGATGGCTTGCAAATGCAAGAAAGGTTGCTTAGGTTCGTGCACTTGCAGAAAGGCCGGACTCAAGTGCTCTATCTTATGTTCCGTTTGCCACGGTCGAAATTGCAATAACGCCATCCCTATAGTTATGGATGAGGAGGACGAGGATGAGGACAATCCAACACCATATGCCGACCCGCCTTTACCTCCAGAAAACACTATCCCTCCACCCCACTCCCCCCACTGATCTTGAGTGGTTGAGACCTGGTCCTTCCAAAAGGGCGAGATTCTAAGGCTCTTAATATGTGTAAATTTAAAGTTTTAATTTGTTACTGTTTTTTTGTATTTACATGCATCTTAAATGCCAAATTTGTACTTTTTGTTCTTAATGAATAATACATATATTATTGAGCAGAATGTTTTTATTATTTAGCGAAAACCTAATCATCCTTTAATATTATAAACGCGAAAGTTTATAAGTATGAAATGGACGCATGGATGTTCGTTAATCTTTCACGCAAAAACTACTGAACAGATTTGGATTTGACATTGACCTAGCAGATTAAGTTTTCCTAGCACTGCGGGAAAATTGCTTATCTTTGACTTGCTGTATTTTCGCAACCAAAAGACATAGTGTGCTCAGGTTTCGCTGAAATTGTAGCAAGTTTAGTTATCTTTATTAGAACACGTACTTGAAAAACTCTTCGTTAAGGTACATTTTTCTAAACAACTGAAATATGTGCCAAAATTTCGCAGCTTTTCGAGCACCGTGGGGGCAGCACAAGGTTTTCAGGGTTGCAAACTTGGGTATTAACTACTCTCAAAGGACCTAACAACATATAAAAAAATCGTAGTTACATGCGCGTTTGCAATGTTTGATGTCGATATTGACCGAGCTAATACATTTCGTTCCAAATGAAAAAAGATTCGTATCTTCCAATACAGTTAAGTTTTTTATTTTAATTCAATTTTTTGTTTTTTATTTTATCTGTTTTACCGTAATCACCAATTATATCAGTAGCGGTTGGTTCATAAGAGCACATGAGCATGTGAATGAAGTCTTAACGTCAAAAATACGCATAAAAAAAATCGAAAACATATATTTTTGTACAACTGTCATTAAAAGTGACACTTTTAATGATAGCAAACAATGTTAAAAACGATTGTTTACATAGCAGCGTGTTAAAAATACTTTTAACACGTTGCCATGTAAACAAGTTTACTTTTAACACGGTTTAGTTTACTTTTAACACGGTTTAGTTTACTTTTAACACGGTTTGGTTCATTGTCATTGAAAATTCGCTCGTTTCATTATCAAAATAGGGAAGTTGTCCAAAAAACATTGTATGGTATTTGTGTTAAAAGTGATTTTATTTTGTTCGTGAAATTGTTCAATTCGCTCCGCTCATTTCACAAACGTTTTCACTCACAAAATAAAACCTCACTTTTAACACTCATATCATAAATAACTATTATGTATTAACATCCAGCGTAAAAAATAGCTACTTCCTCGGCTTTAAAAAAAAATTTAGATAAGTTGTAAAGTTTATTGGAGCATTGTGATCTTAGTGATTTCTCGTCAGAATAGAAGTACATTCGTTCATCGTTTTGGTTTTATTTACGTATACATTACGATTACGCTATAATTATGAGAATGACGGAAGTTGCAGAGATCTCGGAAAATTTTTAAGATGACGTGACAGTTCAATATTTACAGACAACTTAATTTCATTAAAATAAAAAATGTGTGTCACAAAAAAACGAGTTTGGAAATACGAAAATAAGTAAAGAAAAAATCAGGATTATTAACGATCTCTTAAAATGAACAGTTAAAAAAAAACTGACTCAGCAATTCCCAGATTTGCCTTTTTAAACAAAGACGATTAAAGAAATTGGAAATAATATACAAACGATCAGATTTTAAAGAAGTATCCAAAGCAGCCCATTTGATTCAATTTTTAATTGAAAATAATTTACAAACAGATTTCTCGGAAACATTTGTAGTGCTACAAGGATAGACTATGCTTTAGCAATGTTATCTATTAGGAAAGAAATGATTTAAGAAATTTCAAGTTTAAACGAGTTGGTTGTTGAAGACTTAATAAAAAAGAAGGATTGACGACTTCACTTCCAAAATAAAACATGTTTGTAAAATTTAGACACTATAAGAATAATACTACAAACAATTAAAACAATATGTGCTTGGCGAGGTACCTACTCAACAGGTGAGTTCTTTATAAAAAAATCATTTCCTTAATGAGCTTTTTTATGACCTTTAATAAGCTCAAAAAACCTCGTGTAGCGGTTTTACCCAAAAAATCTCGGAGTCGGACAGTTCGACCACGGGCCAGGTATCTGTTTTAAGTACACCGATTAGTTGGACTACGACCGCTCTTCGAGCGGATTAACGTTGTATTCTAAGAATTAAAACAATCACTATTGACTTGACATATTATGTATTATTAATGTGAATTATAATAAGACATAATTTTTACAAAATCTTTTTGTGATAACAGGCCATGTCTATATTTTGATATCTTAGATTTAATAAAACCATTTTTTTTTCTGTGTTGCACTTTTTAGTTTTTTGGTGAAACATTTTACGAAATGTATTTTAATATATGTTTCTGCTTAAAAGTTTATTAAAATATTTACAAAATTAAACAAACTTGGGTGAGAACTATAAAAATTAGAATTACAATGAGAATGAAATGATTCACACGCGTTTGTGGTCCTGTAAATACTATCTGTAGTACAAGCTCACATACTTGAGTGAAAATTACTTTTCTGCATCTATATAAATTTCCACGATATAATCGTAGAATTTTGAAAGACTCGGATTACTGGGTATTATTGAATGAATTTCTTTAATTTCTTTAGAAAAAAAAAGTTTCCTGCTTCATGAGGGTCTAAAAATTGAAGTTCAAAAAATTGTTTAAGAAAATTGACTCAAATCCATTTTTCGTGGAGTTACACTTCTTAAACAAACTAAATTAACTAGATACTTATAAAGGATAATGATGCTTACTAGAACGTTGCTAGATTTAAAAAAATATTTTTAAATTTGATAAAAACTTGTGTCGCAAACTCTATTAGGTACTACTCTGTACTCTGCTACTACTCTAATGATATTGTAATTGTTTTCAAAGAATCCCATTAAATCGATTAGAAAATAAAATTTTATCCTGGTCGAACTGAAGGATGTGCTTAATTTAACCTTTTTCAAAAAAGGATTAATGCAGGTACTCGTGGTCCAACTAACGGGACCCCAAAAATCTTTGCGTTTTACCAGTGAACCCTTTTTTCATTTTTTTTTTAATTGTGAACCCCCAAGACACACTACGTGCCGCGCCGCCACTTTTAATTATATAAAACAAAATTAAACTTTTATCTTTTTTAATTTACAATAAATGGCGTAGATAAAGTATAGTACATAACCAGAGTATTAATATGTTCTACACAATTATGGAATTAACTATACTGCTAATTTCCACTTTTGTTACGTAAGATACTAATAAATATGTTTCCTATTTATTTCTTAATTTGAATAATTACCTAATTTGATTATTATCTTTCTTGCTTAACCAAATAGTTTCTTCAAAATTAAATTTAACAGAAAAAATGTTTGCGCGATACTCATTCTCATTAGTTAAGACGTGATTTTTCACGTGTAAACTTAAATCCTATGAGAATTTCGAGATGGTAGCCCTGAAACCTTCTTTATCTTCCAGTTACAGTTCTAAAAATCGCTTTGGCCATTCTAGAGATTATCCTGGAAAAACAAAAAGAAAACCCGACAAAAAGGTTAAACAGCTTTGTGTTTTAGTATTTTGTAATAATATATTATATAACAAAAGTAGTACCTACCTAAGTAGGGATTTTTATACGAGTTGCAAAATTGTTTAGATCCCTAAATAGGTGAAACGCATTACCACTCGAGTTATCAACTATATTTGATCTATATCTATCACTATGCAGATTAAAAAATATAAATATTTTTGTTACAGAGATTTTATTAAAACTTGAATATGACTATTAAAGTGAAAGTAGATATAATTTTATTCCATATAATAAGTAACTATGTTATTCAGAAATCTATTGTCAGATTCGAACATACGGGACAAAATGTTATTGAGCCACTTATTGATGTGAAACATCTATAGCCGCACCTGAATCAGATTTCTCGCGTGGCGACGGTGACGTATGATTCGTATGACGTGAAAAACCTAACGCATCGATAATATATAATAAAGAGATGTACTGATACCTTATATGAAATTGGTCTCATGTTTTGAGCGACGCCGACGGTGGCGCGCCAACAATAGGGGGAAGAAGCTCATCGATTCAAAAATTTGGCGGGACAGGGTATGAATTGTTTCATAAAAACCTAACTCGATTCCGCCTACTATCTATTCTATATATATAAAAATGTTTGTTTGTATAGGCAACATAATATACCTACATATTTTGCTGACCTGTAAAATTGACAGCTTGTTAATCAAAATAGATTGTTGGTGAATAGTCCCTGTAAAATTTGTGTATAAAGTGTTTGTTTTAAATATGAATAAACAAAGTGGTAATAAAGAAAGTGATCAAAAAATATTGACTAAAAATGAGTGAGTACCTACCTACTCTATATACATTAGGGTGTCCGTTATTTCCCAAATTTGGTGTTGTTCTCCAAACACCCATCAAATTTTTAGATTATGACCTAACAAAAATTATCAGACCCAAACCAGCCCTTAATATTCACATTAACCCGTGCCTAAATCATAATACATTTCCCGTTTAAATACCGTTTAAAAGTTATTCAACGATAAAGTTGTATTTATAGTTAAATTCATCATTTTCCTATTTTTTATTTACTATCGCTTTTTGTTTGTACTAAAATTAGGAAGTAACTACAATTATATTAATATAGTAACGTACTTCTGTATAAATTTGTGTTTTAATAATTTCCTTTTTTAAAATTATTGAATTTAAGGCAATTAAATAAAAAGCTAAACGAAATCACGTTTTAAATTTATTTTCGTTCTGTAATCTGTAATCAACGACATCTGTGAGCAATCTGAAAAAACGTACAATAAATATTGTGATACCATTGTGATACTATTATTTATAAGCGATAATATACTTTATTTTGTATCCAAATTTTGTATTTGTTAATTTTATTACCTATATATATTATATATATGTATTTAGTTTGATATAAATAAAAATTATGGTGAAAATTACAAAAAAAAATCGTGAATTTAACTCTGATGACAAATTTATTGCAAATTTCCTACATGAAATAGATATTTAATTATTTTTAGCTACATTTGTTTCAGTAAAAAAACATTAACGACAAAAAGTGCAAAAATGCCATGTTATTTAAATTGGAAATGTCTTATGATTTAGGCACGGGTTAATGTCGATGTTTCACATCTGCCAGGCGTCCCGTGACGGCTCACATTTTTTTATTTAAATAGTATTATAACTGTATGAATGTATACCAGAAAAAATAAGGCAGTAGGTAAACCTTTGCACCGTATATAGACAAAAATAGTAGGATTACTTCGTCCGCCTTTAAAATTCTTTGAACCACATTTCGCTCCAGTTTGCCGACGTTTTTTTGTGGAGTTTTGTTAGACCTAATGAGCAGCGATGCCAACTCTTTCAATGTTTCGGTAGATCTACAGATTTAAGAAAGAATCTACCTATATACCGTTATACTTTTATTTCATGATTATTTAACTTATTTGTAACTTAATTTAAACTTACCCTTTTTAATAAAAAAACACTTTTTTAAATTTGCCACCATTTAACCATTTCAGAAATTATAGGTTGACAACGCTGCTGATAAGCGATAAAGATGCAGACCGAAAAACGGACCGAGAGCTTCGGCGGCATGGAACCAGTTTTAGCAAGAGTGATCCTAATATTCTTATCTATATACGGTGACATTACTGTTTTAACATGATTCTAATAATAGGCGTAACTAAATAACTATAAGCTCTTGATAAACCTCAATTATTGTAAAATCACAGACAGACACTTCAGTTATATTCTTATGTATTTGAGATGCCTGAGAATTATTATAAAGGGCCCCATTCACGTAGAGATATCTATGTGAGTACGTATCAGTATCTCTATACAAATATCATATTGTATTTGGCTGTCAATTATCGCTGTATCAGTATCAAATGGTATAGCCGTGTGTGTGTATCACTGTCGGGTTCAGAGATATCAGTAAATCGTCGGGACACTCAAATAGACAGGTAGCCGTTCAAATTTTATATGTATTTGCACCCCAAAAGTAATAGTTGTCAACTATGATTTTGTTGCTGTATTTTAATTATTAACAAATATTGGTGAAAAAACGTCCATTTTCCACCTTTTTATTTATATCTGAAAATCAAGCTAATCTATCACAATTTTGGACAATGCAGGTTATAGTATATGGAAAAACCCTCAATACGGTGATTTGTAGAAATTGATGTAGTAATTTGTTGTTTAATAAAAAAATACGAAAATAAGGCAAATTCAGGATTTTTTAAAATGGTAAAAATCAGCGTAGAAATTAATTACAGCGGTGAAAATTTCAAATCGTTCGGTGCAATAGTTTTCGCATAATTGTAAAGGTTTATCCCAGAGCTTATTTATTGACAACAATATCATGCAGAAATAAAATAAGATTTGAAAGATGAAGGGTTGTATTATCAAAATGTTTTGTTAGATGTAAGAAAATGGAGTTTTTAGTATTTCAAAATTCCAGCTAAAAAGCTTGCATTTTTGTCTTCATTTAAAAAAATTCTATCTTGATATAGAGCCAAGTTAGCTTTTTTTATGATATGATAATAAAAAAAAAGAGTGTGCGTGTAACCTTTACGCGCGATTGAAGTAAAACTTGTTGACGTACGTATCGGAAAATAAATATTTAATTACAATTCAATCATATTTATTGCCTATATACTTTACAAAAAAAATGAGATGTTATATTTATATTATTCATTAGAAATAGGAATTTGAAAGTTATCATTATTTTTTTTATATATGAAATAATAGGTTTGTGGTAACTAAAATGTGAAACATAGATTTTAGTCTATAAATACCATTAATCTATTTGAAACCGTTTGAAAATTTCATAAATAAATTTCGGAAATTTAAACTCCTCCCATAGCTGAAATTATACAGTTACTTCCATCAGAATCTTCCGTTAGAATCTACCCCTAGTCGTGCCTAAAGAAGTTTTGCTTCAATAATAGGTAAACAATATTAAAAATATACACACATTACGTTTAGAATGTTTGATTTTGTAGCTGTATCTACCTTATTGTAATACATCACAACACAAGAGCCTTCGATAGTTAGATAACCATTTCTTTTTGTAGCATTTTATAGCATATTCCATAAAATTTAAAATCCTGAGTTAAGTTTGTTTCCTTCACGTCTACGAAGGATCTGTTATTGGTGGTCAAAGGTCAGCCATCTTGACTAGTGGTTTTATGGCCTTTATGGCTACCTAACCAAACCTAAAATAAGTATAAGAAAGTGTTAAAATATTTTGAATATTATTATTTTATGAACAAAAACGTGCAACATGCTTCTTTACTCAACGTAAAGATTCCGTATAAACAATTATTTACTATCATAATATGTATGTATGTATATAAACTTACTTAATCAAATCATAATGAATGTGGCTGTCTCGTCATTTTTTCATTTTTGTCATTTTTCTTCAAATCTTTCTGGCGCTTATAATATCCCCTTTGACGTTCACAATTTATTTTTCTTTTTAGCTCTTTAAGTCTATAAAACGAAAATAGCTAGGTATAAATAATAGGTATAAATAATTAGGTATAAATAGTGTACCTAATTACACACCAAAAATAAAATTTATGCATATAGAGTACCTACCTATTCACTCATTTTCAATCAATATTTTTTCATCACTTTCTTCATTAATAAATTCACATTGTTTATTTATATTTAATACAAACACTTTATACACAAAAAACTATTTATACAATGTATTTCGATTGACAAGATGATCAGCTATCAATTCATACAATTACAGATTTAATTTTATTTCATATAGGAGGCAAAATCGCATGAGCGCCGCTAGGATTATTTTCAGGGGGTGCATCTGCATCTACACACTATTATGATCTAATATATATATAGAATGTAGAATGATTTGGACAGCAACCGCGACGCCTTTAGTTTTTATTCAAACAATAATTTAATAAAAAAATTAAAAAAATATATAATTTTCTGGTAAATTCAGGTATTTTCTTTCATAGCAGGGGGGTGCAAGCGCACCCTCTTGCACCCTGCTGCCGGCGCCCATGCAAAATCGTGTCAGTATTAGGTTTTGTTTCCGGTTTCTGTTATTAGAATGACGTCACGTCCGTTAGAATAACTTTTTTACTCATAGTGTCGCTAAAGAAGTTTTACTTCAAAAACATCAAAATCCTTTGAAAAGTTTTTGAGATACTGGTAGTTTTGCAATAACATTTTGGAATACTAAAATCTACATTTGCTTTTATTTAACAAAACATTTCGGTAATATAGGTATACCTTCTTCTTTCAAATAGTGCCTGAAATTGAAATTTTCACTAATAAAAACCAACTTGTGACACAGTAACTAAGTTCTACGTATATATATTTTACCAGAGTTATCGTTTATTCTAAAACATGCCTAATTTGCTTTATTTTTTAATTTTCTAAACAACAAATTTCTGTTTTAAAGGTTTTTCCATATACTATAACATGAATTGTCCAAAGTTTTAATAGATTAGCTTGATTTGAATGGGTATGAGTGAAATAACACTCATATCCCCGTACTAGTATGTTGATTTTATTGCATCGCACCACTTAAAATATGGGCCTTTTCATTTTCAACAAGGCAAAGTGGGATTTTTGGGATTAATTTCTCAATTTGTACAGATTATAGCCATGTTTATGGAACTTGAAGTCCAAATAATTTCCTAATATACAACTTAGGAAATCGGCAATAACCGTGTTAAAACAAATGCAAAGAAATGAATCCTAACTTTTTTGTTGTCATGAAGAAAATACACAGTTTTCTGTTGCGCCTGTCGACGAGAACTAAAATAGTATTATACGTTACAAGGTCGGTAGGTGACTTATTACAGTACGACTTAGGCCGATCGCATACTTACAAGACATATGTTCGCAAAATGTCTGCGACATGTCGCAGACATGTCGTTTTATTGCCAACACAACGGTTCTTATGGCGAGTCGTAAACCAAACAGAAACGCCACGGACAGGATGAGACTTGTCGAAAACAACTTTTACACGACACTGCTTGCTCCAATTTCAAGCGTCATTTGTGTCCGACAGCTGCTTCCGAATGCACGTATATGGTTCAATAATGGAAGATAATCCAACATTAAGCCCACTATCGGTATTGTCAAAAGTTGTCAAGCACAAACTTCGCACTCTTCAAGCCAAATAAGCACACCTATGACATCTCCCAATACTACTGTCGATTATGCATTTTTCAATTTGTAATATATAATAAATATACAATTAAAATGAACTTTGAATAAGTTACTTACCTCATTGTAATAATTAGTTTCTCCTTTGGTGTAATGGATTCCCGAAATTTTGTATCTGATTTCTTGATAGAAGGTCCAATTATGTCAAGAAGTGCTGAAAATGTCTCTCGTGACATTCTATAAAATGATTGAAATTTAACTGGATCTTCCATCATTTCTTCACCAGTACAACTTATAAATATACTGCGATGAAGATTAGCTTTACTATATGGATGAACACAATATTTTCGAGTATTTTTCTTCTTTCGCCTTCGCAATATTAGAACCGATAATATTGCCAAACCTCATCCGACGACATAATGTAGACTGATGTGCGAACTACGGAGTTTTGTTTCCTACATTGGTGCTCAACAGTGTTGAAGCGACGTGTCGCAGACATGTTGCAAACACATGTCCTGTAAGTATGCGACTGGCCTTAGTTTACGGACGAGGCGACGTAGGAGCCAATTCCGGAAATAAAAACGAGTACTGTAATAACACCTAACGACCATGTATCGTATCATATTTTATTTCATCCTGTTTTTATAAATTAATAAATTCATAAAAATTTTAACAGTAGTTCGTAACTTGCTCGTATTGTTTCGCCTCGGTGCTGCGCACCTCGGCTACACAACTTTACTCGCTCTTGCAAAATGTCATTTTCCGTCCTTGTGTCACAAATAAATATTAAATCATTTACTGCATCTCTCATGATGATTTTTAATTCTAGCTCAAAATTTGTCACTGTGTATTGGTTTCTGTCACGTAACTATTGCTTTATACATGTTCTTTTTTGTTGCCTTTTACTTTTTAAAGTATCTGACAATGCAACTGCTGTTGTAATAAGCACGAGTGGTGACGACAATATCTACTCTACATGTAAATCAAAATAAATGTTGAATAAACTGATTTTTCATTAGTCCATCTCAACATGTAGGAACAGTACAGTTTGTCGTGATACATGTAACGATACCGATCTCAAAGTGGCCTCTGAAGATTTAAAGAATACTTAAGGTAATTAATCTTATTGTACTGTAGTCTGTAGATATATAGAGACTTTTACGAAAAGAAGTATGTCTTTTTCTCTTTCGATGTTTTTTGTGGATCTATTGCAGTGTTAATACTACACCTGCCTTCAATTTTTTTCTTATAAAGTAGATTGTCAATCATCTTTTAGGTGGCCTTCCTGGGGTTTATGAACCGACTGCTCTATAATTTCTAACTCTATCTCGTCTTGTTTTTCCTGCTGATTTCATTTTCGTCTTGTTGGTGACTTCGTGCACTTCTATGCCATTAGTCATAATCGATCGTATGCCATTATTGTAAATTGTAGTTTAGATATCTGTGTGCATATACGGATTTAACCATACTGTATCTCGTAGGCATTATGTTATTGCAGCTTCGCGTACCTTTGTGTCAGTCTGTTGTTAGTGCGGTTTGTTGTTGTATACTATCAACTACAATACACTCTAATTTCGGTTTATTAAACCTTACTACATACGTCCCATATAAAATTTTCTTGCAAAAATACATTATAACAAAAAAGTTAATAAATTAAGTGCATGAGATAAAAAATAATGTGTTTTTTTTTGCATAACAAAGGTTAAAAGCAAAAAAAAAATCAAGTTTAAAATACGGACTAATGAATGAACTATCAAACAGTGAATTTTACTTTGATGATAAACAGGAGTCAAATGAACCTAATGATATTAATGTCCAAGATAAAAGGTCTGATTTAAAGTAGAAGTTTAAACTCGATGATATATCAGAGAAGATTAGTTGAGTATTTTTGATTGCAAAAGATTTTGGAGATTATGGAAAAACACATTCTACAGTCGAAAGTAGATTATATTAGATGTTTATTGGGTTGGCTGTTAACCTGTATCACTGCGACCTTTGCAGATCTATTGTGACCACCCATTATCTCAAGAATAGGATTAGAGAACCTTGTCCAGCCCTGCCCTCTGAATGAGACTTAATAGCCTTGACAGTGGCCACTCCGCATAACTTAGAGCAGCCGGTTTCTCCTCTACCAGTACTAGAAACCGCGTCCTTGCAAGGCCTTCGCATTGGCATAGGACATGAAATGCGGTTTCCTCCTCCTCTTGGCAGTATCGACAGATGTCTTTATCTGCTAAGTTCAACTGACTCAGGTGTTTCTTGAGCCTACAATGTCCTGTCAATTGACTGACAATTATTCTGACATCGTTTCGTCTTTGTGATAGCAGCTCTGCAGTAAACTTTGCCGAGTGTCCCTTTATGAAGACTTTGGCTTGTCGCTTGCCCGGTGATTTTTCCCACCACTCCTGGGCCTTCTCTAGCCTCCATTTCTCAATGGCTGCCTTTCTGAATATGTCAGCAACTCCGCCGAATGGTTCCGGGCCAACCATTGGGGTATTAGCTCCCGCACGGGCCAATTCATCAGCCTTCTCATTGCCTTGAAACCCTGAGTGTCCTGGTATCCATGCTAGTGTCAGAGAATTTTGACTTGCGGCATGTGTCAGGGCCCCAACGCAGTCCCACACCAGCTGTGAGCTTATTTGTGCTAAGACTATCGCCTTTAGAGCTGCTTGGCTGTCCGAGTATATGACTACAGTTTTACCCGTTATACCCTGACTTACGATCTCCTTTGCACAGTGTTGTATGGCTATTACTTCAGCCTGAAACACTGTGGCATACGCACCTAGACTTAGTTGGACTTTTATCCTGTGTCCTCTACTGTATATACCTGACACTGTGCCTTTCTCAGTCTTTGAGCCATCGGTATACCAAATTGACTTCCCTTTTATTGGAAGGCCATTGTTCCATGAGTCCCTTTCCAGTATTTCTACTCGAAAGTTTCTCACAAATTTATACCTGGGGACTATCCTTTCCTGAGGCAAGCTCATTATTTGATCTGCCTTAACCCTATTGGAATTTAACAAGGTAATGGGGGCCTGGCCTTGTGAGCAGTTGCCATAGCCTCGCCCTGAATGTAAATGTGCAATGGTGGTAGGTTGAGTAGAACCTGTAGTGCGTCCGTTGGGGCGGTCCCCATGGCACCTGTAACATTTAGACATGCCTGCCTTTGAATGCTTTCCAGCTGCCTGATAACCCCGGACTGCTGCGTTCTACTTCACCACACAACCAAACCATAGGTTAACATTGGTCTAATGACTTGTGTATACAACCATAGGTTTATTTTGGGGTTTAAGCCCCAGTTCATGCCACACAATTGTCTACACCTACCAAGGGCTATTGTAGCTTTATGTGTGACCTTTTGAATGTGTTGCTTTCATGATAGCCTCTGGTCAAACACCACACCCAGGTATTTGGCTTCTGTGGCCATTGGAACCAGCACGTTATTGAGCGTTATTGATTTTAAGCCTTTTAACGTTTTTTTATTAGTGAAAGGGACAACTGATGCTTTTTGTGGATTGACTGTTAGGCCTTCATCCTTGCACCACTTGTACACCATATTCATTACCGACTGCATCCGCTCTGAGACTGTGCCCAGAAACTTCCCCTGAATGATTTTGGCCATATCATCATCGTAACCTAGGCTGGAAATTGATATAAAAATAAAACACTGGTATCTTGGAAAATCTTTGCTTGCTACGAACGAAGAAATACAATAAATAAATAGTACCTACTCAAATTTATATGCCAGGGAAAGTAAGAACCAAGGGTAAATACATTATTGGAATTGAGATACAGGCATTTTACATAATCTAAAACATACAACAAAATCTCTGGAAATAAAAATCTGAATGCCGAAAACTTTTTCATATCAGTGGTACCAGTTTAGAACTGTATCGCGTAACAATGTTTTTTCAGAGTTTTCGAATACCTACCTCCATTTTAATGATATATAGTATGTTCTAAATATTTTCCAAAAAATTCATTGGATGTAACATTAACAAAAACAAAATAATAATAAGATGCCTTTAAAACAAAAAATTTGTTTACTTTGTTTACTGTCAGTTAAGATTAATTTGTTTTAAAGATTTCGCATTAAGATGTCGTATAAATTAGAAACATAGAAAGGTATTTACAGGATAGTTGAACGAATGCCCAACACCGTCGAATATTTTAGAATGAAAACATTTTACGTAGAAACATTTATAGAACAATACAAGAGTACGAGCTGGAAATACAATGTCTGTATTTGAAAAGCATGTATCTATTCGAAACTTGAAAAATGATTATATTAAGCAATCAGGAAGATAACATATAAGAGAGAATTTCCAGCAGAATTTGTACACCAAAATTATGGACCAGTCGGATAAACTATGTTTATGTATGTTATTTGGGAAAAAAATAACTCTTATGTTGAATATCCTTAAACATAAAATAAACATGTTTTTATGTTTCAACTTTATGTGGTGTTAATATTGATGACAGGCATACGGCTCATTAGTATGCACAAGAACAAATCAAATTGTATAAACTATATATATTATAAACTTTTTAAGACAAAAAATTTTTGAGGCTGCATTTTTTAGAAAAACTAGCATTTAGCCGCATAGATCCCCATCTTAGGGTGCGATCGACTTTAAACTCATCACCAATGTCTTTAAACATAGAGTTTTGTAAAGTTTGCCAAATTAAGCCTCCTGCAGAACCATATGTGATAAGATGAAATTTGCTTGGAAGATGCGACCCATGCAGATCCAAAAAAGTACTGCAACAAGTCGTGTCAAAAAATTACACACATCTATGACGTGCGCTGAATTTACATTTGAAAAAAATCAGTATTATTTTCTGTGTATATTTGTTTTTGGGTAAGTTTGATTTTGAATTTCATAATTAATTTTTTTTTAAAGGTTGGCCAGACGTCACTAGTTGAGTCCAACTCTATCACGTCAGTTTGCGATTCCTTATTATTAATTATTATATTTAGAACGTTTTCTGATGCAAATATACAAAGAATAATCAAAAGAGGAAAAGATGAAAAAATTCTTCCAAAAAAAGAAAAAATAATAATTAATTCTGGTCAAAAAATAGTACTTTTTTGACTATAAATCTACAGTTTATAATTATTTGTGTTCTTATGTATGAACTATCCTATGTGCTTTAAAATTCCTATTATTAACATTTATCTCTCTTATTTACATTTTCACATTTTGGATTTCTAATGGTTTTGATCACCGCTTAAAATTTTAGTCAAGCTTAAAAATTTAACTTAAAATGCTAAGCTGGTGATTTTTGTTTAATTTTAAAACAGTTTTATTGATATACTTAGGTTTTTTAGTTTTTGGCCAAAAAATATTTAATGAAAGTTAAGTTTGCGACCGTCAAAACTTGTTTAAAAATCAATTAAAAAAGTTTCAAAAAAGGAGAATGTGTCAAAAGTTTTTCTTATTGTATTAAGAACCTAAATAAGTATGTAGTTATTAAAAAAAAATAAGGTCACAGAGTATTTAAAGTCTTACCTGGGCCCAGCGTGCAGTCTATAAATGAGCAATAAAAGAGACCCTTTTCCGACCCTATACTCGAGACCCGGCATGTGGTTGTATGCATTAATAAGTTTACAATCTATTGTTTAAATTTAAAAAATACCTATATGTGAATAATTTTTTTATAAGTAAAAATAAATAAATAGCGGAAACGTGAAGATTTTTTTTCTGATTACAACCATATATAATACTTACGCAAAATTTGGAAGTTTACAGACTAGACAACAAAATATTCTAAATTACATTGAGAAAAGAACAACGTTTATAATAATATAAAATATCTCTAGCGCCTGTAAACTTCAAAATTTTGTGTAAGTATTATATACGGTTTTAATCAGAAAAAATTATCTTTACGTTTCTGGTATTAATTTACTTTTTATTTATAAAAAATTAATCATATATATTTTTTAAATGCAAACAATAGATTGTAAAATTATGAATGCATACAACCACATGCCAGATCTCGAGTTGAGGGTCGGAAAAGGGCCTCTTTTATAGCTAATTTAAAGACCTCCCGCTGGTCCCAGGCAAGGGGTGACTTTAAAGACTCTTTAACCAAAATAAATATATAACACTTAAAATTAAACAAAGGTACAATAAATAATATAACTTAAATAAAATAATAGTCAAAAAAACTTACTGATAACGAAACTAACACAAACCTTCCAGTCGGATATACTCTGCTCCTAACACCAGGCGATGCTGTAACTAGGACACTTGTAGTACTCCTGTTCAAAAACGACGCGTAATCGTCGCCGTCTCGACGTAGTTTTTCAACAACGCGACGTCTCTCGACGCTCTCAGATCGCCGACTGAAATTTTCACTGAAACTGTCACGCGGTTTCGGTGTTTGAACATGCCGGCGTGATTCTCTTATGGTCGACACTCGGGCCAAAGGTATCGGCGAGATTGGTGGCGGAACCGCGGTGGAAATTTGAACTGCACCGACATCTGACGGTGGGAGAGTAAAACGTACTCGACGAGGCTGAAAAACACTTGTTTTAAACACTGTAACGATTTAAACAGCGTTAACCTTTACATTATAAAAAATGTTTCTAATTGAAAATTAATGATGTATTTTAAAATATAATTAATATTTAATGTATCCGGGTCATCCATTTTTAGATCTGGTTGTTTAATCTTAAATATTTCTAAATTTTGTCTTTTGATAAAAAACAACGTTTTAGTAAGTCTTTGAAAAAGCTTTCCGCATACAAACGAAAAGTCTAGATCTGTTCGTAAAGACCCTTAGATCATTTTGCATCTAAAGAAATTTTGTCAGTATAGGATCATCTCCCTGCAACCCTCAACCAGCAACAAAATTTAGCTTACTGAGTCAGGCTTGTTTGAAGCAGGAACTATAAGCTAGCCTAGAAATATTTATAAAATTTTAAATAAATTAGTTTTTGCGTAATAAAAATACAACATTTGCCGATAAGTTGTTAGTTATAGAAATTATTTAGATATCCAGCAACAAACCAAAAAGTGAAAGTTCGAATCTGAAATGCATCAACAGATGAGAACTTCGAAATTAAATTTTAGCGTTACATATAGGATAGTAAAATGCTACGTCTGGCCCATTCTTTTGTACGGGATCGAGGCATGGACGTTTAAAACAATTATTAACAAGCTTGAGGCTTTTGAGATGTGGACCCTGCGGCGAATTCTAAGAGTATTTTGATCATGTGACAAATGAAGATATTCTTCGGAGAGCTCGTTTAGTAGACCGGGAACTTTTTTAGAATATTAATAGGAGAAGAATTGGCTATCTTGGACATATACTACGCTTAACGTTATCATTGCCAACGCATAATTCTCCAGGATAAACTAGAGGAAGGAAAAAGACGAGTAGGTAAAAGAAAACTATACTGGCTCCGAAATATAGGACAATGGACAAAAATTCGGGACTTCCAGGCACTGCATACGCTGCAATTATTGGATAAATAAGAGACGATGTACACCTAAGCAGAAATCTGCACGGCTTTTTAAAAAGAAGAAAACTCCTGCATTAATCGTTGAAGTCAAATTGCAATATAAACGTTTGTAAGAACTTCTTTAACGTTTTTTTAATATAAAAGAGTTATTTTCGGCTTAAAAAATTACTAAGTTTGTTCTTGTTGTAATGAAAGCTATGAATCTTCGATCTGGGAAGTAAGAACAATTTCTTAGAATCTAACTGAACTAGAAATTTATCTAGAAGCATGTGGTGTGGCTATTAAATAATAGAAAAAAAATTAAAAATTATTATATCTCTACACACCGCTCCATTTTTATTGGTCAAAGCAATCCTGGAACTCTTTCTTTGCAAGAACATTTCTCCGTTAATTTCACTTTACTTTTTTTATCGACCAAAACTGGGTTTCTTTTAAAGCAGACTTAATCTTTGGAAACAAGAAAAAACAACAAGTTAATTAATCAGGCGAGTAGGTAGAATTTTTTTTGTAATTTTTTATAGTTGTTTCTCATTTTTTTTACATTTATCATTTTTTTTTCGTTTTTATTCTTTTATTTTTGTGTTCTTTATAGGTTTTTTTGGCATGTTTGTCCGTTTTTTTTTTGGTAATTTTTTATTACTATTTTATTTTTATTATTTTCTTATTTTATAATTAATTACCTTCGTTTGTAGCAACACAGTTTCAAATTAACGCTCCAGAGTGCATTGCTTTTGCGCCTGAATTGAGTTCGTACCGGACGAGATCAAGTAGTTGTAATTAACTCACACCAGTCATTAACATTCTCACTAATCCGTCGACGGCGGTTGAAACCCGGAATCTTTTTATCCTCGGAAGACATTGAGCAAACAGGGTTTAAGAAGACAGTTTAGAAACACAAGCTCCCATGACACGAACGTCAAAGAGAAGAATCAGAAGCCGATTCTTCAGAAGGACTTCTCCATGGACAACCAGGAAGCCTGTTAAGCGTATAGTGACTGTTACATTACTACCAGACTTCCTACGAAGACTCTGACATCACCAGAGCTAAGCCCTGGAAGCTCATAGCGGTCAAGCCAGCGAACTCTACATAGAGGTGGACCCGATTGGATCACACCCTAAAGATTTATAAATTTTTACTGTTCGCCGACAACATCGCCATAAAACCAGTCAAAAAATAACTTAAAAGGTTTTTAAGGGTTTTTATGTTTTTCTTATTTTTTTTATCGTTTTAATTTTAGTAGCTTTTTTATTTATTTTTTGATTTTTGTTTATTTTTTACTGGTTTTTTAATGTTTTAACTAATTTCTTTCATTTTTTGTCTTTATCATTTGTTTTTTTTCTTGTATTTCTCCTTATCTTATTTTTTTGTTTTTTGGGTTTTATACATTTTTTCTTTTAACTGGGTTCTTATAATTTTTTTGAACGGTTTGTTTTCAATTTTTCGTTATATATTTTTTAATATTTTCACTGTTTTTTTTTGTATTTATTTAAAGATTATTGTTACGAATACACATTTAACTTATAAAATCCATAAAATTGTTATACAAATGTATAAACCCATTAGGACATCCTATTAACAAAACTTTTAAAACAAATATTCTTATCTCTCTATTTCCACCAGAAGAATAACTATAAAAGCAAACTTACCGAACGAAACTTTTTGCTGTTTCCATCGTCGGAGATGTGGAGATTACCATTCAATTTCTTGTTTGTTCTTCTGGGAATTGTTTCAGTGTGATAGTGTGATACGTTTACCCTCTGGGGGGGCCGCCGATTCGGATTTCCAGCGGCCCCCGTCTTGACATCAATCGTCCTATATTGAAGTGCTGGAAGTTCAGCAACCCTTTTCTGAGTTGCTAATTTTGATGTGGGAGAGTATCCCGCCTAGAAATTTTCTATTTATTGAAATAGATCTGATGAAGCTTATTATTTAAATTAAAATAAATAAAAATATTTTTCACTAGGTTAATTAAAGATTAGTAAAATACAAGTTATCAGACTCAAAATTAAAATTTTATTCAATTGCCAAGTAACAGAAACAGACAAATAAAACAGCAAAGGGCTAAGGCTGGTAGAGGTGAGCTAAATGTTGATTTTAAAGTCCTATTGAAGAAGCTTATCAGTCGCTTTGTTTTTGTATTTGTACACAAAACAGAATTATCGGTGTTGTTTGAGTTTTTGATTGAGAAATGCGCTGTGACGTGTCTTTTCCCGCGGGGAGCTCTCCTATATTTGGCAAGGAAAAAGAAATCCACAGAAACCTTTATTGCGAATTTAGTTAATGTAAAATTGATTTGTTAATAACAATTTACCCTACCATTGTTTGGAAAAACAGTTTTCAGATTAGGTTACAGCAAGAAAAAATACATAAAAAAAACATTCTTGATAAACAGGGGTTAAACGGTCTCTAGCTACCGAAGTAAACTGGTAGCCACCTTTTAAGGGATTAAATCATTACTGTTTGTGAGGATTTACATCGTATGCCACCTTACCGCAATTGACGCTTTGCTTAACAATAAAAAAAAAAACAATTAAATGACTTTACAAATTCTTCAAAATAAAGATTTAGAGCAAAGTGCGGTGTAGTACAAATATTTTGGTATAGTAAGTGACTGGTCTCACGTAATTCGTTATTTTTAGTTTTGCTTCCATTAGATTGAGATATTAACATAGTACCTACGATGAATAATTGCCAAAATTGTGTCATAGTTAATGACCAGAAAATTTATACCTACTCAGAATATTCGGAGGTTATCGGCGCAAGTGAAAAACGGTTGTGTGTTTCGACCATTTACTACTAGAGACAGCGTTTTCTGCTGCCGATGCGAGACTGCTATTCAAGAAAGGAAGAAACAATTTGGGATATGCTATCTCTCTTGCACCTTTAACCTGAGCAGCTAGTGGGATGGAGAGTAGTAGTTACCAGCCATTCAAGCTAACAGTGCGAAAGAGAATTCTTTCTATGGTCTAAAGATGGATGCTATATGTTTGTAAAGTTACTATGAAGTCCTAAAAAATTGACTGTCTCCTGCAACAAAGGACCTTGCACAGAATTTGTTTTACTGTTTAAGGTTTCCGCATATTCTGCATTTATGGCTTTCATGGTTTACAGGTTTTTCTTCATTCTGTAAGAAATCAGGTAATGACTGTTAGTTAATTCTTTTTTGTTCTACGTTGGACTGTACCTCTTCAAGCACACATCTATTTTATTTAAATGGCGCTGTGTGCTTGACCATGCACAGAGGTCTTCAAAGGAAGTGGTTATCTGTCTACGGATCTAGGCTTTCAGACGGTACCCTTAGAGACCTCTATGAACGGTACAATAAGGCAACCTGTTTTTGCCTCACAACGGGCGACTTTAACTTTAAAATAAATAATATTTAAAAAACACTAGAAGCTACAGCCACGTCCCTAAAAAAAAATTAAAAAAAAAGTTTTAAATAAAAAAATTGAAAAAAAAAAATAAAAAAAAACAATTTGTAAAATCATAAAAAAAGTGTTATTAAAAAACTAAATTAATTTAATTAATTAGAAAAGTACATAAAAATTTAAAAAATACAAATAAATAATTAAAAATAATTTTGAAAACCCAGGAATTAATGAAAAGTTAAAAAATATAATTTGCAAAAAGCACAAAAAAAAACAAGGAGTAATTACAAAATTGTAAAACTATCAAAAATATTCTAAAAATTTGTACAAAATCTTACAAAAAAAAAAGAAAAACTGAAGATAGAAAAGCAAAACCAATTTCGTAATATAATTTTTTTTCTACAACCGTGCGTAAAGTATTATCTTTACGCACGGTTTAAGGTTCGTAAAGTTTAACTTTTTTTCACTAGTGAAAAAAAAAGTTTTTTTTAACTAGTAAAAAAAAGTAAAATAAGCACCGTCTTTTATAAGATTATGCAAAGATTTTTAAGTGTGTTATTGGCCGAGAACGTAAGGTGTCTGGCTTCTACCCAGCTGACTAGGGTTCAATTCCGGGTAAGGAAACTTTTTTTTATTATTTAATTGTGTAAATTTGTGTAAATATATTTAATTGTTAAATTATTGCAGTTTAATACATACAAAACTAGATATTATATTCAGTAATTTTTAATTTGATTTTTAATATGACAGAAATATCAGTTCATGAATAAGGGTACCTAAGTATTTTTATTTAAATATACGTAGGGTCTGACTGATTGACATTTCAATTAATTTATAATTCAAGCATTTCGCGTTTCTATGTACCGGTATTATAGGTAAGATTAATTTAGAAAATAAATATTTTGTTATCTAAAATATGTTTTAAATATAATATTTTTTTTGCAGTAGTGCGTAAAAAAAAATCAGTCCTATACTTGTATTTCTTGTAAAGAAATTCGGTTGTAGAAAAAATATTGTATGCAACTCGTGCGTAAATGTTCCTTTTTTGACTCATGTGATTGTCGCATTCGCCTGCGGCTCATGCGACAACATTCACATTCGTCAAAAAAGGTCACTTTACGCACTAGTTGCATAAATAACTATTTTAAATTATTTCATATATGAAATTAGCTGTTACAAACTATAAAATTTTTATATCCAACTATAATTCCATGTTTAATTATATTATCAAATCCTGCTTTTAAAATTTATTACAACGAAATGGCATTTCTCCGATTATGCCAGGTTGTTCTATTTCTATATATCTACTTTTCTCCGACTTGATCGCAAGCACACCGAGATCGAAGTTTTATTTTTCATAGAGAAAAAAAAAGCAGGTATAATCCTGTACGCTGTACGATCACAGTAAATTAAATTCTTCTCCTTCCATTATCCTTCCGATCAACTTTTAGTATGATTTTCAAAAATTCGTTGAAACCTCTTTGCACCTCTAATATAGATATGATAATGAGATGCTGTTATAGATTTGCTTTTAAAATTCCATTCAGTGTCCGTTGGATATTCAAGCTTTAATCTTTTTTTAGAAATAACTTCATTGTATGTCTAAATTATTTATTTTTCATGGTAAAAAGATCTATTTATTGTAGTAAGCTAAGAAATCAGTTTATTAAAGTGAAACTTTTATTACATCGTTTTTTGGTGTGTGTTAGTGCATGTCGCATGTCGGTCGACCGCCGAGTAGGAATAAAGTATAAAGTAGGCGGCGCCTATAGTTTAATACAAAATGTACGTGAGTGAGCAGATCTGCTAATGAAAACAATTCTACCTATTCGTATTAATACGAACTTCGACTGCGTAAGTATCTACGATATGTAACGTCGACGGTTATATTCTACCTATTCGTATTAATACGAACTTCGACTGCGTAAGTATCTACGACATGTAACGTCGACTGTTATATTTTACCTATTCGTATTAATACGAACTTCGACTGCGTAAGTATCTACGACATGTAACGTTTTAAAAATATTACACTCGTAAATAATAATTTTTGAAACTGAAAATATGGAACTTGAGCAATAAATTACGTAACATATATTAAATAAAATATCTTTTAAAATTAATCAAATCACTTTCATTTTTAAATAAATAAACTTTGCAATTATCCTAACCTTGTTATATTATATTCATCTCATTCTTTTGTCGATTTACTGAAGTTTTCACTTCTATCGTGTGTGAATCGCACACACACCTTTTGATTTTGATTGTGATTTTGATTTTGATTTTGATTTTGATTTTGATTTTGATTTCGATTTTGATTTTGATTTCGATTTTGATTTTGACTTTGATTTCGATTTTGATTTTGATTTTGATTTTGATTTCGATTTCAATTTCGATTTCGATTTCGATTTAGATTTCAATTTCAATTTCAATTTCAATTTCAATTTCAATTTCAATTTCAATTTCAATTTCAATTTCGACTTCGATTTCGATTTCGATTTCGATTTCGATTTCGATTTTGATTTTGATTTCGATTTCAACGCCAATAGTTTGCAGTAGCTGACAGTGTAGTGTGCTCCAAGCTATATTATTTGTGTTTAATTTTATTTATATTCGGTCCATTCCAATTTTTTAAGTATAAAATTAAGATTGATAAAGCGATTTTTATACCCTTAATGGAATATTATTCGAAAAATTTTTAGTTAAATGTCTATAGTGTGAAAAAAAGTTTCACTTTTTCCGTGGTTTCATAAAACCACACAATGCTTTTTTTTGACAAATTTATTATTTGTTTTTTATGTTATATATTGTCATGTCTGCTACTAAACTATTATTTATACTATCAGCTAACCAAATAAGTTCCTGTTGAATTGATTTAGCCGATACTTGGTGTAGATCATTGGCGTAGATCCATAATATAAAATATTAAATAAATGACTTAACTTAAAAATCTACAATAATAGTGTAAATTTTTAAGTGAGTGTTTCATTTATTTAATATCTTAAATAAATTCCTGCAGCTTTTGGTAGAAAAATTTAATTGTTTAATAAAAAACAAGAAGACATTATTAGAATATTAAAATACTAAAAGTATTGAGATTTTCACAATATTTATTTAATGTATAACGCGTTTCACTATGTTATAGCTTCATCAGATACATAATTAAAATCGAACTTACAAAGTTATGATATAAATAAAATGAAATGTGACATAATGACACAATGATGGTCGAAAATCATGTCTATGTACTAATCCTGTATATATTACTACTATCGTAAAAATTTATTATTATTAACTTTGTCCTTATTGCAATTTGTAGTACATTTGTTTTATTTCAGTTTATTTATACCACATGATTTTCGACCATCATTGTGTCATTATGTCACATTTCATTTTATTTATATCATAACTTTGTAAGTTCGATTTTAATTATGTATCTGATGAAGCTATAACATAGTGAAACGCGTTATACATTAAATAAATATTGTGAAAATCTCAATACTTTTAGTATTTTAATATTCTTGGAATATGGATTTTCATCAAGTAACGACTAAGAATATTCAAGACATTATTAATTACAATCACATTCAATGACTTTTTGCCAACGCGAAACCAATTTTTGTATGCGTGTATTGTAGAACTCCTGGATTTGAAGTGAAAAAAAAATATGGACTGCATTTAGTTTATATTCTAGAGTTGTAAACTGTCTGTGCCGTATGCTGTCAAGAGAAAAAAAGGGATTATCACTTGGCGATGTGTCGGAAGAATATGGCGGCTGCATCAAAGTTTCCCAGTCGAGTTCAAAATTTTTTTCTCAAGTTACTCTTGCGGTATGAGGCTTGGTGTTATCCTGCGAAAATATCACTTTCTTCTGATTGATTACTGAAGGCTAGTTCTGGGCAAGAGCTGTTTGTAGTCGTTGCAGCTGCATATTATGCCAGTTCGCAGTGATAGGTCGACCCCCTTCCATGACTCATGACAATTCCAAAACTTGTTTGGGTGCAAGCCTCGGTTTTTTATGGTACCGAATCAGTGGTGGACAACTAATAATACAATCGCTTCAAATTTGAATACAAGATCCTTTTTGCGTCGCAGGTTAATAACCGGTTAAGAAACGGTTCATTGTCGTTGCGTGAAAGAAAGGTGAGACTACTTGAATTGTTATCAATTGTTAATTCATGTGAGACCCATTTGCTTTTCTAGCTGATAAAGTTGCAAACACATAGTTTTAGAACTTACCCTGAACATTTCTGCAAATTTAAGGACACGGTTTGCTGGAATTTACGTCCACAACATGTCTAAAATTTCGTTGTTTATGATTTTTGGTCTCCCTGAGCGCAGTTTTTGTACCAGGTTTGTACAGTACAACTTTTTCAGCAACTGTGGATGGTTGTTAAAAAAAAAATTCTTACTAAAGTGATAGCAGGAAACAATCGATCAAAAATATAAGCTATATATATGGCAATTTGCGATATACAAAAACCGCAAGAATTTATTTGTTATGTGAATATTACTTTTTTTTAGGTTTTTCTTTTATTTCTTTTATGACATTGTCAGAAACTACAAGTAGGATACAGAAACATGAAACTAATAGAAAAAGCAGAAAGTGCTTTTGCTGACGATTTAGTTATATACGCCAAAAATGAAAAAGATCTACAAACCAATCTAGATATATGGAAAGAATCCCTACAACAAAGAAACCTAAGAATAAATGTAAATAAGTCACAAGTAATGGTTATAGAAAGGAATAATGTAAATATATTGTAACAGGATAACCGTAAAGGAAAGGACCTTAATTTGAAAGATTGTTTTTCGGTTATTCTAGAAACTTCTAAACACACTGACTAGATTAAATAATGTTTCTAGCAAATTCTAGAAAGTTCTAAACACACTGACTAGATTAAATAATGTTATATATAAGGGAATGTATGGGCAGTTAAAGGCAGTTCAAGTTCAAATATTCACAAGAGTTCATTGTATTGTCAAGCAGTTTAGACGTTATCCAGCAGGGTTCCGTGTATCTTAACAATTTTGTAAACAAAAATTGTGTTAAAGTCCCCATAAGTGTTTCAAATTGGTGGCGTCAGCGCGAAGATATGTCCCAGCTGTCACAACGAATGACGAACCAACAAGAGGAGCTATCCAGTCAGATGAAGAGCCAGCGCGAAGATATATCCCAGCTATCACAACGAATGTCTACCCTACCAGAAGAGTTATCCTTCTCCCAGCAAATATCGCATTTGCGCTCCGAAATGTGCACACTTCATGACGAGCAAAATCAGCAACTGGCCAACTTGAATCAGCAAGTGAACAACTTTAATCAGCAAGTGGACAACATGAATCAGCAAGTGACCAACATGCGAGACAAGCAAAATCAGCAAGTTGCCAACTTGCGAGACGAGATCAACCAGCAAGTGCAGTCCGAAATAAGGAAGCTTCAACGGGAACAGGAAGCTTGTCGTCGAAACCAGCCCATCCACCACGGCGACGGAGATGCAAAAAGGAAACGGGGAGGTGACCCAGGTACGAACTACGATGAACCTCCGGAAAGACTTTCTGGCCAAATTACTTAAAACAATTCGACGCAGCGGCCAAAGCGAATGAATGGTCATCCCAGGAGAAGGCATTGTCTCTAACCGTAGCTCTGCGAGGCGAGGCTTTAGACGTCTTGCAATCATTGACACCGGATGAAGCTGACAACTTCGAGTTATTGGTAAATCCTCTAGAGATGCGTTATGGCCAAACTCATCTACAACCGGTGTACCGAGTGCGGTTAAAGAGCCGAAAGCAGAAAAATGGAGAGACTATCCAGGAATTTAAGGCGGAAGTAGCAAGAATGGTACGACTTGCGTATTCAAATGCAGCGGAGTTGCTCGACTAAGGGAAGTCACCGGTAACTACGACCATGTCGTTCATTCCGTTAGCGACGTCGAAGCGGTAGTAGAGAAGTTAATGAAGTTATCTTCAAAAAGAAGGCGCTCAGTGAGATGCTGGAACTGCGGAGAACTAGGCCATATAAGAAATACTTGCCCCCAAAAAGAAAAAGCTTCTGCTGAAGTACCCCAGCAGCAGGAAAAGTAGAACGGGTCGACTCCTGGAGGGCTAAATCGACCCCAAACATTCCCGAAGCCCCTCACACCATTAAATTGGCAACTCTGCGACATCACGTGGACAGCTTATATGTAGATGGCCTCATTGATTGGGAGAACTTTAGCATGCTGGTAGTCACTGGAGCTACGAAAACTATCGTTTGACCATCCATCATTATGCGAAAGAAGATGTGGCCTACCAGTTGGAGACTGCGTACCGCTACCGGAGATTCTGCTAGAGTCTACGGTGAGATACAGGTGACGCTACAGTTTGGTTCAACCTCTCTTGTTCACTCGGTGATGGTGGCTGACGTTGATGAAGATGTTGTTCTGGGCATGGATGTTATGCTCCATTGTGGTTTTAATTTGGATCTTCGCCGACGTATCCTTCGTACTGGTAATGAAGAAATATTCCTGCACCGAAAACAAGTTGACAATGCCTCGATTAAGCTAATCGATGATATCGAACTTCCAGCGAGCTGCGAATGTGTCGTCACAGCGCGGTTGGATGGACTGGAGCCAGATGGTGCCTCAGCCATGATAGAGCCGAAGAACCATGACCATGAATTGGGAAAAGGACTCCTTGTGGGTAAGACTCTTGTTAGATTCGTCAAAGAGGTACCCATCCGAGTTATCAACTTGAACGATCATCCAGTTCTTCTCCGAAAGGACACGGAAATGAAAAGTTTAGAACCAGTAACGGCCATAATTCACAAGGTAAACGTTACGGAAACAGATGAGACCAACGGAATTGAACAATTAATGACAAAATTAGATTCCTCTTTGTCAAAATTAGAAAAAAAACAGGTAAAAAATCTACTTTACCGTTATAAACCTGTATTTGGTTCTAAAAGTAAACTGGGCAGAACTGATGTTGTACAACATAGAATTGACACAAGTGATGCACGTCCGATTCGACAGGCACCCGGAAGGATGCCTTAAGTTAAGAAGGAAGAAGCAGATAGAGCCCTTTAAGAAATGGTTCAAAATGGCATAGTCGAACCATCCATTAGTCCGTGGGCTTCTCCTGTGGTATTAGTGAGAAAGAAAGACGGATCAATGCGGTTTTGTGTCGACTATCGAAAGCTAAATGATGTCACTAAGAAGACAGTTATTCTCTGCCAAGTATTGATGATGCCCTCGACGCTTTGGCGGCTTCTACTTTGTTTTCTACCTTGGACCTTAAAATCGGAAACTGGCAAGTTAAAATGAATCCTGCAGACAAAGAAAAGACTGCCTTTACCAGTGGATCAGGGTTGTGGCAATTCACGGTCCTTCCGTTTTGTCTCTGTAATGCTCCTGCGACGTTTGAACGGCTAATGGAGAACATCCTCCGGGGTTTGTCATGAGAAACTTGTCTAGTTTATCTAGAGGACATCATCATAATGGGCAAGACCTTTAACGAACATTTATCAAACCTGGAAGAAGTCTTTAAAAGATTATATAAAGCTAATCTAACATTGAATGTTAAGAAATGCCACTTGTTCCAGAGACAGGTCAATTATTTAGGACATAATGTAAGCAAGGATGGCGTTGCTGTTGACCCCGCTAAGATTCAAGCCGTTTAGGAATGGCCAATTCCTATTGACAAACATCAGCTTGTCTTGTCACAGCTACAAGATGGTAAGGAAAGAGTGGTGGGTTACTTTAGCAAAACTTTATCGAAAGCTGAAAAGAACTACTGTGTAACTCGGAGGGAACTGTTAGCAGTTATAAAATCCATCGAGCACTTTTATAAATATCTGTATGGCAGAAAATTCCTGATCAGAATAGACCATGCCAGTTTAAAGTGGTTACTTATCTTTAGGGACCCAGAAGGACAGATAGCAAGATGGCTCGAAAAACTGCAGGAATATAATGTTGAAATCAAGCACAGACCTGAAACAAGACATCGTAATGCTGATGCACTTTCCAGAAGACCATGTCGATCTGATTGTCCCCATTGTACCCGTATGGAACAGAACGAGGAAAAACTTGCCTTAGTTAAGGTTGTGCCAGAAGACGAGAGCTCTATGCTGGAGGAGCAACAAGAAAACGATCCCGTTCTGAAAAATATTCGAGAATGGAAGAGAATGGACCGTCGTCCGTTGTGGAGAGAGATATCCTCATCCTCACCTGCTTTAAAAGTATACTGGTCCCAATGGAACTCTTTAATTTTGGACGGTGGGTTCGTTAAAAGACTTGTAGAAAATTCCGAGGGCACAGAAACAAGGAAACAAATAGTGGTCCCAAGAAATGCTGTACCAGAAATTTTAAAACAGATGCATAATGATAGTTCTGGAGGACATCTGGGTATTACGAAAACGCTGCAAAATATCCGAGATAGATTTTACTGAGTAAATTGCAATAATGATGTTAAAGATTGGTGTCGTAAATGCACTACATGTGCTGCCAGTAACGGTCCACACCGAAAACCGAAGGCGGAAATGCAGCAATACCTGGTTGGAAGTCCTTTTAAAAAAATCGCAGTAGATGTATTGGGGCCACTTCCACAGACCGATGTAGGAAACAAGTACATCTTTGTTGTAATGGACTACTTCACTAAATGGGTGGAAGCATATGCAGTTCCCAATCAGGAAGCCAGCACTTTAGCAGATATATTGGTTGAAGAATTCGTAAGCCAAATTGGGGTACCACTAGAATTACATTCAGACCAAGGAAGAAATTTTGAGAGCAAACTGTTTTAATAAATTTGCCAAAGATTAGGCATCCACAAAACGAGAACCACAGCGATGCACCCTCAGTCTGATGGAATGGTGGAACGAATGAACCGGACTATAACCAACTATCTGTCAAAAGTGGTGTCAGATTGTCAGAGGGATTGGGATCGACACATTCCACTATTTCTAAAGGCAATTCGATCGGCCATTAACGAATTAATTGGCCAAACGCCTGCGAAGGTCCTGTTCGGTAGAGAAATGAGGCTACCATGTGACTTGGTGTTTGGTTGTAAACCTGGTCAAGAAATGGCCCGTGAACAATATGTCGCCGATCTTCAGAATCGAATGGAGAATATACACAACCTGGTGCATGGAAAACTTCAATTATCTAGTGATCGGATGAAGAGGTATTATGACACGCGGACAATGGAAAAGAGTTACCAAGTTGGAGATTTAGTCTGGCTCTATAACCCCCGACGCCGTCGAGGTATTTGTCCCAAATTACAGAAGAACTGGGAAGGTCCATACACCATCAAGAAGAAGATTAACGATGTCATTTATCGGATCGTGAAAATTCCCAGAGGGCAACCCGTCGTGGTCCATCATGATCGTTTGGCGCCTTACCAAGGAAACCACAGTGGAGATGCGCAGCAGCTCCAAGAAGATGATTTGGCTGGCTCAGGGAGTGTGCGGGATTCCGATGTGGGAAATAACATTCCAGGAGGAATGAATCTAAGGAGGGGGCAGTGTAACGGGATAACCGTAAAGGAAAGGACCTTAAATTGAAAGATTGTTTTTCGGTTATTTTAGAAACTTCTAAACACACTGACTAGATTAAATAATGTTTCTAGAAAATTCTAGAAAGTTCTAAACACACTGACTAGATTAAATAATGTTATATATAAGGGGATGTATGGGCAGTTAAAGGCAGTTTAGGTTCAAATATTCACAAGAGTTCATTGTATTGTCAAGCAGTTTAGACGTTATCCAGCAGAGTTCTGTGTATCTTAACAATTTTGTAAATAAAAGTTGTGTTAAAGTCCCCATAAGTGTTTCAATATCAATAAAACTAAACGGAAATAATATGGAGCAAGTAGATGCGTTTCAGTCTTTAGGAATAAAAATAGACAAAAGTGGTAAACCGACGACAGAAATAAAACCTCAAAAACACTCAAAAAGACTCAAAAACAAGACCAGATTATACTATGCAATAAACAACACATTTAAAAAAACAAATAGTTCTCGAGAAAAAACAAAATAACCGTATACAACAAACCAACTTTAACCTTTGGTAGTGAATGCTGGATACTTAACGGAGAAGCGAAGAGCAAGATTCAAGCACTGGAAATGAAATATTTAAGAGCAGTAAAGGATGTACAAGAAGAGACAAAATTAGAAATGATTTAATACGAGAAGAATTAAAAGTAAAACCAAATTTAAAAAGCATTGAAAGACAACAACTAAAGTGGTTTGGGCATGTTGTGCGAAAGACGTACGTAAGACAAAACAAAAAGCGTATGGCAAGCAAGATCGATACTGAAAAGAACGAGAGGTAGACCAAGGAGAACTTGGAATGACGTAGTGGCAGCACCTTTAAGATATGAAGGCGTAACCTGGAACGAAGCACAGAAGAAAGCAAGAAATACGAAAAAATGGGCAAGATTTGTATACTCGTGAAATCTGTTTACTGATACTTTTGAAATTTTACACTTTTCTTAGTTTAACAAAAATAAGGTATAAACATCTTTTTATTAATTTCTTAATTTAACTGAATAAAAACTTCTAATTAAGCTTAATTTTAACGTCATAACTTATTAATTTAAATCCACGACGCGCTCTCCTCCTACTTACGCTATTGTGACCTACACCTTTTTTTACATTGACTTCGGATATGTATAGATGGTACAAATCTATTAAGTTGATTTTATTTATTAGTTCATTTGCCACAAAAATATGGCTAAATTTTGTTACTCTAAGAATCTAAATAGTATTTTTAAATTGAACCACACATAAAATTTTTAAGCATAAAATGAAACTACCATTAACAATATTTAATTATCAAGCAATTTTATTGTATTAAAATTTTAATTTGTTAATATTAAGCAAAGTGAAAATATATTTTCATAAGTTTTAATTTTTTGTCTCAAACTGTAATTAAATAAGAATTACCATTTAATAAAGTTAAGTAATTTTTCGTGTTGTTTACGTAATCTAAATATATACAAATTTACATTAAACACGAAGACTATACTAGAAAAAACTAAACAGCAATCAGCAAGAGCCAAACTGCTGTTAATGGTGCGGCGCCTGGTACAGTTCTAACACCCAAAAATGTGTGAAAAGTGCCTTCTTTTTAAAGTGAACATAGGCGTAACAAAATGGTTAATACGAGAGTACACATAAAATTGGGTTTGCTAATCTTCTACTTTGTATAAAAGAATAGAATTGAAAGAAAAAAATGCTTCTTTTTTTAATTCGATTCAGTCTTGTTTAATTTGTTACATTCCTACTCCTTTGGAGCTTATCCTATCTCTAAACTCAAGCTCTTGCACTATCTTTTGAGTGGTCTGTTTACCGGTCTTTGCGTGCTTGTTTTTTGTGACTTGTTTGCCCATATTTCTTCTGGCACTCTTTCCTGCTCTCTTTAATACCGCTTGCGTATGCTTCTTCTGCATTTGTCATAGTCGTTTGCTGTTCTGTTGCTTATGTTGTTTAAATAAGCTTCTATATTTTCTTTTGTTTAGTCTTTCACTTCATTAGTGAACCAAGGTGTTTTGTTTTTGTTGTCGTTAATGTCTACTGTTTTTAGTCCGACAGATTATATTGCAATTTGTATTATATTGTCTGTATTTGTTTCCAAAGCAATTGTACATCATTTTCCTTTCTTTAATGATTTTATGTAACTCTTTTGTTAAGTCTAGTTTTTGCTATCATTATTCAACGATTCTGTGTTAAATTTAATGGTGTAGTTATATATTTTTTTTCTTTACAGTTTTGTTGATCGGCATTGGCATAAAATGAGAGTGCAAGGCTATACTGAGAATCTCCTTGGCTATCCGTAATTAAGTATCCCATAGTTCATTTGTGCCTTGTGTTGCCTTGAATATATTCAAATATATAAACGATATATAAAGGCGAATTTACTTTTTAATATTTACACACTTTTTGTTTGACATTAAAATAATTTTTCTTATGTATTTGTTTGTAAATCCCTCCGACGCGCTTATGGAATTTTATCGAGCGTAAATTTTGCTATTTTCCACAGCTTATAATTTATTAAATTGTCAAAACGTTGTCGAAATACTCAATTGTAAGATGTTCATGACAAGAGATCGTTATTTTCTTTTAATAGGCATGCACTTTTATTTATTGAATACTTTCAATTTTATTATCGTGTTGTTGACGCCTTCGATTTTAGTTCTTTTATTGAAACACTTTAATATTTTTTATTAAAATATGTAGATTTAGAGAATTAATAAGAAAAATCTGTTTATATTTATGTATCTGTAAGGAAGTCTTTATATTTATTAAATGTTTGTCAACGATATTATATTCTTCAGGTGCCGTTATCTTAGTACTAGCGCGCACTGAATTTTATTTTTTATTTGCAACACGATCCTACAATCGTAAAAATCGTAAAACATCTCGGCACGCACTGCGATATAAAAATACGAAGATTTGCTCATCCTGAACATGGATTTTGAACGAGTTGCTTGTCTGGTTTGATCACTTTGGAAGAAGAATAAGAAAAAAGATGTGTGGAATTCATCATTTCACAGTTGAAAAGCCTATAAGAGAATTAGTTAAAAACCGTGTCTTTAAATTGCACCACCAATTTCTTATATTAGACAAAACGTGAAAATAAGGGATTAAGCAGACACCTAAATAGCACCACTAACCACTACAGGGGGTCGGCAGGTAGCTGCCTCTTTAGAGTAGGATGAACCCAAGGAAAACTTAGGAATTTATTTTAAAAGTGAATAAATAGTGAAAATATCTGAAATTTGAATTCATTTGACTATTGTCCACGGCTGAAATTAATCATTGAATTTAGTTGAACTTGTTTTTATTGTTTTAAAAGTGATTAAACAGTCATAATATTTGAAATTTGAATTCATTTGATTGTTGTCCACCGCTGAAATTAACCATCGATTTTGGTAAGTACCTACAACGCTTCAAATACTGTAGAAATGTAAAAATAAATTTAATTTTATTTTTTTACTCTAAAGTTTCTATATCTTTTTGTATATCTGTATATTATAATCTTTATGTAAATGTTTATATTTTTATTTTTTAATTAATATTTTAATTATATATTTTTTAATATACCTACCTATACCTACATATATTTAGAACTCCAAAGTATATTTAATTTAAATAGGGTGGACTTAAAAGGTAAGTTTCTATTATTAATAGAAAATAGTGCAATATTATCTGCAGGGGTTCCTAATCCTATATCCCAATTTTCGTGGTGCAATTTAAAGGTAGGATTTTAGACCCCCTGTAGCCGTGGTACAATTTAATAGCGCCCGTTAAAAAACATATATATATATATATATATATATATATATATATATATATATATATATATATATATATATATATATATATATATGATCCTTGATTATATTCCGAAAAACTCTGTGTTCATTATAGAATAAACATCCATATATTTGACACATTACTGATTATTGTTGGACCTTAAATTCAAGATAAAAATACTAGATGGCGAAATGCCATCTTAGAGAGGTTGTCAGTCACACTCAGGTGTGAGGCCGAAATTACAACTAAGCGCTGTCAGCGATATCGCATGAGATTTTGTAACAATCTATCGGATCGTTTTAGTATTAGAATCCACCAGACTATATTCGATGAGATTTATTTTAATGTTATCGTCGTAATTATAACTTGTTCCGATAGTGGTTTTACTGATAACCAAACTTTCTTGTTCGCTAAGAATAATTTTCAAATTCATTTTCCTATCTGATTTCTTCGTGGTACCTCCTCTGCAATACAAAGTCAATCGATATCTGCGAGGAGAGTCACGTTAGGGTTCAATATTTTTTTTAGAGGCGATACCAAATTATCGCCATTTTGTGAAGAAAGCTGAATTCTGACTAGAAACTCGGATTTCGACTACTAGAGAAAATTCGTCTCTGGAGAATTTATCCCGAAAGCCGCGACAGATAACCAAAGAAGCAGATAAGAGAACAAATTAATTTACGAGCTATTAATTAACCATATAAATATCCTATTGTTGTATTTACTTCTTTATAGATGTTATTATGACACAAAGAAAGTATCGAGAATATTTAAATATCATATTGTTGTATTAATTAAAATAATTGATTTTTTAAATACTTTAAAATAAATCATTTAAACGGGTGTTTGTGTGTGATTTGCTTAGTATGTACTCTGGCGCCCTAAAATTTCATAATTGGGGAGGACTGGTAAAACTCTTAAAAGACTCAGTGAGCTAGTTAGGGCATTTATTGGGAATTTTTACAGTTACAATTTTCAACCTCTGTGCGCGCAAAAACAAACAACTTCATAAGCTGCAATTTATTTTGAGACAATTGCGTCACGTTGTGACCGCAGAAAAACGTGACAAATGACAATTTTAAAAATCTCAGTGACTTTTTGTCGCATATGCATCCATATATTGCAATTTTGCGATAAAATTATCGATCGATAAAAAGTCGTAATGCACGCTTACGTTTAAAGTACATCGATAATATTTAAAAAACATTAATTACTTCCTTTAAAGTAATGTAGTAAAACCATTTTATTTTTATACATTAATCCGTTTAGCGGTAGTTGGTTGTGTGAAACTAAATTAAGATGTAAGTGCATAGTCAGTAACACCACTTATAAAACGAAAAAACATTTTGCAATTATCGCGCTATATCTTTATTGTTTATTTTGTTTTTAATGTTTAACAAAACTTTTTTTATTAATGCGATAACAGTTAATAACTACATTTCCTTTACTATTTAGTTTTAAATTTTACATTAGTTTGAGGGACTCTAGTTTGAGAATATTTCTTAAAATACCTCAGTAAAATTTAACGTTTCACCCCATTTTGTTTATATTAATCAATGCCTGTATTTGTCTGGAACAGAAAAAAAATTATAAACACAACATAAAAAAGACATTTAATCAAAATTTTGCAATTTTTTTCTTTTTATTTTATTATGTTAATAGTAGAATTTAATTCGCTTCAAACAGTGTTTAACCGAATATGTCGAAATTTTGCCTTGTTTTCGAGATAAATTTAAAAACTGACTGAGGTGCATTTTTACTCCTATACTATTAAAAATTTTGAAAAAACCACCACGGTTTAAGTGTAATTAAAAAAGAATGAAATAATTTAAAAAAACCGACTCAAATAATGTTTCTGAAGAGAGATTATTTATGGACGTAAAAAGCTTTTTGGTCCTCCGTCCAGAAACAATACTATTAATTACTTCAAAATCGTCCGGAAAATGGCATTTTCCGGCCTAGGCCAGCAAAGTAGCTTTTAGATTATCTAAAGAGATGGCGCTATGAGTTTGAATTTTAAGTCATCAAAAATACATAATGAATATTACAAATTTTAATTAAATTTATTTAAAAACTGCGTATAATATACTAAACTTACCTATAACTTTTTCTAAAAATAAGCAGGATTCTAATTTACATTTAATTACTCTTACAACTTGTATTTTAAAATTTGACATTTATTTCAATTTATGAACATCTTTATTATAAACATCTAATCTTGTATGTCACAAAGTAAAAAGTTTTTGAACTTCTTGTGTTTGCAACATATGTTAATTAAAACACTAATAACTGCTGAAGCTAAACACGTATATTAAGTATTACACAAGTTATTACACAATACACAACAACACAACTATATTATAAACATCCAATGTAGCGCTTATGCTTATATCTGTCGGCTCTCTTCTAGTCAGTGGCCTTAGTTCAGGTAGCACAAGCAGTCAAGTCTTGAACATAACAGAACTTTTAAAAATATTAAAAATTAGTCGGACCAAAAAATAGTGTGTGTTACACGTCCGGAAAATGTTTTGCAAGTGCTCGTATTGTTTCGCCTCGGTGCTACGCACCTCGGCTACACAACTTTACTCGCTCTTGCAAAATGTCATTTTCCGTCCTTGTGTCACAAATAACTATTTACATATGTTGAATTGATAAACAGAGATTTCGTTTTTATAACACTTATATACTAATTTAGGTCCTATATAGAAAAATGAGTTATTTGTGACAAAAAAATTAGGAAAAAAATTACTTTTTCAATGAATTTAGTGGATAAAAACAGGTTAATTGGCACAAAATTAAAAACAAAACCTCTAAAATTCGATGAATATTTAGGTTTTTCTGTTTTGTTCAAAATCTATCAGTAAAAAAGTACTATATAACTTAACAAAAAAAAATATTTATATTTATTAAAATAGTAGATCTTTTTAGGTAAGTATAATGTATGGTCTGGATACTAGCGCTACAGCGTTTTATTATTGACTAGCAGCCCGCCCCGGCTTTGCACGGGGATTAAAGAAAAATAACAAAAGCCATTAAATTTATTGGGTCAACGCTTCCCTGTTGTTTTATTTTCTGGCATCAAAATAAATTGATTTTTAGGTGCTCCGACCCGCCTTAGGCGGTTGGCCATGAGGAAAACCGATCCCTACTATTTGGAAGGTTTGACCTTGAGACTTATTATTAGTAAAAGCGAAAGATGTTTTGATAGGAATTTGAAGCGGTTTAAATAGATTTGATAGATCAGTTGGGATCATCGGTATCCTCAGTGTATGAGCTAGTTAACCAGCTGGTGGTTCAGTTATATTGGTTGCTACAACTTAATTGTCCTTTAATTCCTTTATAAGTAGCCTCGCCCCATTGCACATGCTAAATTTGTGATATCTGTCGTGATTATTATATGTATGTATGTATAGATCCGATATAACGAAATCTGTGGACACGATAGCGGTCGCATTTCTTAACGGATCAAAATGAAATTTGATACAAAAATCAATCGTCCCAAAATCTCGGTCAAGTTAGTTAATGGGCCAAATCGGTACGGCCGTTTGGGCGTGACATCAAATCAAAATGGAAAAAAATTCGTAACTTTTTTACTTCACCCTGTACAAAAAAATGTTAGCAGACTTTTTTGTTTGTCATAAAGAGACCTACAACTTTTTAAAACATTTTTTTCTGAAACGTATACTTTTAATATATTCAATTAATATAAACCTACTGATGCGCCTGGCTTACCAAAAGGGCCATTTTTTTTAATGAAACATAGCCTATGTCACTCGGGAATAGTGTAGCTTGCCAACGGTGAAAGAATTTTTGAAATCGGTCCAGTAGTTTCGGAGCCTATTAATTTTAAACAAACAAACAAACCTTTTCTCTATATAATATTAGTATACTTAGATAAATGTAACCATAGGAGCCCGTTTTTTTTAAACGCTGTAGAATACATAAAAAGGGTCTATCGTCAGTTAAAAAAAAAACTAATACTAAAAATCTCTCATCTCAGTTTTTTAGAATTTTTTGTTCTCCTGGATCTGGAAATTTGGGGAGGGCGAACAAGTGCATTGTGCAATTAGTGCATCCTCCCGTGTGTAGGGATATCCACACCTCAGGCTGTCATCTGACCTAGGGATTTAAAAAAGGTGATGACGCTCCCAAAGCGGATCTCTCTTACATCGGCTGGTGTACATTATATACTCTACCGTTTTCTCTTCTTGTTCGCAACCTCTGTATAGGGGCGATTCTGCTAATTGAGTCCTAAAGAGATGTTGTCGCAATTGTTAAGATTCCCACTGCTGTTCAGAGATTTTTTCTGGTCAATGCCTTAAATTTTCTTGCTGTTTTCTCGCCAGGATGAGGTAATAACCTTCTGGTCAGTCTACAGTTCGTTGTTTTATCGAAACACTGTATAAAGTATTGGTAAGAGTGCTTTTTGATAAGGTTCACGACAGCGGACATTGTTAGCTTGGAAGATGAGCGAAGGCTAACATATTTGTAGCCCGCAGCCCTCCTTGCTAAATTGTCTGCAATGTGGTTGCCTTTAGAGTTCTATTCAAGGTCAGTACTTCTGATTTAACCACACTTGACAAGTCATCCATAGCCCATTTTATTTTTAGGCTCATTCAAATCCCACACCTTGCTGCGTTTTTTATCCATCCGTATAGGCGCTCAGAGGGTTCACTACGTAGGGGTCTGCTGTCTTGTCTCTTAATATTTTGTAGGGTTTGTCAAAGACAAATTTTGGTACGACGACATACGCTCATGTTTATCAATGCTACATCCTTAATAAATATATCGGGGTGAGTCCAACTGTTACTTCCATTTCCCCGGTCGGTGTGCTTTGCATGGCTCCTGTTACGATCTTTAAATTTAGTTTAATTTTCTGATAGCTGTCGTTTGGTTTACTTTGAGCCACCACACGACAGCACAGTATGTTAACATAGGTCTCATGATTGCCGTGTAGATTTACATTGTGACCTTGGGTGGAGAATCCCCAGGTCTGTCCTATGGTTCGGCAACATTGTTCATAAGATATAAATGATTTTTTAACTCTGCTTTCTATTTTCCTCTTGACAGGCTTAGAAAGACATCTATCGATACTGCTAAGAGGAGAAAAAAAAACGCTTTTCGTGTCCCATGCCAATGTGAAGGCCTTGCAAGGGTAATGAGAAACAGGCTGCATGAAGTTACTTCAATAGGACTCTTTTTAGACTATTAGTTCATATTAACGGGGCAAGGCTAGACAATTTGCTCCATTCCTATTATAGAGGTGATAGTTGTTCACAATAGATCTGCAAAGGTCTCAGTGAAACAGGCTAAAAGCCAACCCGATATATCTATCTGTCCTATACGTTATCACGTATGGACCATTCAGACTACACCTTCGAAGGATGGAGATTCTGACACAGGAACCCACCTCGTGCCGACTGTGCGCCATGGACGATGAGACGGCAACTCACATTCTATTCTTATCTTCAATGACACGAACCCTGAATCCTATCACCACCTTGTGGAGCTAGTCATAGGAGTCAAATCTCTTAGAAAGGGAACTCCCCTGTGGCAACAGTAACTCAAGGAACTTGGGACACCTGGATTCAAGCCTACCTGAAGATCAACGTGGTGGTGTTGATTTTCAGCTGAACAAACTAGAGTCCTGCACGCATCGGGTGCATGTAAGGACTCTTGGTGCCGAACCTGGTCACAATATTCCCATAGAAAGCAGTGCTTAAAACATGGGGCTCCACAGAAGAGACCATGCCAGGTTTAATTAGATTAGATTAGATACGTTATCACTGTAGATATGTGCTTAAGGAATTATTGATTGTTACAACACACTAAAAAAAAAGACCCTGGTGGTGTATAAGTGTTTTCCTTTTAAAGGTAGTAGTATTAATTTTTTATAAAATCTAGAAAAATTACTTTTCTAGAATGACAAGAAAATAGAATCTATATTTACTACTGAATTCATAATAATTATATGAAATTTCTCGATATGTATTGTATAGAAGTTCGTGTTATCAAAAAATTGTCAGCTTCAATCAAGGCAACGTATACTTTTACTTCCTAAAATAATTTTGTCACATCAATTTATGTATCTAGTACATTTTAATTTTAAACCCTATCTGAAGGTTAAATTCATAAATCAAATACTTATTATTCAAAATATAGTTCCTGTAATTTATGTACTGCCGTCGTAGATGGTTTGAATTTGTCAGAAAATCATGTAAAATCTAATTTTTCAGACTATAAATCACATCCATAATTTGTTATGTAAAATACATTTACTTTACTTTACTTTACTTTATGTAAATTTATGTATGTTTAAAGTTTTATAATTGTAATTACAAAATTTTAAACGTAATGAAACAACAAAACCAAGTTTAACAACTACACAAGAATGTAAATATTAATTTAATAGTCATAAGTTTTTTAAATAAGGAGGGTGCGGCTAATAAGGTCCGACTAAGGAAGAAAATATAAAATAAAAACTATGCGAATTAACAAATTTTTATATTAATTCAACATAGACAGGAACAACTATAAAATATTTAAAAAGTTCGTCCTCTGATAGAAAGCATCTGAGAGCGCCTATGCTGAATTTAAGAAAAGAGTAGCTGAGCAGATGATTCCAACTAAAGAAAATAACTTAAACAGTACAACCCAGCCAAAAATGGTGCTATAAAAACAAAGTTTTGAGAGGAGCGTCCAAATAAAGCCACGACTTTGACTAATTTCTTGGTAAATAAAAGCAACATAACTCCTAATAGCGCACATGAACTTGAAGTAAGCGGTAATGTTGTAACTTAATTAATGTTTTTAATATCTAAACACAAAAACCACATTTTTTATATTTAATACAATAGCCTCAAATTACAGGTGTATCTTATTAAAAATTGGAATTTGCATTTAGATACGGTGCGACTAAACCGAGTACCAAAGTACGGGACTTATGAAAGTCTCTGAAATGAAATGAAAAATGAAATTTAGTAGGTTTGTTCACTTGATTTGACAATAAACCTGTGAATTTGCTTTCAACATACGTTAGTTCTAAAAGAAATAAGGATACATAACAAATTAGGAAGATTAATAAAATTGATAACGAATAGAACTGCAGTAGGTAAATATAAAAACCTAAATAGGAGAAACGGTTAGACAGGAAGATACGTTATAAGCAACTCTGTTTAACTTTGTCTTAAAATATATAGTCAAGAAAATAAATCAAAGTACACTTAGTAGGAAAGAACGACCAATTCTAGACTATACTGATGATATTGCGATCATAAGCAAAAATAGAAAAACAATGAAAGAATGTTAGAAGAATTAATAGCAGAAGGAAAAGTATTGGGATTAGTAATAAATCAAGAAAAAACAAAAGTACCTAATGAGGTTTTACAAAAAATTTTAAAATAAAAAGATTAAAATAGGATAACATACATTCGAGAAAGTTGAACAGCTTAACTACTTGGGAATATAACTAACAAACAATAAAGAAAAAGAAACAGAAATCAAAGAATGGATAATAAAAGCTAATAAGACCTATCATGCAAATAAAAAACTACTAAAAAATAAATCACTGAGCAAGAAAATGAACATGAAGATATACAAAACAATTATTCGACCAGCGTATGATATAGGCAGCCAAAACCATTAGTATGACAAAAAAGCAAGAGATAGACCTAAAAATAGTGGAAAGGAAAATACTAAGATCAATATTAGCACCAATCTGGATCTGGAAATTTGGGGAGGCGCGAGCTAGTGCTCAGCCAGCACTGAGGCCACATATGACCCATTGTGCATTCTCCCGTATGTAGGGATATCCTCACCACAGGCTGTTACCAGGCCTAGTGATTTAAAATAGGTGATAAGGCTCCCGAGGGGGATCTTCCTGACATCGGCTGGTGTAAGCCAGTACTCGCCCAACACGGATCTTCTGATTTCAGAAAAAGCAGAGCAGTCATACATTATGTGTTCTACTGTTTCCTTTTTTTTGTTCGCAACCTCTGCATAGTGGCGATTCTGTTAATTTTATCCTAAAGAGATGTTGTCGCAATTGGCAGTGACCTGTCAAGATTCCCACAGCTGTTCAAAGATTTTGTTTGGTCAATGCCTTAAATTTTTTTGCTGTTTCCTCGCCAGGATGAGATAATAACTCTCTGGCCAGTCTACAGTTCGTAGTTTCATATTAGCACTAAAAAAATGATAATGATTTTAGACAAAGAACGAACTATGAGATAATGATTAATTAATTAAGGAAGATACTGACGAAAATAAAGCAATAAAAAGCAAAATGGTTAGGGCATATATAGGGATCAGGACCAACAACGTCAATGTACTTAATATTGGAGTGGGACACCAGCTAGAAAAAAAGGCGAGGAAGGCAAAGATCGACATGGTTACAAGAAGTAATAAACTATTTGAATAGGGCCACAGGTTTACTGATTATTCTTCTTGTTATGATTGCTACGTTAACTTATTGTTTAGAAATCTGGTAAATTGAAGCAAATTATTAAAATATGACACTTTTATTATGATAGTTAGGCACTATCTACGATTTATAAGCGCTACTAGCTAAACTGGGCAAATATAAAAACTTAATAATGATGTTAGTTGTCAAAAAAGGGTTAACCTTAAAGCAATCTTTATTCTAGGCAACAAAACACTACTTCAATTTATTAGAATACACAATTTAATATAACAAAAATAATGATTGAAAATTTCTTTAGTAACTCACTGTATTTCTGGATTCAATCTTGAAATGGCACAGTGACACGTTTAATGTTGCTTTTATTTTCGCGATAAGAATTCCTCATTAATCATCGCGTTATTAATCAAACATTCAGAAAAGTTGTCATTGTAGACACCGACAAGGGTTTAGGAAGACTTGTGCTTTCTCTGTTGATATTCCAATAGGTGCGTGTGGACAACGCCTAGTTTAATATTCATCTCATTTCCCATAAGGTTTACGTAATCCTTTTTTGCTAATTTATTTGTATGTTGATTAAAATAAGGTGACTCGCAGTTTAAAAATAGGATTGAAATTAAGGAACAAAGCTGTAATTTGTTAAAATAAAATTCGTAAAGTGGTAAATAATAAAATCAAGTGTAAATTGTATCTTGTATAAGGTTAAATTGAAAACTTGGTTTTAAATTATAATACATAAAATTAAAAAAAAAAAGATCTTTAATAAAATAATGTGGCATATGTATTTTGTTTTACCTATATTTTTATCTCTTTTCTTTTAATTAAATTATTTATTTTAATATACCTTTAAGAATATTTTTTATTTATATTAAAATTTGCAATCGGAAAGAGGTTTCTGCTCTAGAGCGGAAAGTGACAGATGGTGGCAAGCTTCAACTTTTTATTAGGGATTTGTATGTGGAAAAACCAAATTTCACTACTTATCACAGAAATGAATTTTTATTTATTTGCTTAATGAACTGGTATAGTTTTACTTAATGTAAGGCCTAAAAGTTTTGTCACAAAATATTTATTGTTTTTTTAATGAAAAACCTATTTATCATAAATCACAACTTAATACATAAATAAACTATACTTTAGAATTAGGTTCTGCTGTATCAGACGCAAATTTCTTTAAACGTCTTTCATGACGTCCTGGACGGAATTTATATCAATTTTTCTTAGTTTTTCTTAAACTTCCGTGCTTTATCTTTATCTTATCTCGTCCAAGATTAACCAACCGGTTTACCGAGAGTAAAGCCCAAAAATCTTCTATTAAGCCAGCCCCCGACAAGTTTGGAGAAAAAATTGCGGTTGAGAGTATTTGAGGCACTTAGTCTCTTTCAATATTTAAGTAATTTGTCCATTAATTTTAACAGTATCGTGTTTTAAGAAGAACTATTTTAACGGGCAAGTCTCCTTGTTGACATTCCAATCTAGATTTTTGTTTTTTTCACCAATAACTTAAATCTCTGTGCACATGGCCTTTCATTTTTTGGGAAATTAAGACATCGTATACCCTGTCAGCTTTGGATACCCTCCTAACTATTTCGTAGATACTTTTTCTTATTTCTAATTTATACGACATCTTAAAGTAAATAATTCAACTAACATTAGTCAAGGTAAACAAATTTTGGTTCCCAAAGGTAAGTTGATATTATTTTTTTTTAATAAAAGCCAATTAATTTTGTGCTAAAACTTTTAAAAAGTATGTTATAATGTAGTTTTTGCAGGGATTTTTTTCTTGTTTTCTTAAAAAGCGTATCGTCTGTTCATATCCGATTTCTTTGCACTAGTAATTTTTTTCGAAGTCAATTGCGACCTGTCTTGCTATGGTTTAAGTATTAAATGGTAGTCCTTTTTTAAAAAAAGGAGGATGTTCTTAAGTCGGCCATATTTTTATGTCTGTTTCGGACTATCTCCGGTATATAGAATCCGATTTGAAAATTTTATTTAAAAGAATAGAGTGTCCGTGTGGTTCCATAGAAATTTGGTTAAGGTCTAGTTATCAATGTGGAAGATATTCCAGGAAATACCACAGTTAAGTTAATATGTTAATAATGATGTATAACATAAAAACATAATAATTAGCCCGGTTCTGTTCCTCTTTAAAGCCAAAGGCCTTTTCTCACAAGGAGAAGGAGTAAGCATTTAATCAAGGTGCTTGCTCACTGCAGGTTGGTGATTTCAGACAATTAACTTTTCTTTACAGTGTTTTTCCTTCACCGTACTTGCATGGTGTCTCTAGGTGTTAGACAATTTACTTATGTCTCCAAAAAGTCACATTGGTAGATGTCGGGATTGTTGGGGATTGAACTCAGTACCTCTTGCCACGGTATTTGGAAAGTACATAATAAATTTTCGCCCACATCTGACAAAGTCAAGTAGCAACTAAAAAGGATAAAATAAAAACCTTTTAAAAAAATTAAACCACCTTGAAAAAAAAAAAGAAATTGCACTAAAAAGCCAGAAAATCTTTATAAAAAAAAAAAATTAAAGCCACTAAGCTTCTAATTTCGATTTTCTAAAAGTCAGCACCAAAGGTAAATTATCATCTATGAAAACTTGATTTCGAATGTTAGTAACTAAAATCTTTTACAAAGATATAAACCATATATTGTTTCGTATACACCGTATATTGTTTTGCACTAGCTTTGCATTCTATCGGTATTTGTTCACTACATTTCCTTTCCCATCTGATTATAACATCTGTTTAGCATTTCTCTCTATGTTTTTTGTTTGTTGAATTTTTACAATCCTAAACGTTATTTTTTTTAATTTTCTTTGGTGTTAACGTTTTATCTTTTGCTTCCACACCATATTTTATCACTGTATACATCTCATCTAGATTGGATGTCTGATTGTAGCAGGTTTGTTGCTTTTTTTTTACTTGGTTTTCTAGATACCCTGCGCTTGTAATTTTCAATCTAAGGTATTTAAATGACAAAGCTCGGTCAATAGTGTTTGCTTTTATATTATGTCATGTATTTGGTCTTTTGCGTCCTCAGTACAATTTTTTGTAAAACACATGCACATGTTAACTTGTAACTAGCTGCCAATTTTAGCTATGTTGGCTAAATTTTATTACCAAATATCAAAATGCACGAACTTATAAACCTAAACTATTATGTTAGATATTTGAATCCATTGTTTAGATCGCAATCAAATAAAAAAAAACACCAACGCGATCTCACTACACTGAAGTCACGAAGCAAATACCGTAACAAACTTTTGTAAAATAAGCTTACAGAAAATTTTGTGTAAGCTAGTTTACATTTTTGGTTAGGCTAAGATGTATTATAAAATATTTTTATTTTATATATTCCTATTCTATAGTAGTCTCTTTTTTATGGTTTTTATTAATTCATTCATGATTGTGTTCAATAACCGGGGTCTGAGACAGTCACCGTGTCGAATGTCTGTTGTATAGAAATGTTATGTTAGGGTGAAGTTTGTTTAAAGGCATTCTAAAGTATTTGTGTACAAAGTATACACAAGTTCTGTCCCAAAAATATGTATAAAACGTGCTTTGATAGTAGTAATATAGGGTTGCGACTGAGAGGCATGTACTTCGACATTAAAACCTCACGTATGGTTCATACACACTACACAGCGTGTATTTGTTTATAAATAATTTTTCACCAACTTTGTATTTATTAAAATTGAGTAAAAGATTAGATTAAAAAAAAAACTTTTGAATTTTGCTTCAAATTTGGCAAAAACTAGTTGGAAAATTTTTCAAATAATTCAGCAGACGTTTAGGAATAATTTTATAGGTAAAATTTAAATAAAAGGTGGAATAGATAATCACAAGTTACACTGATAATTAATCACAAGTTTATGCGCATGATCTCGTAAAAATAGTTATTTTTGGTCCTCCGTCCAGAAACAATACTATTAATTACTTCAAAATCGTCCGGAAAATGACATTTTCCGGCCTAGGCCGGCAAAGTAGCTTTTAGATTATCTAAAGAGATGGCGCTATGAGTCATCAAAAATACATAATGAATACTACAAATTTTAATTAAATTTATTTAAAAACAGCGTATAATATACTAAACTAATAACTTTTTCTAAAGGTAAGCAGGATTCAAACTTACATTTAATTTCTCTCACAACTTTTATTTTAAATTTGACATTTATGTCAATTTACAACTACTTATCATTCGATTATGAAAATACAAATTTCGATTTTATAATTGCTCATTGAACTATAATAGTTCATTGTTTCTGCTATTTTTATATAAAATTATTAGATATTAATATTAATATTATCAATATAACAATTTTTACTGTGCTGCTTATATATGAGCACAGTATTCGTATGTATAAAAATTAAGGATCGTGAAATCGATTATCAGAAAATCATTCCTTATTACTAATTCTTTTAATCGTGCAAAAGATGTCAATAATGTCAATATACACCTAATCTTGTATGTCACAAAGTAAACAGTTTTTGAACTTTTGAAAATATTATAAAATTGGTCGGACCAAAAAATAGTGTGTGTTACACGTCCGCAAAATGTTTTGCAAGTGCTCGTATTGTTTCGCCTCGGTGCTACGCCCCTCGGCTACACAACTTTACTCGCTCTTGCAAAATGGCATTTTCCGTCCTTGTGTCACAAATAACTATTGTGACACAAGGATGGAAAATGACATTTTGCAAGAGCGAGTAAAGTTGAGTAGCCGAGGTGCGTAACACCGGGGCAAAACAATACGAGCACTTGCAAAACATTTCCCGGACGTGTAACACACACTATTTTTTGGTCCGACTAATTTTTAATATTTTCAAAAGTTCAAAAACTTTTTACTTTATGACATACAAGATTAGATGTTTATTGCCATCTATTGCACGATTAAAAGAATTAGTAATAAGGAATGATTTTCTGAAAATCGATTTCAAGATCCTTAATTTTTATACATCCGAATACTTTGCTAATAAGCAACACAGTAAAAATGGTTAAATTGAAGATATTAACATTAATATCTAATAATTTTAAAAATAGCAGAGACAATGAAGTATTTTAGTTCAATGAGCAAAAATAAAATCGAGATATGTATTTTCATAATCGAAAGATAGGTAGTTGTAAATTGACATAAATGTCAAATTTAAAATAAAAGTTGTGAGAGAAATTAAATGTAAATTAGCATCCTGGTTACCTTTAGAAAAAGTTATTAATATAGTATATTATACGCTGTTTTTAAATTAATTTAATTAAAATTTGTATTATTCATTATGTATTTTTGATGACTCATAGCGCCATCTCTTTAGATAGTCATAAAGCTACTTTGCCGGCCTAGGCCGGAAAATGTCATCTTCCGGACGATTTTGAAGTAATTAATAGTATTGTTTCTGGACGGAGGACCAAAAACAATATTCGCAGTGGAAGCTCTAGGCATAATCACGTTAGGAAAAAGGTCGTCAAAAGCAGAGCAATATGACAAAATGATTTTAGTTACCATTAATACGTTCTATTTAACGAGAAGGCATTTATAAATCAAATTAATATTAAAGAATATTTTATTTAAATAATGTTGCGTAATGGGGATAAAACAAATAATATTTAGTCAAGTAGTGATTGGCTTCTCCATCTCGATAATGCGCCAGCACATCCATAGAATTTTTTGCAGCAATTTTTAGCCTAACACAATATCGTATTGCTTTATACAAGCACAATCATGGAGATAGCTGAAACGAGGGTGGACGCGTTGGAAAAGCACTTTTTTATAATTCACGTTCACAAAGTTTCTATTTCGATACTAAAAACAGTATCGAAATAGATTCATTGTAACACTGTTTTTGGTAACTTTTTGTTTTACACAATTGGTTGCACTGCACTGATTTTCAACGAAAGAGTTCAGGTAGTAAATCAAGAAGTATGTTGTAGTAAATTATTAACTACATTATCAGCGTTATTGCTAAATTCGGAATATTTTATACAAATTTGACAAACATTCTAATTTAAAATCATTAAAACTGACAAGTGTCAAAACTGTCAAGATTGCCAACATAAATAAATATTTCGAAAAACACTCATTTTACTTTTTTTATACTTTTAAAAGTTCATTATAAAAAATAGTATGTAACACTCGAGTTACAATGACGGTTTGTAGTACTCGTTCTTTGCGAAACTCACCGCTTCGCGGTTCGTTTCACAAACTGAACTCGTACTACGAAACCTCTGTCATTGTAACACTTGTATTACAATATACTATTTTATATTTTTTTTTTGTAATTTCTGTGTTTAGCTTATTAAATTGTAGAACGTAATAGTCTTCTGCAATTGTTTAAGATATTCGATTGTCAAAATTCCTTGATTATCCCAAAATCGTCTTGGCATTTTAGAAACTGTGTTACCCTTTGCGACCTCTGTGTGACTGTTTTTTTTTCTTAAGAGTTTAGTGGTCGATCGAAGTTTCATCTACATTTATAAATCTAGAAAAAATTGGACTTTAACTCTTTTAAAAGGGTTTTGGAAATGTTTATTTAAAAATATAGACATTGAATTCTTTCCAAATATTCAGAGGATTTGGAAAACTCTTATCTTAACGTTTTTTTTTTATATAATTTGCCCAAAAAAAATGTAGGGTATTCCAAAAAAAAGTCCAGCGTTTTAAAATTGAGGATCAAAAGCTCTCCCATACCGTTCGTGGTTAAAATATGCCTAATACTGTTTCTGTTTTGTTTTAAATAAAAACTATTTTATTATAAATATAACTATACTAAATACGTACAATAAAAGTAATTTCTCTGATACATGGATAAGTTAGGTAACCATTTCTGGATATCACCATTGTCGATAACTCTTAGGTTAGATACTTCAGAACTAAAAAAAAGTTACAATTAGATATATTTTTTTAATTAGCCATGACAAAAAGAAGTAAATTTAAAGAGCGTAACCATATAATTTGATTCCTTTTCTCACTAGTGAAGGCAATGTACCTAAATGGAAAATTTGCATTCTTTAAACAAAACTTGTTTTAATACAAAACCTTTTTTGTTTATCTATAAATACACGGATCAATGGAGGTACACATAGTTAGGAGGCTATTGAGGCCTGTAAAAACTAGAAAGTAGTCTCATGAGTGCCAGAAACAACTCGATATTCTGGATTAAATTAATGGTTTGAGTGATAGGATATGAAGAAATACAAGGTAACAAGCTGGCTGATAAACGAAGAATTAACTACTATATTTAACAATCCGGAACCAATTCTAGGGATACAAGAATGTACGGTACAATGGTTCGAAGCAACCTGAAAGCCTAGATGTGTAGATATACAACTGTCACTGAAACATATCTATGGTAAAGCACTTTTTAGGACAAGCAGAAATCAGATAAAAGTTACTATGGAATTCTTTACAGACCTAGAACTTGTTAAGGGCAATTTTCAAACTATGGACCTTTTAAATACAGACCAGACCGTATCTGCAGATTCTGCGACAAGGAAACTGGAACAGTCAAATATACTCTGCCATTGTGAGCCAGTAGATCACATGAGACAGTTAATTTTAGGCTTATATTAATTAATTTATTTTACCAAATAACAGTTACACAGAAACCAAACAAGCAAACTAAAACTACATCGTTCTAGTTTCGTCGACCGGACAAACACCAGACAACCAAACATAACTCAAACTCTTAATCGTCCATAAATATATATGATTTTCAGTTGTTTTAGATTTGTACAGAATAATTCAAAATTCCTAAAATGGGTTCCATAAACTAATAGAATAAGGTGGATTGGGTGTCATAAATAAATGAAAAACGTACAGTAAATCAACAATTTGTTGAAAAGTTTTAAAAACAAAAATGAAAGTATGTGTATTTTTTATTGGTATTGTTTTTTTTATTTACTATAATCTCCGTCAGCTGAACACACTTATTCCAATAATCCTTCAGTAATTTTTTACCACCTCTGTAATGAATCTCCGGATACCCTGCAAAATAATGTTCCACTGCTGCAATAGCTTCTTCATTAGACGAAAAACGCTTATTACAAAAGTTTCTTCAAAAATAATAGTCGGAGGGAGCTAAATCTTGTAAATGCTCAAGCAATTCATACTTTTATACGTTCAATTTAGCCATCGTCAACGAACTTGTGTAAACGCGTGTCTTGTCAACAAATGAATATTTTCTTCTGTAAACCGGGTCTTTTTTTTACGAATTTATGTATCCACCTGGTCCAAAAGGTTGCAATAATATTCAGAGTTAATGGTTTTACCTTTTTTAGGATAATCAATCAACCAAGCTCTCAAAAAACTGATGCCATAACTTTTTTCACTTCACTGTAAACGTTTTTATTTTAGTTTAGTTTAGGATCATAATAGGAGATCCAAGTCTAATCCATAGTTATAAAAACACACATAAAACCGGTTTTATTCTGTTTAAAACGCTCCAAATTACGCAGAGAAATTTATTTTCGATTCAGTATTTGTTAATTTATTAACGATTGCGGCACTTTCCGAAAAGCTTTTCATATGTCATTCTTCGTGTAATATATATGGAGAACACGTTCATCTGAGATGCCTATGGTCACAGCAATTTGACGCTTACTTAAACTTTGATCTTTACAAACAATATCATAGATTTGTTTTGATTTCTGTTTTTGTTGCACTTTTTGGCCGTCCGCTATGTAGTTTATCTACGATGCTTGTACGATCAAGTTTAAACTCTTAACCCATCAATACACAGTTGGCAATAAAGGAGCAGGTTTGGCATGAATTTTTCTTACTGGTAAACTCTCCAAAACAAGGACATTTTTATCTGCAAAAAATTCAGCTTTTTCCATTGTAACAAAATACACTGACACGTCCCCTTGAAATAGCATAAAAACCAAGAAGATTAACAAATTAAATTAGAATTTTTTGTGTGTTTAATGGGAAGATGGAATACTAAAATAACGTATAAGTTGTGATTCGTTTTATGGTTGATAGTGGTATCACTTTCAAAACTTTTCAACCAACCTTTATGCTGTAGTATACGACCGGTATTTATCAAAATTTTACTATATAGGATTCATAAAGATTACTGGCGCAATACACTTATGTTCCTAATTTTCTGTTTTATTGGACTTTTCTGTTAAATATTAAAATCAACTAACCACCCTAATTGTTAAAATATGTATTGATTATTTACGAATTTATTGTAAAATATACAAAATTCAAAACATTTTTTATACTTACAGCATTTCTTGATCAGACAACTTTTATTAAAAGCTAATCAAAAACTAATTCTTTGTTACTCTCACTGACTGCTGTGCCCCCTTGTTTTATATGAAATACGAACAAAAAATTTTTACTGTTTTGATGCTGTTCAGTATTTATTGTTTTTTACCAAATTAGTGCAAGAAACGAGTAATATACCTAGAAACGAGCTGTTTGAAGTTGACAGGACCATAATTATTGCTTTGTGGTAAGAAGCAATATCTCGTCACCAGATTGCCAATAGAATAAATTTTCTAAGAAGTACTGTTATCAGGACAGTTGTACACTATATAGAGACTGGTGAGTTTAGTCACTGCACCGGCGCTAAGATCGCACTTCCAGAGAATGTATCAGGCAAGTCTTAACATCAGGATTGCGGTTTAGAAGACCTTTAAGGGTACCTTTGTTAACTCCTCGTTGTCGAATCACTCGCTTGCAGTGGGCAAGAAACCATTAACACTGGCGTTAAACAGAATGGAGAAATTTGCATTTTACAGTCGAGTCACTTTTTGGCCTAGCGCGTAATGATTACCCAGTTAGAGTTTCTAAAGAAGCAGGACGCAGGAATGGATTCGATATAGCCGTTGGAGTTGCTCCTTACCGAGGGGACACACACATGTTTTGGGGAGGTATAATGTTCAATAGAAAAAATCCACTTATTTATATAGATACCGGGGTCAATAACAGGTGCATAATACATTTAAAACATTATCAATCCTGTAATTTTACCCCTAAGTAATAAATTAGGTGGTCAGTTTATCTTTATGGACGACAATGCTTGGCTACATACCTACGACTAGGAGAGTTTCAGCATCCCTGAAAAACCAAAACGTTACCTGATGCGAATGTCCCTCGATTACGCCTGATATGAATCCTATTGAGCATGTATGAGATTATGTATCCAGGATAATCTTCAATCTGAATAATCCAACAAGAAACGCTCAAGAATTAATTGTTGCTGCTTCCAAGAAAAGGAGGAATTTTCCTCAAGAAATAATCAACAATTTGTTTATTGGTATGCCTAGGCGTGTTAATTTATTACTAAGCAGAAGAGGCTTTAATACTAAATATTAATTTACCGTTGTATTGACTAGTTTAAGTTTTTGATAGAAAGCTAATTTTTCCAAATTTTAGTAACCGAATTTAACTTTGTTATCTATGCATAAATAAGTAATTAAATAAAATTTACCCACGACTCATAAGTAAATTGCCTATTTTTTAACCTATATCTCTGTCAGTAAGTGTCAAATTATTGAGGAGTTGTGTTATAGTTTTATTTACTGCACTAGTGGAGTAAGTAGATAGAACTGTCTGCGAAATCGAATATTTTTGACAACTTATCCCAAAATTTTAATTTTATATTTGTTATTTATAGTTTTATACAAAACCATTTGGTAAGTCGTGGGTAAAGCATAGTACTTTACTCGAGGAACAAATTGCATATTTAGCTCGTTTCTTAAGCCGACTCGCTCCCAAGCTCGCTCATGGGCCAAACACACTCGCTGTAATACTGTAATATGCAATTTACTCTACTCGTAAAGTAATATACTATTATTTATTTCATTTTTGTACAAGCTTTTTATTTAAATTTACCACTGGAATTTCATAACGTATAAATCATTTAACGTAATAATAATAATAATAATAAAGGGATCCAAGAACTTTAAAAGTGAGTGTACTTTGTAAAAATTTATATTTGCCAAAAAAATATATATGTTAGTTTCAAAAATTTACAAAGTTGTCCATTGATATTTATGTAGACATCAAGCTTAGAAATATTACTATTTTGTTATAGTTTTTATATCCTGCAAAAATTGAGCAGTCGATAAATATTACAGTTGGTTAAGTGTTAAAATCTTATTTTACATTATTATCTAATTATCTAAGTGTTAAGCATATAGTGTTAAGTAAACATACTAATATTATTGTAAAGTATATATAAAAAAAAATAAAAAAAAAAAAAAATAATAAAAATAAAAAAAAAAGAAAAAAAAAATAAAAAATAAAAAAGTCAAGACATTAAAAAGTAATATTAAATTGTTAAAATTCCCATATATTTTAATGTGTTTTGATATATATATATTTTTTTTTTAATGTGTTCAGATAGGAAAATACTCTGATTATTGTATTATTCTATTCATTTAATTGTTTTGTATTAGTTGTACTTACTCACATACAGGTATCTAAAACCTCGTGAGTTTTCTTTATTCATTATGTATAATTTTAAATGTAAGTATTTGAAATTGTAACTATAAGTATTAAATAAATTATTATTATTATTATTATTATATCGAATAACTTTGACATTAATATTTATATAGTTTAAAAAAATCTTACCTTCTCATATCAGATATTATCATAAAGTAACATCCAGGAGCTTCAAACAATTGTTTAAAATGTATAAGTGACCTTGACTCTGTTAAAACTTTTGGACTGACACCTCTACCATGCAAACTCGCGAATTGTGTGGTAAGAACTTTACTGTGAGCCTCAAACACTAAAAACTAGGTAATGCTGGTATAAAGTCTAAATTACTTGACAAGTTTCACACGCTACCTTGCGCATTCCCAATTTGTATATTAGAACTTCGCTAAAAACTTTCATATTATTCTTGCAGTTATCATCGCTTTTGAGATTAAATCTAAATTCTTACGTTCAAGCTTAAACCGGAATCGCATGTTAGATTTATCTGAGAAATATGTGCTCATAATTTCTAAAACAGGGAGATTGTGGTTGATAAATTATTTTTTCTTAACATAAAAGCAAAAAATTTGTATTTTAATAATACTCGTATTGTTTATAAATATCTTTTGAATACACCTATTTAAAAAATATAAAATCGAAATATGTTTAAGTGTGACTTAGTATAGTTTAGCAACACCGGGAAAACATTGCAGACAAAGTGAAATGTAAAAAGATGGCTCGTTAAAAGTCATAAAATATTTATCCAATTTTTTAGTTTCTTTTCATACTCTTCAGTATTTTTTTTTAATTCCCCAAGTTTTTTGTGAATTTTTTCATCATTTATTATTATTATTTGATAATTTTTTCATATTTATTTTCTAATTTTGCAAGCTCTTTCCGATAATTAAATATTAAAATTAATTGTATGACGAATATTGTAGTTTAGTAAACAATTATTTGAGATTTCTCTCATCGGATTTTTTAAAATTTTTTTAAAGTTTTAAAAATTTTAGAAAGAATTTATTAAATGATTTTAAGCAGAAATTGAAAAAATGTCGCACTCAACGAGATTCGAACTCGCAACCTTCAGCTCTACGCGCTGACGCTCTAACAACTAAGCTATAGGTCCTTCGTCATCAAATTGCCAAACGGTCGTTAAATTCAACTCATGCCACATGTGACACTTACTTACTTTCTCCTTTAGCACAATTAGGATGACGTTAATGAGAGAGAGACTTTGTCAAATCGACAATTAAAACATCAAACTAAGGAATTCGTGGTTCCGGTCTCCTAACCGAATAAAAATATAAGACAGGGCACTAACAAAATGACTTCAAGTTTGATGTTCCAATCGTCAATTTGACAAAGTCTCTCTCTCATTAACGTCATCCTATATGTGTTAAGGAAGAAAGTGAGTAAGTGTCACATGTGGTATGAGCTAAATTTAGCGACCGTTTGGCAATTTGATGGCGAAGCATCTATAGCTTAGTTGTTAAAACGTCAGCGCGTAGTTCGAGTCTCGTTGGTAGCGACATTTTTTCAATTTCTCCTTAAAGACATTTAATATATTCTTGTTTGTATACTTCCTAAAATTTTTAAAATAAAAAAAAAAACTTCAAAGAATATTGTAGTTGTTCTTAAAGTTTAGGCCGGTAGCCATAACGTCCTGTAATATGAACCATAAAGACAAATGTAGATGCTCATTATGTTTTTTATTATATTATGTTTCAGGTTCCAGTTATGTTGATATATGCCATTTCTGTCGTATATTCTCGCCATCTTGGACATACGAAAATGGTATGCTCTGGGTCGTCTCTATCTTCGCAGTGTGCGCACTTGTCGGACGGTGTTTTGCCGATCTTATATGTGTAGCTTGCGAAGCTACCGTGACCTGTCAGAAATTGGGTAAGAAAGTACTCCAGCCTCCTAAATCTGCATCCAAACCAAGGTTCCAAGGTGGGAATTAGACGCTTGGTCCATTGAGCAAGGCTTGTGTTTTCTGCCCACCTCTTTTGCCAGTTTCTCAATGTCTTCTGTCTCTCGGTTTTTGCTGCTTCCCCATTCGAAGGAAGCCCTCCTGCCTCTCCACAGTCTTTTTCTTTCCCACACCAACTGGTCTATCGAGATGATGCCCGCCACCACCAGTGTGGCTTTCAGCGACACCGTCCGATACGCGCAGCTTACCCTGAGTGCAAACTTCCTCTAGAGGGAGAGTATCATTCCGCTGTATTTCTTATATTCCAGTTCTCTAGCCCATATTGGGGCAGCATCAAGGATCACAGACGAAATGACCCCATATAATACCCTCCTCTTCCTGTATCCTGGTCTCCCTATATTCGGTAGAAGCTTGCTCAAGGCTGTCGGCTGCCTAGATGCCTTTTTATATATTTCTAGCACGTGTGCCGTAAAGGTGAGCTTGTCGTCGATTCAGACACCAAGATACTTGGCATTCCTTCTTGGGACAAGCTCTGTGCCCTCCACATCAAATTTTATGTTGACTCTGTTCCTCGGCCCTTTTACGATGACACACACACTCCGTCTTCTCGGGTGCGACGCAGAGACATTGCTCCTTCATCCAGTACACTCTCCTAATGAGTGCCTCGTTTACTGAGTGAATTAGCTCTTTTCTATCTTGTGCTCTCACAATTAGTGCAAGGTCATCCGCATAGGCAACTGTGAAGCAGTTGTCAGGTAGCTTTAGTCTAAGGAATCCATCATAGAGGACGTTCCATAGTGTAGGGCCCAAAACCTAGCCCTGCGGTACCCCCTGCATTACTGGTAGCTTTTGACCCCCTGAGATGAGGATCCTATCAGTAAAGTAATCGATTGTTATGTTGACGATCCATTTCTCTACTCCGGAGTCCCTCATCAGGTCCACGATCTTGCTCCATCTCGCGGTATTAAAGGCGTTTTTAATGTCGACGAGTACCACTGCTCCCCAGGCCAGGTTATGTTGTGTGGCCAAGGATAAAACGCGCGAGATGGCATGGACGGTAGACCTGCCTGCCATGAAGCCATATTGGTCTTTGGATATTAGCTGCTTTTCTTCGATGCAGGCATTCAGCCGTTGTTTCACAATTTGCTCCACGAGTTTTCCCAGTGAGCTGATAAGGCATATGGGACGATATTTACTGGCTCGTCCTTCTCCGCTTCCTTTAGGTATCAAGACAACTTTTGCTTTTTTCTACTCAGGGACCCACGGCTGGTCCGTCATGACCTGTTCAATAACTTTCATAACAACCTCCGGAAATTCTTTCAACAGCACCTTGATGCTCTCCGGCATGACCGCATCTGGTGCTTTTTTGATTTTTATACGGTCAGCCACAGCAATCAGTTCCATTATCGTGACTTGTGTTGGAACCTCGCATCTGGCTGTACCTGATAGAGCAGAGTCACGCACCTGCGCGAAAAGTTCGCACGTTATTTTGACAGCTTTATCTGGGTTTAGCTCGTACGGTGTTAGCATGTTTTTAAACCTTCTGGTTAGCAGTTTATATCCTCTACCCCAGACGTCGTTTTTAGATCCAGCAACGTTTTTTGGACCTACTGATTGCTTGCCTGAGGTTTCCGACATTCTTTATAGCAGGCTTCCAATTCTTCAATCCTTCCCAGGGTGGTCCCGTTGTTGCTGCGGTTTTTGAGCAGGGTTCTCCTGGCTCTTATGCAGCTCTGCCTGATATTTGCGACCTCTTTGTTCCACCAGGTCGGTAGGCGCCTGCCCTGTCCGTTCGTTGTCCTGGTTGCTGTTCGTTGTGCTTTTCTAATACAGTCTGTTAGTTCTTTAGTGTTCATGCCATCTTTAATCATCAGGCAGAGGACATTCTTAAAGGTTCCCTTATCAAATGCTCTCTCGTCCCATGTCAGTTTATTACTGGGTGCCCCATCCTCTATTTTATATATTATATGCCTGTGAAGGCTTATTGACTCAGAGTTCTCTAAGACCGCCCAGTCCTTGAATCTTCGTGTAAACTCCTGGGAGGTAACGGTAAGGTCCAGGAAAGACTTTTGTGGCCCTCTGCAGAAAGTGGGGATTAGTCTGTCATTGGCCAGGACCATACCAAGTGATTGAAACCAGTCACCTAGCAGGTCTCCCCTGGCGTCGACCGACGCTGCCTCCCACATGGGAGACTTTGCGTTAAAGTCCCCCGCAATCACCACACCTCCCTTCTTTCTCATTACCCACCCCATCAGTCCATCCATGTACTGCTCAAAGGTCGCCTGTGACACATTAGGGGATATGTAACAATTATATAGTGACCAGTCTTTGAACCTTATTACGATGCGTATCCTTTTTTACATTCGTGTGATATAATCCCGACTCTTCTGTTTGTGCATAGGACGGCCACTTCGTTTCACCAGGTCGGTAGGCGCCTACCCTGTCCTGGTTGCTGTTCGTTGTGCTTTTCTAATACAGTCTGTTAGTTCTTTAGTGTTCATGTCATCTGGCTTCTCCGTGTCAACTATCCACCTACGGTCCTTTCTGACATGGGTAAGATTTGGCTCCTGTACTAGGAGCAGGTCCATATCTAGCTCCTCTGCTTTCGCAACTGCTAAGCCGTGGACCGCTTGTCATCTGTCGACATTTGTTTGCAGTGTTTTCAAAGTCATAAATAAATAGGGTTAAAATGTATAAACAAAATATATAGATAAATGGGACGTGTATATATAAAATGTAAATAAAACTATAGCGATAAAACTTTGTATATGCATATGTCTATATATATAAATATGTAAGTGTAAATAGAATCCGTATAAATATGTAAAAGTTCTTGTATAAATAAAATTCGTATGGATGTGTAAATAAATCAAATACAGTCCGTATAGATATGTAAAATGTCCGTGTATGTATGTTATACCCTAGATGTTGCGTCTATGTGCAAAAACATTAGGTCTCCATCTCATTAGAGCCCTTGAATTGGGGATCAGCCTGTGATTCACCCACTCCCGGCTCCGTATTGGACTCGGAGCTGACAGGATCAACTGGGACTCGAGCTTCGTTCCCGACCATCTTTGGGCCTGGCTTTGAAGTTCCGCCTTTCCCGGCCTCTTGGAGAGCCTTCTTGAAGACTGCACACTTAATGGAGCTTGCCCTGTGGCCCTTTATGTCACACAAAGGACACTCTTCATCACCTGTACAGTCCTTTTCATCATGGCCCTGTTTTCCACATTTATAGCAGCTTGTGGACCTCTCTATTCCTTCGCAATTTTTTGCAGTGTGCTCATGCGACCAGCACCTACCGCATTTTGGGACATTGACCTTTTTGTCGACCGGGCACATTGCAATACCTACCCTAGTTTCACCCAGCTCGGTAAGTACCCTTGCTGGGCCCTCGTCGAGAGTTACGGTTACTGCCACCATCTCATTTCTCATGGGTCTAATTTCGATTGCCTGCATGTCTGTAATGGGGGTCCCTATCACTTTTGAAAGTGCCTCCAGAACCTCCTCTTTCTTTCTACCATTAACGAGCCTCCTAATGTTTAAGGTACTTCTACCTCTGTCCTTTAGGTTTCTTGTTTGTAAACCCTTCGTTTCTTTTAACATTTTGCTAATGTTTACCATGGTCTCATAGGCACGGGTCGCATAACACCATGAGTTACAAATTTTTTACCGCTGGTTGTCTCCATCGGGTTTTCTGTCAGGGTTTTCCGTCCCTTAGTCAAAGGAGGTCTCAGTTTTGTGGCGCCAAGAACTCGCCATTCGCTTTTCTCCATTCTGGAGAAAGACATGCCAGTTAGCTCGATGTTCGTAGCTCGGATCAGTGTTTCTTCTACAGTCCTTTTGTTGGTCTTATAGATCTGACTTCCATAATCTCAGACTGTGTCCTCCCGGCCATTTTTTTGCTAGGGTCCGTGGTGTCGCAACTCAACCATAGAGTGTGTGGCCAACCAGTACTCATAAATGAATTCCGGTCAGCCATACACTCTCTCCCTTGCGTAAGTATTTTTTTAAAAAAATCTAAAGTACATTTTAGACAAATATAAATTCTCTCTAGACCATATACATAACTGCGACGAAACCTCCGTTACCACAGTACTAGCAGTTAAAAGCCAAAAATAAGTAGGGCATGTTACATCTGCGGAGAGGGGCACATTGGTAACAATGTATTGCTTTATTAATGCAGCTGGAAACACGATCCCTCCGCTTTTTATATTTTTAAGAAAAAGGTTCTTAAATAATATGCCTAACAATGGACAAGAGAACAGTATTGGATTGACACATAAATAAGGCTGGATAACCAAGGAAAACCCTTGTCTGCCTTTAGTTGATAATCATGAAAGCCACGTCAATGTAGAAGTAATATCCGTAGCCAAAGAAGGTGTGCACATTCGGTACTTTCCCGCCTCATTGGAGCCATCGCTGCAACCGCTGAACGTATGTGTGTATAGCCTATTTAAGGCACGCTAAAATGCATCTGCTTTCGCTTATATAATTTATCGCATAGCCGGGTTAGCCAAAACAGCTTTTGAGAGTGTAATGTCAAGATAAAACATTTAGATTTTAGAAAACCGGCATTCACTGTTTCAATTTGCAATTTTTTTCCGCCGACGATTTTCCAATGTCTGCAGAACCACAATCAGAATAAATTAACTATGAAGTTAAATCAACTTCATTTTTACGTACGACTTATACCACACCTACAACCTTTACTGTACCTAAAACGTATACACAGAACGACTGTCTCGTAACTCCTGAATCCGTGATAGCATATCCCAAGGCAAAACCTAGAACTGCATCAAATCGGGGGCGTGCAAAAGGGCGAACGCGAATTCTGACACCGAATCGCCAGAGAAAGTTAAAATAGAAATATTAGAAAATGAAAAGGCCATGAAAAAGTCGCTACAGTAAAAAGAAATTTTTATGAGGAGGTTAGTGAAAAGGTAAAGAAACAGAAATTACTGCCAAGCATACCAGAAGACATTGAAAGCAAAGAAGCAAGTAAAGAACTGGCGGATTTGAACGTTTCTAAATACCATCCAGCAGATGATCATAGGTCTGAGGATTTTTATCACTTTCCAACATGTTCTAGAGTTGGAGATTAAGTAGTTGTCAAATTCCCTACGGAACAAACATGTCTGCATTATGTTGGAAACATACGAAATGTTTTTTTAAATTTCGGTAGAAAGTACACAAACAAGATTTTATTAAATATTATTAAGGAGAAATTGGAAAAATATCGCATCCAGCAATACTCAAACTCGTAACCTTCAACTCTACGTGCTGGCGCTCTAACAACTAAGGTTTGAAAGTCAAGCCAACAAATCGCTTATCGGTCGTTAAATTCTACTCCTGCCACTTTCTCCCTAAGCACATATACTGAGTAAGTGTCACATGGGACAGGAGTAGAATTTCCCTAATATATAGTGTTGTAACTTCATTATTTCACTCTGTATATTTATTACTAATTTTAGATACAGAACAACGTCTTTCTGTTTTCTAACGGAGTTTTTGTTTATAGACTGTTTTTCCTATCTCTGTCTATTGTCTCTATGCATGTAAAAGTTATGTTTTTTTAAGAAATCCCTCCCTTAGGCGCGTAAACAAGCCCTTTTCTTTTTTTCGAGAAATATAGCTGTGATTTTTACGTTAGAATGCCGCTAAAACCATTGCGACCTGAGAACAGATTTCTAAGAATTTGAGCTATTCACCGCGACAGTTGGACATGTGTTTATACTTATTGCTATGATTAATCTTCTTTTCTTCTATTTTTTTCTGGCGCGTAGAAACATGTACGTACCACTCATTCAGACTTTCGCCTTTGAGTGAAATTGGATGGTAGGAACTTTTTTGTTATAATTGCTACAAAACTAAATAAGAGTATTAGTGGGTGGTATGAGACAGGGTATACAAAAATAAAAAAGAAAACATTTTTTAACTTCTGCAGATAAAGAAAAGGGATTATTATCTTTATAACCAAAAGAATTTTTTGTGAAGAAGGCAAGTTTTTATAGGGATTTTTTTATAAAACATGTTATATTAAATGACTGGATTTATAGTTCGTTCCGCTGTGCGTTTAATCGTAATATGCTATTTTAAATCTATTTGGATTTTAGGACTCATGCTGAGATACCTTGTTTTGCACCCCATCGATATTTGCCCTTGGTTTCAGAGATCTTAAAGATAAAAAATTAATCGAAATAGAAATTTTTCACCATCACAATACGTTCCTTTAATTATATAACATATCTTAGTATATGTATCAGTAATTGAAGCAAATATCGTTTTTTTTTAACAATTTTCCAAAGGTATAACAGCTTTTGCCTAATATATAGCTGAATTTGGTATGGACATCATTCCCGCATATTAAATAAAATATGTAATAATAATACGAAAAAGGATGAGATTTGTAGAAATTAAAAATATCACTGTTTCTAAAAAGGTACCAGTGAAAAAGAAATTAATTATAATAATCAAAAGTCGAAAATAAATACGTCATTGACACCATTTGCAGCAGGTAATATCATTTTGCAAATACCTTCATACTACGTTATTTTTAATCGAATCGAAATCGATTAGAGTACCATAAAAATACTTATACGAAAATGTAATCAGTCACCAACCTTAAAAGCAGTGGCCCTGGAATGGTAATTAGTGGTAACAACAGCAAAGTATGGCAAAATTGCAAAGCTCATGTTATAAAATAGAAAACGAATATTCTGTTTTACATCCAATAGCATTATTTGTTATCTTACCTTGGAACGATTCTAGGTAGGTACTTCAGAAGGCTCTGACGATCCTTGATAGCCATTCTAATCAATTTCCTTTACACAACTATCTCGATGTATCATATAAACATTTTTTTTTATTTCGTGCGTGTTTCTAGTATCCATAATTAATTATATTAAGTGAGTTAAAAAAAAATAATGCAAGAAAATAAAAAAACTAACTGTATATTCTTACTAACATACCGGACACTTTTCTTTCCAGATTTGATGGCTAGGAACTTATAGCTTGTGTTGTATAGTTTTAATATATAGAGCTCCATCTGGTAACTTCAATACGTTTTTCAGTTCCTTGAATGATTTACTACTGAAAATTGTTTTAAAATATATATGATCAAATCATAATAACTGGTGATTTAAATATAAATGGTACGGAAAATACATATTATCTAAGATGTTTTAGGGATTTGTTAGAGTCCTTTTACCTAAACTCACACATTTCTGTTCCTACAAGAGTAGCTAGGCGTTCAGATTACTTAACTGTAAGTTCGATTGACTATATATAATAACAAATATGCACTTTAGCACCCTGAATACAGTTATTTTAGAAGGTATAGCAGATCATTCAATTTAATTATTAGAGTGGGATTTACTATTAGCAAATCCCACCAAAGTCCAAAGTAATAAGACCAAAAACGGCATTTTGAGCAAGTAGCAATTTCTGACTTTAAAAAATTATTTACAGATAAGAAAGTAGATATAAGTAAAAATATCAAAACGTAGATGAAATGTTCCACTTATTTTGGGAACACTTAACGTTCTGTTTTACCGCAGCTTTCCCTATTAAAACAGTTAAAATCCCATCAATTTCAAAAACTAAAAAAATTCAATTTTCGCCTGAACTTCAAAAACAAATTGATAAATTAAAATTATCTAACTGGCTACACAAATTTTCAGATGATCCTCATTACAATGAAGCTTATAGAATAAAGAAAAGAGAAATAAATAACAAAATTGTAATAGAAAAGAAAACATTCCATTCAAAAATAATAAATCTATCCGATAATAAAACAAAAACAATGTGGCATAAGTAAACAAAAAGCTTGACAAAAATAAAAAAAGGGAATTCCCTAAAAAAGTTGTTTATGAGGATGAACTGATAGAAAATACAAATAAAATATGTGAAGTTTTTGGTAACTTTTTTGCAAAATTGGCCACTTATCTAATTGCAGATAAAATTGATATTAGTCATGTACAAAGTTTCACTACAACTAGAAATACACCTCAAAATGCCATGATGTTTTTTAGACCAGTGACGGAGTCAGGGGTAAAAAATGTCATTAGGCATCTTAAAAATACTAAATCATGTGGTTTCGATGAATTTCCTGTCTCGTTATTAAAGGAATGCTCTGACGAAATAGCTCCCTACATTAGTGAAATAGTAAATTATTCAGTATGTTCTGGAAAGTTTCCGGAAGTCCTCAAAATGGCCAAGGTTGTACCGATTCATAAAAAAGGACCTAAAGATGACATTACAAACTTCAGAGGGATATCTGTTCTTAGTGTATTTGCCAAAACAGTAGAAAAATGTTTGTATACCAATATAATGCAATATCTTGACGAAAATTCTCTATTAACTAAACATCAATATGGATTTAGAAAGGGGTTCTCATGTGAAACTGCTACTGTACATCTTGTTCAAAAAATCCATGAAAACTTAGATTCGCGAAATTGTACTTTCGGAATATTTTTTGATCTAACCCGCGCCTTCGACTGTATCAATGTAAATTTTTTGAAAGGTAAGCTGAATTCTATGGGCAGTGGCGGATTTGCAGTCCTAGCCGCTCTAGGCCCCAGGCCATGTGCCGCCCTTTTCTCAGCACCGATCATTCATGAATTTACTTTATTGCCACTTTTATTTGATTCAGAAAATTGTTAACTAAAAGCTAGCTTATAAAGCTAGTTTATAATATTTTCCGAGGCCAGGGATGATTGGAAATTTAAATAAAACATTTAAAATGGTTTTAGGTTTCCTTTTTAATAAAATAAAGGTTTTACAATGTGTTACAAAACTCGTCTGCACTTAAGCGCAGCAAAATCATTAATTAAATCTTCGCAATCCAATTTCCTTAAAAAATCAGCTTCTATGTTAAGCAAAGCAAGATCGTTTAGCCTCTGCTCCGTCATTGTAGTGCGTAAATAGTTTTTAACTCTGCGCAAACAAGAAAACGATCTTTCTCCTGTACAGTTACTGGCGGGTGTACACACACACACATACGAAGACCAATATCCACGTTTGGGTAAATGGTTTGAAGACCTTCGGTTCGTAACCATTTCAACAAACTGACTGCACTCTTTTGCTCCTCATTTTTTATGCTGCAGTGGGAACGAAAATGAAGACATTCTTCTGTAAAATTGTCTTCTAAGTCAGTAGAATAAATCATTTGCAATGCTTTGGCCTTATCTTCGACTTCTGAGATGCTTAGATTCTTCAGGTTGGTAATAAAGTGGAATTTATTGTAGAGTAATTTATAAGCATCCCGGCGTCTTTTCAGTTCTTCTGACAATGTATCAATTACTACCAAAAAAGTATGTATTCTAAAATTTTCCCGGCCACTTTATTGCATCTCTTCACCTGTATTAGTCTCGCCAGGAAGCAGCTTACGCTTTCGATTGCGTCGAAAATCTTTTTCATATTCCTGTACGAAGGACAGTTTATTCGCTTTTTTTTCGAAATCATCGAAATTCTCTCTTGTTTCGCCAACAAAATGTATTAAAGCCTCGTACAGTTCTATAACAATAGTAATGTCAATTTCCACACTCTGAAGTTTTTTACTTGTGGCGTTAATGCGATCTAGTAAACATCCCCAAAAAACAGCCATGAGAGCCGTTTCAAAACGTTCCAGTTTCAAACGAATACCTCTTGCTTCGCATATAACGGTTCTCTTCTGTTGTGTGTCATTTTCGATGGTGACTAGCGCTTTATGGATTTCATTCCAGGATTCGCGTAAACTTTTGCATGCGTCTGCACGAGCTGACCAACGAGTCGTTGATAGACTTTTGACGGTGAAATGGGTTTGAAGGAGTTCCCAACGCTGAGTTGACGCTGCAAAGAAATTGTATAAATCTTGGAGTAGAAAAAAGAACGAACAAGCCTCTTGGCTGCTTTCAGCAGCACATTCACCTACTAAATTAAGCGAGTGTGCTGAACAGGGAACATAGTCGGCAAGGGGTGAAATTTCCTTTATTTTAGCTTGCAGGCCGTTGTATATGCCTGACATGTTAGCTGCATTGTCATATGATTGCCCGCGGCAGTTTGAAATGTCAATTCCCAATTCAGTTAAAGTTGAGGTAACAGCATCTGCCATTTGTTGTGATTTGTGGCCTGTGTTTGGAATAAACTTGAGGAACCGTTCTACAGGTGACCCATTAGGCAGGACATATCTGATAACATAAGTGAGCTGGTCTACGTGAGATATATCTGGTGTCGAGTCAATAATCAGAGAAAAATATTTTGCGGTTAATATTTCCATAACAATTGTTTCCAAAACTTTGTTTCCCATAAGTCGAATGAATTCTTCGCATGTTGTTGAAGAAAGATAACTCGTAAATCCTGAGCCTGGATTTCCATAACGTGTAATGTGTTTGGCTAAGAACGGATCGAACTCAGCGATAAGCTCTAAGGACATCAAATAATTTCCATTGTGGATTGATCCAAATTTTTCTTCGTGTCCTCTGAAAGGCAAACCACGTGACGCAAGCGCTTTTACGCATGCAACTACTCTTTTCAGAATGTTTCTCCAGTAATTTATTTCCTCATCTAATTGCATTGTTAATGCGCGGTCAATGCGACCTAGCACGTTGCTTCGTTCTTTCATATGCAGAACAGATAATTTGTGAGTAGGCGAATTCTCATGAGTTGACACTCGATGATATGAATTTTTCCAGTCATTGAAACCTTCTTTTTTGTCGAACTGACTCTCCCCGCTATTAAAAAGCAGACAAGGACCACAAAAAACACATCCAGTACTTTTGGAATAAATTAGCCACTTTCGCGGAACTTTTTCACCGTTCAGAAGCTGACGTTCGAATAAATGTCTCGACAACTGTCGCGCTTTATCTTTGTAAATGCGCTCACTTTTAGGAAAATCATTTTGGATGTTTTGATTGGCTCCGTTCTTACAAATGTGATCACGCGTGAACTCGTCGATTGTCCATTTAGCTGGATCGTCGCTGATTTCGTAGAGCTCCTGGTCCGGAGGATTGGGCTGCACTCCTACTCCTGCCACTCCTGGTACTAGAGGGACATCTTCGGCTTGTTCTTTCGATATGCTTGCCACATCGATCAAAGTATTTTCACTTGAAGACACTGCAGAATCATCAGTTGACGGAGCGCCACTACTACTTGGAACATCAAGTTTTCCAAAGAAATCGTCTAATTTCCGTGTTTTTTTAATCATATCTTTTTGTTTATCATCTTTTTCTTTAGCTCTCTTGCGATACTCTGCCCCACTTAACCTTACCCTTTTCTTTCCGTCCATATTCAACTTAAGCAGTATCGCACTCAATCGCTCACTAAACTGAACTGTCCCACCGTCCAAACCCGTAGCTTATATATACCGGTGCAACGTTATACTAGAATAGTCGGGCAGTTTCCAGAACGCGCGCGTCTTGCTCACTCTCACGTCGCGCGTATTTCCGTCGCGCTTGCACCGTTTCTATACTAAGATTCCAAAATAGTAGGCACTAAATTCTCGGATTTATTATTGCAATAAAACAAAAACAATGTTGTCAGGTTGTAATTTAATATATTTTAACATTTTCTATTTTAATCATTTACATGCAGCTAAACGGTCATAGAATAGCGGTAACGTGTTTTATTCATTAAAGAAACTTCTTCTTAATGACATGTATTCAACAACATCAATTATTTGTTAAATGAATCTAAAATAATTAAATTATATTCTGCGGCTAAAATTTATAAATGGCAACGTCTTCTAGGCAGAGATGTATTACTGAGCGAAAAAAAGAACGACAGATTAAATTTGCCGTAAGATAGAGAGAGAGCTATAAATATTGACCCTTCCACTGCGAAGGGCCAGCTTAATAATCATGGTCGTAACAGTGGTTGAGTAATACGTAAAGTAAATTTGCTGTGAATTGTGAGCAATATGGAATGTATAAATTGGAATTTTATTAGTCTTTCAAACTGAAATTTATTTTTTAAATTATAAACATCATTAATCATTTTACAAAACTTTGTGTAAAATAATTAATAATTGTACTACCTACTTTCACTTGAAACAATATCTGTATGCCACTGGAAGAGACTGATTATGGCAAAGACCTCACCATTTTTTCTAAGAATTTAGCGCCTACTATTTTGGAATCTTAGTATAGATCCTTCCTGCGGGGCGGCGCGCGCACGCATTCGAGCGTCGTGTAGAGCTTTCTAGAATGTTCGCGCGACACCGCTGAGTTGTTTTTGTAATAATAACAATAGGTTAGGTATTCTTCCTAGATCACTAATATTAAACTAAACGTACGAACTATTTTTTAAGCACGATGTACGAAAGTATTTATACTTTAATACTCAAAAATAGTGATTTAGGAAGATTATAATCATACGGTACGCGAGCCTCTAAAATATTTTGAGATACTTTGCATTTGAGTTATTTCTTGTTATTCTTGTTATCATCACTGAGTTTTTTTGGCACGATTGCCGCCCTTCGTATCTGGCCGCCCTAGGCCCGGGCCTACTGGGCCTTAGGGCAAATCCGCCAATGTCTATGGGTATAAGAGAACCCATTGACTTATGGATCCATTCTTACATGTCAAACCGACCCTTCTTTATTTCAATTAACCAACATACATCCAGTATCAACTACAACAACTTAGGTACCCCCCAAGGAGGAACACTAGGACCTCTTCTGTTCTTACTTTATATCAATGACCTTCCAGAAACTTTCCTCAATGAAGATATTTATATATATGCAGATGATTTTAATATCATAGTATCTGCTGAATCATTGGCTGCCGCTGAGGCAAAGGTAAAATATGTTATTGGGACATTTATAGAGTGGTGTAAGAAAAACCATTTAATTTTAAATTTAGAGAAAACAGAGTGTGTAAGGTTCTCCTATGCCAGTGTAAGTAGTAACCAGATGTGTTTCGACGTGAATGGTTCAGAGGTAAACACTGTGTCCCATACTAAGTTTTTGGGAACTGTTATAGATCAACACTTAGATTTTAAACTTAATATAGATGTAATATGCAGCAAACTTAATAAAACATACTGAAACACGTATGGGGGCTTTTTACACAATTTATTTACAAAATTTTTAAGATACACTGAACTCTGCTGGATAACGTCTAACTACTTGACAATACAATGAACTCTTCTGAACACTTGACTCGAACTGACTTAAACTGCCCATGCATCCCTTTATATACAACATTATTTAATCTAGTCAGTGTGTTTAGAAGTTTCTAGAAACATTATTTAAAATGGTCAGTTGATTTTTTTACAAACAACTAAAAATCAACTGTCAACAACAATCTTTCAAATTAAGGTCCCTTCCTTTACGGTTATCCCGTTACACTGCCCCCTCCTTAGATTCATTCCTCCTGGAATGTTATTTCCTACATCGGAATCCCGCACACTCCCTGAGCCAGCCAAACCATCTTCTTGGAGTTGCTGCGCATCTCCACTGTGGTTTCCCTGGTAAGGCGCCAAACGATCATGATGGACCACGACGGGTTTCCCTCTGGGAATTTTCACGATCCGATAAATAACATCGTTAATCTTCTTCCTGATGGTGTAAGGACCTTCCCAGTTCTTTTGTAATTTGGGACAAATACCTTGACGCCGTCGGGGGTTATAGAGCCAGACTAAATCTCCAACTTGGTAACTCTTTTCCATTGTCCGTGTGTCATAGTACCTCTTCATCCGATCACTAGATAATTGTAGTTTTCCACGCACCAGGTTGTGTATATTTTCCATTCGATTCTGAAGGTCGGTGACATATTGTTCACGTGCCATTTCTTCACCAGGTTTACAACCAAACACCAAGTCACATGGTAGCCTCATTTCTCTACCGAACAGGACCTTCGCAGGCGTTTGGCCAGTTGATTCGTTGATGGCCGATCGAATTGCCATTAGAAATAGTGGAATATGTCGATCCCAATCCCTCTGACAATCTGACACCACTTTTGACAGATAGTTGGTTATAGTCCGGTTCATTCGTTCCACCATTCCATCAGACTGAGGGTGCATCGCTGTGGTTCTCGTTTTGTGGATGCCTAATCTTTGGCAAACTTCTTGAAACAGCTTGCTCTCAAAATTTCTTCCTTGGTCTGAATGTAATTCTAATGGTACCCCAAATCGGCTTACGAATTCTTCAACCAATATATCTGCTAAAGTGGTAGCTTCCTGATTGGGAACTGCATATGCTTCAACCCATTTAGTGAAGTAGTACATTACAACAAAGATGTACTTGTTTCCTACATCGGTCTGTGGAAGTGGCCCCAATACATCTACTGCGATTCTTTCAAAAGGACTTCCAACCAGGTATTGCTGCATTTCCGCCTTCGGTTTTCGGTGCGGACCGTTACTGGCAGCACATGTAGTGCATTTACGACACCAATCTTTAACATCATTAGTGCAATTTACCCAGTAAAATCTATCTCGGATCTTTTGCAGCGTTTTCGTGATACCCAGATGTCCTCCAGAACTATCATTATGCATCTGTTTTCAAATTTCCGGTACAGCATTTCTTGGGACCACTATTTGTTTCCTTGTTTCTGTGCCCTCGGAATTTTCTACAAGTCTTTTAACGAGCCCTCCGTCCAAAATTAAAGAGTTCCATTGGGACCAGTATGCTTTTAAAGCAGGAGAGGATGAGGATAGCTCTCTCCACAACGGACGACGGTCCATTCTCTTCCACTCCCTAATCTTTCTCAGAACGGGATCGTTTTCTTGTTGCTCCTCCAGCATAGAGCTCTCGCCTCCTGGCACAAACTTAACTAAGGCAAGTTTTTCCTCGTTCTGCTCCATACGGGTACAATGGGGGCAATCAGGTCGACATGGTCTTCTGGAAAGTGCATCAGCATTACGATGTCTGGTTCCAGGTCTGTGCTCGATTTCAACATCATATTCCTGCAGTTTTTCGAGCCATCTTGCTATCTGTCCTTCTGGGTTCCTAAAGCTAAGTAACCACTTTAAACTAGCATGGTCTGTTCTGATCAGGAATTTTCTGCCATACAGATATTTATAAAAGTGTTCGACGGATTTTACAACTGCTAACAGTTCCCTCCGAGTTACACAGTAGTTCTTTTCAGCTTTCGATAAAGTTTTGCTGAAGTAACCAACCACTCTTTCCTTACCGTCTTGTAGCTGTGACAAGACGGCTCCAATTCCCACATTGCTGGCGTCGGTGTCCAGAATAAGCTTACCATCAGGAAGTGGATAAGCAAGAACAGGTGCTGACGTAAGCTGTTTCTTCAATATTTCAAACGCCTTTTGACATTCCTGATCCCAACAGAAGGACTTATCTTGTTCTGTCAAACGTGTCAACGGTTTGGCGATGTCTCCAAAATTCTTGACATATCGTCGGTAATAGGAACAAAGACCCAAGAAACTCCGGAGCTGATGTTTGTCGATAGGGATTGGCCATTCCTGAACGGCTTGTATCTTAGCGGGGTCAACAGCAACGCCATCCTTGCTTACGTTATGTCCTAAATAGTTGACCTGTCTCTGGAACAAGTGGCATTTCTTAACATTCAATGTTAGATTAGCATTCTGTAATCTTTTAAAAACTTCTTCCAGGTTAGATAAATGTTCCATAAAGGTCTTACCCATTATGATGATGTCGTCTAGATAAACTAGACAAGTTTCCCATGACAAACCCCGCAGGATGTTCTCCATTAGTCGTTCAAATGTCGCAGGAGCATTACAGAGGCCAAATGGAAGGACCGTGAATTGCCATAACCCTGATCCACTGGTAAAGGCAGTCTTTTCTTTGTCTGCAGGATTCATTTTAACTTGCAAGTATCCGCTTTTAAGGTCCAAGGTAGAAAACAGAGTAGAACCCGCCAAAGCGTCGAGGGCATCATCAATCCTTGGCAGAGGATAACTGTCCTTCTTAGTGACATCATTTAGCTTTCGATAGTCGACACAAAACCGCATTGATCCGTCTTTCTTTCTCACTAATACCACAGGAGAAGCCCACGGACTACTGGATGGTTCGACTATGCCATTTTGAATCATTTCTTTAAGGGCTCTGTCTGCTTCTTCCTTTTTAACTTGAGGCATCCTTCGGGGTACCTGTTGAATCGGACGTGCATCACCAGTGTCAATTCTATGTTGTACAACATCAGTTCTTCCCAGTTTACTTTTAGAACCAAATACAGGTTTATAACGGTAAAGTAGATCTCTTACCTGTTTCTTTTCGAATTTTGACAAAGAGGGGTCTAATTTTGTCATTAATTGTTCAATTTCGTTGGTCTCATCTGTTTCCGTAACATTTATCTTGTGAATTATGGCCATTACTGGTTCTAAACTTCCGATTTCCGTGTCCTTTCGGAGAAGAACTGGATGATCGTTCAAGTTGATAACTCGGATGGGTACCTCTTTGGCGGATCTAACAAGAGTCTTACCCACAAGGAGTCCTTTTCCCAATTCATGGTCATGGTTCTTCGGCTCTATCATGGCTGGGGCACCATCTGGCTCCAGTCCATCCAACCGCGCTGTGACGACACATTCGCAGCTTGCGGGAAGTTCGATATCATCGATTAGCTTAATCGAGGCATTGTCAACTGGTTTTCGGTGCAGGAATATTTTTTCATTACCAGTACGAAGGATACGTTGGCGAAGATCCAAATGAAAACCACAGTGGAGCATAACATCCATGCCCAGAACAACATCTTCATCAACGTCAGCCACCAGCACTGAGTGAACAAGAGAGGTTGAACCAAACTGTAGCGTCACCTGTATCTCACCGTAGACTCTAGCAGAATCTCCGGTAGCGGTACGCAGTCTCCAACTGGTAGGCAACATCTTATTTCGCATAATGATGGTTGGTCGGACGATAGTTTTTGTAGCTCCAGTGTCTACCAGCATGCTAATATTCTTCCCATCAAGGAGGCCATCTACATATAAGCTGTCCACGTGATGTCGCAGAGTTGCCAATTTAATGGTGTGAGGGGCTTCGGGAATGTTTGGGGTCGATTTCGCCCTCCAGGAGTCGACCCGTTCTAGTTTTCCTGCTGCTGGGGTACTTCAGCAGAAGATTTTTCTTTTTGGGGGCAAGTATTTCTTATATGGCCTAGTTCTCCGCAGTTCCAGCATCTCACTTGGCGCCTTCTTCTTGAAGATAACTTCATTAATCTCTCTACTACCGCTTCAACGTCGCTAACGGAATGAACGGCATGGTCGTAGTTACCGGTGATTTCCCTTAGTCGAGCGACTCCACGTGAGGCCTCCGTCGCCGCCTCAAACTCCAGGGCAATGGTCAAGGCGTCCACAAGAGTCTTCGGCCGCGCCAACCGTACAGCGCGCTGCAACTCGACGTCTCAAAGACCATCGGTGAAGGTTTGGACTGCTAGGCACTCCAGGAAATCCTCCGCTGCATTTGAATACGCAAGTCGTACCATTCTTGCTACATCCGCTTCAAATTCCTGGATAGTTTCTCAATTTTTCTGTTTTCGGCTCTTCAACTGCATTCGGTACACCGGTTGTAGATGAGTTTGACCATAACGCATCTCTAGACGATTGACCAATAACTCGAAGTTGTCAGCTTCATCCGGTGTCAATGATTGCAAGACGTCTAAAGCTTCGCCTCGCAGAGCTACGGTTAGGGACAATGCTTTCTCCTGGGATGACCATCCATTAGCTCTGGCCGCTGCGTCGAATTGTTTCAGGTAATTTGGCCAGGAAGTCTTCCCATCGAAGGTCGGGGGTTTCATCGTCGTTCGTACATGGGTCGTCTCCTCGCTTCTTTGTCGTTCGACGTCTGCGTGGCAGGTTTCCATCCTTCTCGCATCTCCGTCGCCGTGGTGGATGGTTTGGTTTCGGCGGCTAGCTTCCTGTTCTTGTTGAAGCTTCCTTATCTCGGACTGCATTTGCTGGTTGATCTGGTTTTGCTCGTCTCGCAAGTTGGTGACTTGTTGATTTTGCTCGTCTCGCATGTTGGTCACTTGCTGATTCATGTCGTCCACTTGCTGATTCAAGTTGTCTACCTGCTGATTCAAGTTGGCAACTTGCTGATTTTGCTCGTCACGAAGGTGTGATATTTGCTGGGAGAAGGAACTGGATAACTCTTCTGGTAGGGTAGACATCCGTTGTGATAGCTGGGACACCTCTTCGCGCTGGCTTCTTATCTGACTGGATAGCTCCTCTTGTTGGTTCGTCATTCGCTGTGATAGCTCCTCTTGTTGGCTCTTCATCTGACTGGATAGCTCCTCATGTTGCCGGGAAAGTTGTTGAGCTTGTTCTTCTTGTTGGTTCGTCATTCGTCCTGATAGCTCCTCTTTCAGCTGGGACATATCTTCGCGCTGGCTCTTCATCTGACTGGATAGCTCCTCATGTTGGCTCGTCATTCGTCCTGATAGCTCCTCTTGCAGCCGGGAAAGTTGTTGAGCTTGTTCTTCTTGCAACCGGGAAAGTTGTTGAGTTAGTTCAGAATTTGCTTTTTGAACTGGGTCTTCGAACTCCACAGCGTCAGGGTCCAAATTATTATTTACGTAGTACTCACGGAGCCTTCTCAACAATACGGATTTGCTTCCAGTAGTTTCCAACTCTAATTCTTCAAGCTCTCTTCTGAGCTCAGCCACCAATAGTTCATTTATTTTTTTTTTTCCAGGCATTCTTGTATTTTCACCCCACACCTGACACCAATTTGAAACACGTATGGGGGCTTTTTACACAATTTATTTACAAAATTGTTAAGATACACTGAACTCTGCTGGATAACGTCTAACTACTTGACAATACAATGAACTCTTCTGAACACTTGACTCGAACTGACTTAAACTGCCCATGCATCCCTTTATATACAACATTATTTAATCTAGTCAGTGTGTTTAGAAGTTTCTAGAATTTTCTAGAAACATTATTTAAAATGGTCAGTTGATTTTTTTACAAACAACTAAAAATCAACTGTCAACAACAATCTTTCAAATTAAGGTCCCTTCCTTTACGGTTATCCCGTTACAATACTTTGCAATATTTTCACTAAAAAATGACTTCACCATTAACGCTATCATGAGTTTTTATTATGCACAGGTTTACTCTCTGATCTCACAAAGTATTATCCTCTGGGGACAATCTGCCGAGAGCTCCCGAGTGTTTATTATACAAAAGAAAATAATTCGTGTAATTTTTAATATGAACAGAAGAGATTCATGTCGGGATGTGTTCGTCGAAGCAAAAATATTAACAGTGCCATCAATTTATATTTATAAAGTACTCTCATATACCTACAAGCACGCCAGTACATATAAGAAAACATCTGATATCCATCATCACAATACTAGAAACGCGTGCGATTTAAGACTTAACAAACCAAAGTACACGAAATACACGAAATCGCCTAAATATTTTGGATGTACCTAGTCTCTTTAACCGGTTACCGCAAAGTCTCAGGGAACTGAAAACTCTAAATCAATTCAGAAAACATTTAAAAAATTAGCGAATAGTTTTTATTCGATAGAGGAATTCCTGCATTCTTTAAAATGACAATTAAATGCACTGTATTATTATTGTATATTTTGTTCTATGTTATATGTTTTTTTTTTAAATACTTTGTGATATCTATCTCATTATTTTAAATTATTTTAAATGTAACATTTTGACATACCTTATCCATAAAAATTTATGGCAAGAAAGGCAAATAAAGAAATTTGAATTTGAAGCTTAGTTGTTAGAGTGCCAGCGCGTAGAGCTGAAGGTTGTGAATTCGAGTCTTGCTGGGTGCGACATTTTTTCAATTTCTCCTTAATGTCATTTATATTCTTGTTTGTATACTTTCTAATAATTTTCAAAGTTTTCAAAAAATCTCATGGGAGATATTTCAAATAATCGTTTACTAAACAATCTTTTAAGACTGTTTGACAAAAAAAGAATTAATTACAGATACCTATTTGTATGAAAAATATTATGAGTTCTGTGCAAGCTACATGATAAGTAAAATGTTCTTGAGATACAAGAAAATAACATTAAAAAGAGATTGAAAACATGTCGTTGTTGTTTTAACCGAAATCTAAATGCAATTTTATTACTCTTTAAGTTGTATAGAACACGTAACACGAATATTTTTTTATCAATGTTGTGTTATTGGTTAGAGAACTACACAGGAATTGTCTATAGTATTTAATTTTGCTTATCTTTTTCCTTCTTCTAAAGCTCTTAGTTCATATACGCAATTGATACGCTGTGATACCTTCACCTCGCCCCCGGTGAAGTATCAAATTTTGAGATATTTTTGTACATATTTAACCATTTAACTTTCCAAATTTTCAAAATATTTATTTTAATCTCTATTAATCTAATTTAAATTGCTTTGTTAATTTATGAATTATTTATCAGTTGCATCCGGATTAGTTTTTGATTTGTACTTGGCGTCCAATTTCCTTACAAGCATAGAATCTGAATTGGTACAAATCAAATTAAAATTCAAACCACGTTAGTAGAGCGGGCGTGGAAACTTATTAGTATAAATAATTTGGTTTTCGCTTTGATATAAATTACATCCCAAAACCCGATGGATTCCTAAAATATAAAGTGATGGACAAAATTAGATCAAACTAAAAAAAACAATATAACAAAAAAATGGAAACAAATCAAAAAATTAACAAACAATGGTATTTGTATAAAAGAAAAATCGCAAAAATTAAAGAAATCAATGGTTGTTATGTGGTTCGAAGTTCGCTCTCTGACCTACTTAATATATTAAAAACATGTTTACCAGAATCTGAACATATTAAGTTTTAGTAAATTGTTAGCTTCAAAGTAGTTACTTAATTAATTCCTTATATAATGATTTAAATAAAAATTTTTTCTAATGATAGGAACAAAATGAAAAATTCTCTTCGTTTGTAGGTCTATTCCTTCAACCAACCACCGTGTCTTTTGCAGACGTCCGCGATGATACTTTCGTTTCCGTAAGCACTTTCATCTATTTTCGTTACGTGTCCAGGACCTCCTATTTGCTCATCGATTTCAAGGATCCAGTGAAATGGAAGGTTCCTGAAATGTTGAAGGCAGCGGCCCACAACTTTCCTGTTGGCCAAGTTGGATTCTATTCCCACACACACATGTCCTGAAACGTCAAACAAATCCATGTATCATCAAAAAATTTAGCAAACTCGATTACTTTATGTTATCCTTTGTAGCTGTAGAACTGCGGAGGAACTTCATCATAAGATTATAATTATGTATACCATGCGTAAAATAAAAATAATTGCCAATGGAAACTGCCAAACACTTTATAAATAAATAAATAAATAAATAAATAAATATATAAATAAATAAATAAATAAATAAATATATATATATATATATATATATATATATATATATATATATATATATATAACGAGCAGAGCGTTTGTGACAGTCTTATATAACAAGATGTAAGAGATGATACAAAACGTATCTAGTGCTGTCAATAATAAATCCAGTTTTAAACTGGATTGGTGTTTGGTTAGATTTTCTAACTCAAGACACCGGTAGATGCTGCGACATAAGTATAAGGATATTAATCAGCTCATACAGGGGAAAAACCAACTAAAGACACCGTGTTTCGCTCTTTTTAGAGCTCATCAGTGTAGTATAAGTTATGTCTCTTCAGTCACTAATGAAGAGACATCGATTCATACAGGGGATGTCTCTTCATAATATATATATATATATATATATATATATATATATATATATATATATATATATATATATATATATATATATATATATATATATATATATATATGTATATCTATGTATGTATCTGGAATATTCTGACAGCATGGCACTAGATATATTTTTTCATCATTATGTATAAGATTGTCAAAAAAAAACGCTCTGTTCGTTTATATATATTTGTAGTATTAAGGTTATTTATATTGGGTGTTAGATACCGCTACAGAGGTATTTTTATGCATTTTTGTGGCATTTAAGGTTCTTTTCTATTTTGATTTTTTTTTTGCATATTGATGATGGGTTTATTTATTACTATTAATATTTATTGACAAGTCCTGTTAGATATAGGCGCTGGAGGTATTTTATGTTATATTGAGTGTTTTTCTTTTCTCACTGTAATGTAGAATATGTTGGTGTCTTATCTGTAAACTTTAAAATCAAAATAAAGCAATATATATCTTTACGTTTCTGGTATTTACTTACTTTTATTTAAAAAAAAATTATTACATTTATTTTTTTAAATGTAATCAATAGATTGTAAATTCGTGAGTGCATACAAAAGCACAAGCTGTGAGAGTCTGTTACTGTTTAACCAAATTAGAATTAAGGAGACTGGGCCATAAATAATTAATAATGAAAATAATTAACATTTGCCAAGGAAAGCATCCAAAGGTATACATACCTATCTTTTTATATCCACGTGCATCTTTAAGCGCTTGTAGACACAAAAAAATATTTTTTCATTTTATTCACGCCATAACTTTCCCTCGATAAATTTTCATAACACTTTTACTTCAAATTTTTTGCTAAGTATAAAAACCAACACAAGGGAAACGGTAAGAACGACTGAATTGTCAAACCCACTTTAGGAAATTAAGTTAAAGATTATTTGTCATGTTCGAATCATCAACCAGGAGTATGATAAATTATTTATGGTTTATATCGTTTGATGAAGGGTAGGTATTAGCTTTTATATTACTATATAGTAGATATACCCGATTAGTAGAAAAATTTAATAACGTTGGAAAAGGTAAAGCGAAACATAATCAGTTCAGTAGGTCAGTATGTATCTGATATAATCATTGTTTTCAAAGTATGTTTTATTTGAGAGGTCCATATAATTACTAACAAACCATTTTGTTTTATTATAACTAAGAATTTTTTGTGTTATCTGACAGTTTCTGTAAATATGTCATTTTTAAATTTTAATATATAGAGTAGTTCTAAAAGTATACCAAAATTTATGATTTGATCCCTAACGTAAAAATAATGCGATTTAGATGACTTATGTGTACAAAGGTTCTAAAATCCAAATGTTATTATATAATGTATACCAAACTCTAAACAAAATGTTCGGGTTTAGGAATTAAAATTAAATTCATGGTTTCTCAGAAAACGCCACTCGCATACATATTAATTTAATAGTTTTATATTTTACTGTATTATTTCGTATTGTAATCACCCAGGTTAAAGTCAGTACGTTGGATCTCAAGGCGAGCTTAAAAATTTTAATTTTTATTCTCACGTAGAATATTAACTACTTAGGTATAAAAAGCGTCGTTCAAATCGCACTCAAAAAGTTCGAAATCTGAGGTTATCTGTAAGAGTCACCCTTTGGGTTGGCTCTAAAACATACCCTTTGAACTGACGGTCATAACTCTTAGCGTATTGTAGCCAATGTGACATGTTTCCTGTTGTTTATCTTATTTTCTACTTGATTAGGTTTCTGCCTTCAGCAGGATACCAATTCACAACGGTGGGAATTGCCACTGGTACAGCTCCCCCTCATCTTAAACCACTAAGGCACATTCTCTATCTCCCAGGCGTGAAAGTATGTCGAATATGTTAAAACAACTAAGCATTCTTATACCTATCTTTGATAGGTGATTCTTATTTTGCAAATTCTTTAAGGCAAAAAAGTATACTGTATATAAGTCTATTGAACGAACAGAATAGACAAGTAGACCAAGATAGAAAAAAATATTCAAGTTGTTAAAAATCTAGGACGGTAGCTAAAGCAACCAGTGTTAGTAAATTAATTTTTGATAATAACTTTCGTAAGGAAAACTTGTAGGACCACTATTTTATATTCATAAAAAATCTTTTCTTCAGTAAGAGGACCCATACACCTACAATAAAATTGCGCGATGTTGATGATTGCACAATATGATTGATGTTCTCCGAAACCCACACGGTAAAATTAAATTGAGACAATAAAAATGAACAAGCATTCTCGTCATAACTTTCTTCAGTGCATCATGACTGAGAAAGATTTTGCTGCAGCTATCGCCTGTTTAATGGTAGCGAAACGGCAAAAACGAAAACGCCGAATCTGGACTAAGGACTGGTTCATGAAAAGGCCAATCTAAAATAACGAACGCCTGTTAAAGGATCTAGAATTAACTGAATTAAAAGATTTCACGAATTATATGAGAATGGATCCTATCAAATTTTGGGCAATATACCATATACAATACACAATAAATAAATATTGTGCAATAAAATTTAAAAGTCCTCAATATTTTACTCAATCATTGCACAATCTTTGATACTATCCCTATATGTTCAATAATATTGTACAATCATCAACATTGCGCAATACTATTGTAGGTGTATGGGTAGCCTAACTAACTATTTAATTTACAGTAAAATTTCTACTTTTTGCCTGATGGTATCTCATAGATATTTCTGTCGATATAAGGAACTATCATTAAGTTTTTTTAAAGTTATTAAATGAAAGTCAAATATTATGCCTACCCGTATTTCTTATTTTAATACCATAAGATTGCGTTTTTGGGTTACATAACATCATTTCAAAGCAACTAAAAAAATTAAGATAAACTACAGGTTTGTTAAAAATTTAAAAAGCAAAAATGAATGAATGTGTATTTGTAATTAAAATTGTTTTTTTATATAATCTCCCTTAGCTTAAATACATTTATTCCCATGATCTTTGAATAATTTTATACCATCTCTGTAATAATTTTTGCAAAATATTGTTCCACGGCTTCAATAGCTTTTTCATTCGACAAAACCCGCTTTCCACGAAAACTTTTTGAAAAGTTTTTGAAGAGGTAATAGTCGGAGGAAGCCAAATCTGGTGGGTGTTCAAGCAATTCTTATGTTGACAAATGATCGTTTTCTTCTGTAAACCAGGTCTTTTTTCACGATTTTTTTTTTATTCGGCCGGTTGCAATAATATCCAAAGTTAATTGTTTTTAAGATACTCAATCAACAAAACCCCTTTTGCATCCTAAAAACTGATGTGTTGATCGTTGACCTGTTTTGAAGCTGTAGAACCAGCTTCAGTCCAGTGTAAACGTCCTCGTTTTAGCTTAGAATCATGATGGTAGATCCAAGTCTTATCCATAGTTATAAAACGACGCACAAAATCGGTTTTACTCTAATTAAAATGCTCCAAATTGCACGGAGATATTTGTTTGTGTTGAATTGTTATCGAATGCGGCGCTAACTTTTCGAACAGCTTTAGCTTTTTCATGTGTTATTCTTACAGTAAAATATGTATAAATAAGAAATCGTTCTTTTTATATGTCTATGGTATCAGCAAACTTGGATCTTTAAGAACAATTTTATAGACTTGCTTCATGGTTTCTGGTGGTTCATCTCCGACGCTTGTACGACCACGTTTAATCTCTCAAACCCATTAATGCACAGTTCAAAATGAAGGAGAAACTTATAGGTAGAACGGTTGGAGTCACCAGTAGCCAAAAATCTTAAATTGTAATACAATTTAGCTGCTACCGGTACACAGAATCGAAAATTTGAGTCATCAGCCATAAGTTTTTTAAAAAAGGAATCTCGATTTTCATCAATATTCACAAATAAATCTTTATACTTACCATATCTTGCGTCTTTGTCTTTTTCGCTTTCTTCTGGTAAAAGTTAACAGCATTGACATCTCGGGATTGATTAAGTTGAAGAGTTGACGCAACCAGTATCAGTATGTGTTAAAGAAATAGTCGCATGCTGTAAATAAATTGAAGCGTTTTTCTACATCTTTTCTTCAACTTTCTTAGCATTTTCCTCCATCTTTTCTTCAACTTTCTTAGCATTTTCCTCCATCTTCTTAGCATTTTCTTCCATCTTTCCTTCAACCTTCTTAGCATTTTCCTCAATTTTCGCCAAGAGTGATTCTTCGGTGAAAGGGAATTCGAAAGTTTCTGGGTCACATCACTCTTGGGTTAATGCTTCTCTCAATTTTTGCACAAGGGTGGCTTTGGTGCACGCAGTGTCTTTATCACGTTCTTCTAGTTGTTCTTTTAACTGTTTAACCGTTAACTGTGTTAATTTCATTTCGAATTATCTTAATTAGCACTTCGAAAAAGAACTGTCCAAAATGTCTAAAAGTCAATACCGAAACCGGAAAGAGTTTTATCACAAAATTACAAAAACTGCGCTCGAAAAGTCCACTAATTAAATTAAAATACCCCACACCTGACACCAATTGTAACGTTTTTAACAAATTAAAAATACAGGTTCGATTTATTTTTAAGTTGATTTATTTCCAACGAATAACTACACAAACTATAACACTGCTAAATACTAAATTCACAATTTATTTGCACTATTCGAAAGTTTAAATATTCGCGCTATACTGAATACTGACTCTCTGCATTCGAATCTGATTTATTTATACTTCCACGCCATCTCACGTTCGAGGACCAGAAAATTCGAGAAAAGGGTTCTTCATTGTTTTTGTTACCAGAATATTCGCTGCAGAGCCATCTTTAGATTATTCTAGGTTCTAGAGATTTCCGGATAGACTTAACGTTCACCCAGTGGCGTAGTTTCGTTACAATATATAAAAATCTCGTGTCACTCTGATTGTTTGCGCTAATCTCCGAAACCATTAAACCGATTTTAATAAAAATTTTGTAGATAGGTTTATTTGTTCTATTTAAAAAAATAGGATAGTTGTTTTCTTCATTAATAAGCGTAATGTTCTACGAGTTTTTAATAGATGGCGATAAGAATTATACAATTTTCGCCAAACATTCATATTTTTAAGTTGTGTAAGTATGCAATAGATGTGTTTTAATTAATTTTTTTTTGTTATTTTAATGTCGTCCATGTGACACATAAATGCATCATAATTATATGCGTGCTAAGTTTTTTACTAAAAAATCATTTATTTCCATTGTGCTCTGTATTATTTTTTCGTTTTATTAGTTAGAAAGTTTTTATATTTCGCCGTATTCTTTTTGTCACTCTTTGTCATTCCGTGGAATTTTTTAATCGAATTTAAACCTATTTCCCGACTGCCTTAGAGCTCTGAAATTTTCAGGATACCTAAGAACTGGATGACAATGCATGTTTCAAGTGTGTTTAAGCATATACATAGATTTCGAAATTTATACTGAATTGGTATTAAATATGATATAAGTTGTGTATAGATATTATCATTTTGAAAGTTTTTAAATAAGTTGTTCGTAGCCTAGGGATCGATTATAATACGCGAGAGAGGAGTCTTTTTCTGTTTTTTTTTTGTTCTACACGTTAAAACAGTAATTATTATTTTAACTGTTAATAGAATAAACTAATTTAGAAAATTTTAGTAAGTTTTTTAGACTGTACTGTGGACTATGCCGTAATCTATCTCGGTAAAGCGCTATTAGCCAAGGGACAGGTTGCACTTAGTAATAATTTAAAGTAATTTAACAATAGTAACATGACTTATAAATCACCAAAAACAAATTTTCTACTATAAAAAGTTCTTTTTATAAATTGTGATTATCATTTATTTATACGTTGTTTTCCATGTTGATAACGACAATAGGTAAACTCTCCCATTCAACTAACATATAATATTTGTGACGTTTTTATAGATAATGGTACGAAAAAAAAAAAGAAAACTAAGCAAATCCTTACTAATTTTTACAAAATTAATTACCATGCATGCGCCACCTTTAATGTGACCTAGTTGATAATCTCATTTATTTAAACATGCAATTTTTTCTGAATTAATTACTATGGTGCCATTGTAAGGTGGCGCATTTAATATCTAATATAATTATTTAATAAATTACAAAATACAATACAAAAAATGGTAAAAATCTAGAAACTAAATATAATGAAAACGACGAAACAAAAAAAAAATAAAAACAATAAAAAAGAAGCAAAATCGTAAAAATTTGAAGTTTGCCGGGTAAGCTTATCTTTCTTTATATTTTTTATAACTTTAATTTATTGAGCAAACTAATTATTTTCAGATATCTCTATTAAGATTAGATGTGACATTTTTTGTTTTCTCATTAATTTTATATTGTTTCTTAATTATAAATTTTAAATCAGGTGGATGAAATTTATAAAATATGGCAAAAATTAAAAATAATACAATATTTAAGAATACGAAACTTGATTCAAACAACTTTGGTAAAGTTACTTCTCGTAGTTTTTTTTGTATATTTTGCATCATAATTATGTTTTTTTTAAAACCGGCCAGAAATTAGTACTTTCCGGTTTATTTTAAGGTCAGAAAATCTCATTTTGTCGAACAAGGCCAGAAAATAAAAATGAGTCCGGTAATAGTATTATACGTTACAGTGTCGGTAGGTGATTTATTACAATACGAGTTAGTTTACGGACGAGGCGAGGTAGGAGCCGAGTCTAGAAATAAAAACGAGTCATGTAATAACACCTAACGACCATGTATCGTATTATATTTTATTTCATCCTGTTTTTATAAATTAATAAGTTCATAAAAATTTTTAAAATAGTTCGTAACTTGAATAATTACGTCAAATTACCTAAACTGTCATTTACTGTCAAATATTTTAAAAATTTTGTATTAATTGTTAATTCTTGTTTTAAATTAAAATAAATTAAAAAGTAAGTACCTAGCTAATTATTTTATTTTTATTTTATAGTCATTATAGTGTTTTTAAATGTCAAAATGTAAAAGTAATAGGGAACCGGACAACTTTTCAAATAGTATTTAAAAATAATCTTTATTCATATATATAGCCATAAAAAATAATATTTTAATTAAATAAATCCTCTGGAGTAGGTACTTGAAAACGTCAAAAACATAATTTATTTCAAATTGCCGCGAAAACAGCACTTCATGTCAATTCAGATCAAGTGACGTCATGTGTAAGGTAAACAAACTTCTAACCATATTAAAAGCATAGAGATATTATACATAGAGGGGGCAAGCCAGCCAAAATCGCGTCCGCTCATTAGAAAAAGAAAGAGAACGTCGGTGGTTTTGCATTTCTGTCTCTTCTCGTCTCTGATTGGCTGCTTGAAAAGCAGTGTATTAGACATATAGATAATTATTTTTTATAAAAAAGAAACAATACATCAACAATCAAATATAGAGTCGATATTCAGGTTCAACACTTCAAAATACTGATGATCTACTAAAGGATGTAGTACAGAAGATCATCCATCGTTCGCTTTATCGAACGCTGAAAATGATGGGAGAGACCAATCAGCAGAGAGCTAGACAAAGATACAAGACCACCTTGGTTTTCTTTCTCTCTCTAACGGCCGGACGTTTCCACTTACAGGCAGCATTACAGCTTGCCTCCTCTATGTATAATAATATCTCTATGATTAAAAGTGATCAATGCTTGGATAAATGAAGTATTTTGTGTTTCTTAATAATCATGGACCGAAAAAGATATCGTTGGTGTGTTGTACCTTGATGTAGAAATACATCAGTAACTACTCCAAATAATTTTTTTATTGATGTAAGAAATGATTAGACCTAGCAAGACGAAAGTGCGATGGAATGTCTGTTACTTCACCAATTTACTTTTGTGAAGATCACTTTGATGTAAGTACTGTACCTAGAGTGTTATTACACAGCCCATTATACAAATAATCATATTTAGTGTGTATGTAATTTCGGTGTTATAGGTTATGTCTTACGTAGAATGTTTTACGTGTGCATAAACAATCTTGTATTTGTGTTTTAGCTGCCAAAGAAGCTATAGAGAATATTTAAACTTAATTATATCTTTTATATACATTTTATTTTACTTTATATTGAGAATGTTAATAAAAAAACCATTGACAAATTGTGTATAATTATTTTATTTAGTGCTTTCATATAAAATAGAGAATATATTTTTTTCCAACATTCACTTATACTAGAGATATAATGTATAACTAAAGTTCTGTTATGACTATAGTCCTTCAATTTGTAAGTAATTACAATTAAATATTTTTAGAAAAATGCAAATAAAACGTAGAAAAACGCGAAATAACATACAAAGCCATAGACAAATTATTATTATTATTATTATCCCTGTACAAAGCAGTACTGTTTACTTATGGCTACCTACACATGACGTTACGCACTGTGATTGGCGTTTGGGTTCTTACACGTCACAGATAATTTACGCAACTTTATTTATTGATTGAAAAATATAAATCATTGTTATTTCTTAAAAATCTTTATTGAGTGATATTGTTGTATAACAAACTTTATTTTAAAACACATCTTAGATTTTTTTTCGATTACTGTCCGGTACCCTATTGTCTTTCCTTAAGCAATCAGAGCAGAGTTGCTAGGCAACACATTACAGTACATGATACCGTAATGTTTTACTTACCGGCGCCAAATTAATTATAGGGAAGTTTATTTACTGGACAGGATGAAATAAAAGCTTTTACCGGGCTATTACAATAATTTTCTGGCCCGGTCCGACAAAATGATATTTTCTGACCCAAAAATAAACTGGAAATTACTAAATTCTGGCCGGTTTAAAAAAAATATTGTACGTAATACGTCCCGAAAGTGGTCTTTTACTGCCCGCTCGTCCAGTAAAAGACCACTTTCGGGACTTGTTACGTAAACTACTATATTTTAAAGACAAAAAAAGTTTTTTAAGAATACATAAATATTATGGAGGATAGAGGAGCACCGTCTGTATGTTTTAAATGAAGCACTAAAAATTAAAGAGTGAGGTGGATATATACAGAACTAGCAGCCCGGCCCCGGCTTTGCACAAGGATTAAAGAAAAATAACAAAAGCCATTAAATTTATTGGGTCAACGCTTCCCTGTAAACAATATTACATGTTGTTTTATTTTCTGGCAGCAAAATAAATTGATTTTCAGGTACTCCGACCCGCCTTAGGCAGTTGGCCATGAGGAAAACCGATCCTTACTAATTGGAAGGTTTGAACTTGAGACTTATTATTAGTAAAAGTAAAAGATGTTTTGATAGAAAATTAAAGCGGTTTAAATGGATTTGGTAGATCAGTTGGGATCATCGGTATCGTCAGTGTATGAGCTAGTTGACCAGCTGGTGGTTCAGTTATAATGGTTGCTACAACTTAATTGTCCTTTAATTCCTTTATCTACTCCTTTGACAGTAAATGTCATTTATACTCATTGTCACCATGCAGGGTATATAAGCTATAACGCACAGTTGTGCGTAATGAAATTTCATGATGGAACGCGTATTTATGCATGTAAAACAAAATATTTTGCTGTTTTAAATAATTGTTACATTAAAAAATGTTTTTTCAGCAGATATCTAACCCTCACAATATTACAAATTAAAAATATATATTAGTTTTTATTAAAAAATAAAATAAAAATTAAACAGATTTAGGCAACATATATATTACATTTTAAATTATTATTTAATCTAGTATGTTACTTAATGTCGCAGTAATTATGTCTTTTACAATGGTTATGCATCTACACCTTTTATAGCAACATCTGGAGTTCCACAGGGCTCCAATTTGGGGCGATTGTCATTTACTATATTTATTAATGACTTAGCAATTGAATTAAAATGTGGCAAATTGCTCTTCGCCGATGACATGAAAATATACGTTTCTGTGTCATCAATTGAGGACTGCTACTATCTGCAAACCCAATTGGATATTGTGGAAAAATGGTGTAATAAAAACAAGTTGTTTATGAATGTATCAAAATGTAAAATTTGTTCATACACCAGGAATATCAACAAAATTGAATTTCCTTATTTATTCAATAACATCCCATTGTCATGTTGCACACAAACAAAAGATTTAGGTATAATATTCGATCAAAAGTTGACCTTTTCTTATCATGTAGATAACATTGTTGCTTCTTCATTGAAAAGCTTAGGTTTTTTAATTCGTAACTGTCGTTCTTTTACAAATCCTCAAAGCTTGATTTTACTTTATTTTTCGTTAGTTCGTTCCAAGTTAGAGTATGCATCTATAATTTGGAACCCTATATATAACATACACAAATGGTCTACGAAAAATGTTCAACGTCGATTTCTCAAATACCTTTCTTTTAAAATAGATGGGCAGTATCCTATGCGAGGTATTGAACAGCCCTCCTGCTTTCGAGGTTTAGTGTCCCATCATTGGAACAAAGAAGCATAACTTCTAGTATAGTTATTCTATATAAAATATTACATAATTCTATTGATGTTCCCTTCGTAATGAACCAAATAAATTTTAATGTTCCACAAACAGCTGTTACACATCATAAAACATTTTATACATCTAGTTTTCGAACAAATCTGGGGAAAAACTCTCCAATAGCTCGTATGTGCTTAAATTTTAATAAGTACTGTTCTGACTCTGATATTTTTTTTGATACTCTGGGAAAAGTAATAAAAAATATTGATTTTGTTAATTTGTAGCTTCGGCATTCGAGATATTTTTTTTTCTCTTGTTTACCTTATTGATTTTATTATATTAGAAATTTCTATATAAATTGTCCTGTAAATGGATTAATCTGTTGGGCAATAAAATTATTTTTCTTTTTCTTCTTTTCTTTTCTTTCTTAATGTCACTACTTTGATAAATACAATACCTACATCATATATTTTTTAGAGATGTCAAATATTTAGAATTAAAATTAAAATATTAAGTCATAGATAAAGCATAGTACGTAACTCGAGTGGTAGGAGGTATTACGTACTCGTGTAATTATGAACTCGCCGCTACGCGGCTTCATGTGTAACTTTTCCACTCGTACGTAATGTCCTACTTACCACTCTTGATACGTAATATACTATTATAAGATAAGTAGCCTCGTCCCATTGCACATGCTAAATTTGTGATATCTGTCGTGATTATGAAATAAGTTATTTTGATGAGGATTAATACCAAGATAAATTTTTTTAAAAAGTTAAATAATTATTGTGACGTAACTATAACAGTTAGACATACAGGGTGTGTCACGACGAAGGGACAGTAGAAATATCTCGAGATATATGTCGATTAAAAATCTGAAAATTTGTACTTGACCATTTTCATTGATGGCCTATCTGCCTAAAATAATATCAGTAATCTTACACTTCCGGTTATACCGGAAGTCGCCATCAACTTCGTTGTTTTAAATAGAACACCCTGTATATTATTACATTTTCGGATTCCGCATAAAATTCTGGACTAATTTTATTTAAGGTAGTCTATATTTAAAATCGATAGTTTTTGAGTTATTCAACTTTTTTCAAAAATTTTGACAGATGCGACTGAAATTTGAAAAATCAATAACTGGACTATTTCACAATCAAAGAAAACAAAAGTTGCTACGCTTGAACAGTAAGTGATGTTCTTTAATTCGATAAACAAATAATTTAGTTTCACAACACAGGGTGTTCTTAAACGGTGTGCCATTTCTCAGAACTTTGAATCAGAATAAGACAAAATTTTCAAATAGGACATCCTGTATATACTTACGTCGTCTTACGTGAAATTTATTTGGCTTTCAAATTGTATTAGGGTTCCCTATACCTAAAATCAATAGTTTTCACATAAATCAGATTTTATATCCTTTGCACATACAAATGGCACATTACATGAAAGTTAATTTGAGAAAATTTTTGAAAAACATAGCAAACTTTCTAAATTATGAGTTTATGATGCATTTATTATTGTCTTCCTAAGACTTCAGTATCTATAAAACACTAAGCTTCCATTAAAAGAGGTAAAAAGGGTCTTACGAAAGAGATTATTGAAAGATGTCATTAGTGGGAGACGAAACTGTTAGAGATTTTTAGTAATTTTCACAAATAATATTGCATTTAAGAAAACAGTATTTTAATATAATCAAATTTAATAAAACACAGCAAGGATTACGTTTAATTTAAATGTTCAAATTGCCGCGACCGTTTGTCGCTAGAAATTTGTGAATGCGACGTATCATGTCTTCAGTTACGGCCCTTCGGATCTCATTAGGATCTAAATTCATAAACGCCTCTCTAACCCTTTGTTTTATGTCTTCTTTGGTGGTGGGAGCAGTAGCATAAACTAAAGATTTTATTTTTCCCCAAATGTAGTCCAACGCCGGTGTCAAATCTGGCGATCGCGGAGGCCATCTGAAATGTCCGTTCAGCGCTATCCAACGATCGTCAAAAGTCTGCTTTAGGAGCTGACTAACACCATGAGTGTTGTGTACAGGAGCACCATCGTGTTGATACCACGCTGCTCTGTACTCCGCCAATGGTAAAGATTCTAATACTTCTTGTAAATTATATCTTAGAATATTTTCGTATCCTACTCCATTAAGATTGCTATCATAAATGTGCAAGGACAGAATTCTGTTGTTTTTAATGGAGTTTCGTCTCCCACTAATGACATCTTTCAATAATCTCTTTTGTAAGACCCTTTTTTCCTCTTTCAATGGAAGTTTGGTGTTTTATAGAGACTAAATTCTAAGCTAGATAATAATAAATGCATCATAAACTCATAATTTAGAAAGCTTGCTATGTTTTTCAAAAATTTTTTCAAATTAACTTTCATATAATGTGCGATTTGTATGTGCAAAGGATATAAAATCTGATTTATCTGAAAACTATTGATTTTAGGTATAGGGAACCCCAATACAATTTGAAAGCCAAATAAATTTCACGTAAGACGACGTAAGTATATACAGGGTGTCCTATTTGAAAATTTTGACTTATTCCGATTTACAGTTCTGAAAAATGGCACACCGTTTAAGAACATCCTGTGTTGTGAAACTACATTATTTGTTTATCGCATTAAAGAACATCACTTACTGTTCAAGCGTAGCAACTTTTGTTTCCTTTGATTGTGAAATAGTCCAGTTATTGATTTTTCAAATTTCAGTCGCATCTGTCAAAATTTTTGAAAAAAGTTGAATAACTCAAAAACTATCGATTTTAAATATAGACTACCTTATATAAAATTAGTCCAGAATTTTATGCGGAATCCGAAAATGTAATAATATACAGGGTGTTCTAATTAAAATAACGAAGTTGATTGCGACTTCCGGTATAACCGGAAGTGTAAGATTAAAGACATTATTTTGGGCAGATAGGCCATCAATGAAAATGGCCAAGTACAAATTTTCAGATTTTTAATGGACATAGATCTTGAGATATTTTTACTGTCCCTTCGTCATGACACACCCTGTATGCTGTCGCGGCATTTTTTGTAGATATTTATATATTCTTCAAAATCGTAGTACATTATTTTATTCTATAATCAATAGTATTCTCTGCGCACGCGATGTAAGGATTTTAAGGTCATTTTTGGTTACATTAATGGCATTTTAGTAAGGATCCCTATTTTTTTAAAAAATAAAACATAGCCTATGTCACTCGGGAATAGTGTAGCTTGCCAACGGTGAAAGAATTTTTGAAATCGGTCCAGTAGTTTTGGAGCCTATTTATTTCAAACAAACAAACAAACAAACAAACAAAAAATCAAACCTTTTCTCTTTATAATATTAGTATAGATACAAAACTTTTGCTTTAAAATTGGATTATTAGACTATAGTCGGGCCGTTCGGTCCATTAGAGATTGGACCTATTTGTTATATACCTTTATGATCGCTTATGTAATTATTGTATCCTAAACCAAATTTTACTTCATATCATCGTAGGGGGTGATATGAACACTAGTTGAGGACCCACCACTGGCATTTCCAAATGCAACTCGAATAGTTCCTACTTAATTTTAGTTTTGTTCCTTATTATTGTCCTTTTTCGCGCTTTATTAAACTGAGGGCACTAAAATATAAATTAAATATAGGTTAATACGATGATGTAGTCGGGCCGTTCAAAATATAGGATAATCACGAGACAAATGTACTCCTTTATTTCGGCCCACCGTTTATATCATCTCTGGTCTGAGTACAGTCTATACTGTCCTTCGTTTATTGCAGTTTAGAAGGCGTTAGATTTTACGATTAAACGGTCCAGATGCCCGTATTCACTGATCACGCGTCCTTGAAGTCTATCTTTTGAACGGCCCGACTATAGTAATGTTATCTTACAGTATCTTTATAGGTTATATTTGTTTAATTAATCAAACCACGAAGATACCAGAAGTCTATACGGTATAGGCTTTTCCATAATATTTCTGGTACACAATAATCAACCCAGATCATAGTTCTAATTTTTACCACTAGCTGCGCAAGGATAACATTTAAGATTTGAATGTCGCGAATGTTAAATTAAATTAAATATATAATATCAATTTATATAAAATTAGTTGTAATAAAATTAATAAAAAGAAATAAGAAGGTGTTGTGCTGTTCATGGTTGGGTTAGTGGCCGAAAGTTAAGTGACAGTGTAGGAAAAGTGGGTTTATTCAAAGCACCAAAAGTGAGTAACCTCCAAATAATATCGGTTAAAAATTTGTGTTATGAACCATTAATTTATCTAGCGATTGACGAGTAGCAAAACCATATAACAGAGCTGTCAATACCAACAAAAATTTCCGCGTAAGGATTTAAACGAGTACTTCTTGAACAATGGCGCACTCTACCGGCAATAGTTCTGTCCTCTAAATTGAGACCATTCGTTCAACACAATGGTTCAACCACTGGGTTGCTGGGTTCAACAGTACGTTTAGACTCCTGGTATCTATACTTCGTGAATTGAACTATCAAACCATACACTCATTTGATACTAGCGCTATTTCGGTAGAATTTTGAATTGTAATTACTAGCGGACACTTTTTATGCTGAATTCTTATATGAGATGGTGTTCCTTACCATTGTATAAAGACTACCCAGGTTAGTTCAACCATTGTATAAAGACTAACATTCAACCATTGGTTCAACTCTTATGGAGGCTGTCAATTTTTTTTGTAGTAAGTGTTCTTCCAAACAGCAGGTGGCAGGGTATAGTAATTTGTGCCTCTACCCACCAGACTAAATATTTAAGATTAGACTTTAAAGCAGAATCCTAACTTAAAAAAGTCTTACTCTTTTATTTCTAGAAACCTGTACAATTGCTAATAAAATATTTTCCTTTATATTCACCGCAGGAAGTTTCTGTATGGTTTTTGCGATCCTTGAATTTCAAAACACAGAGGGAGCTATACAGAACCCAACCATAAAAAAACAGGGCCGACTCCTATACAAATTCATACAGATTTCTGTTTCACTTCGAAATATAACCGGTAGATGACATTGTAGGCAATACGGAATTATTAAATAAAATTATTCTATTTATTAGTCAGGAATTGAAAATAGTCAAAACAGTAATAAAGGTAGATCTTAATATACTGCAACTGTTTTAGCTTCTTGTAATTTTAGTATACTTCATTTCAACAACTGATGTATACCCTGTTTAAAGAAGAACTTCTATGATATTGTTTAAAGAATTCTTATACGGAATTTTGTACTTTATCCAACAGAAAACGATTACCTTAAAATGCAATTTTCACTGGCCAAAAGATGTAAAAATTGCAAGGCGATAAATCGGTGCTATAGAGTGGATTTTGTAATATCCTATATTTCTTTTGTTGTAGATTTACTTTACTACTTTGGCAACCTGAGGCCGATTATTATTGACGTTTAGCAGGTTTATTATTTTATGCTTTTTAAACTTTTAAACATTTTTTAGGCTTATAAACAATTTGAATAACTTTACGAGCTTTAAAGATAATAATTTCAAATTTTATACACTTAAAAAACAGTAATGGCATTTTTTTCATTAAAAATGCTTGCTTCAATATTTTGACAACCAGTAAGCCGAATGTATATTTTATATTGAAAGAAGCGTCTTTTAATTTTTTTGTGTATAAATTTTCAAATTAATACGTTTAAAGCTCGTAAAGTTATTCAAATTGTTTAAAAAGTTTATCAAAGCAGAATATGGAGTTTAGAGGGTCGAAAACAATTAAGGGATAAACTTAATTTTTTTGTAGTTTTTTTCAATTATTACTATTTTTCCAACAGTAAACGAAATATTGTGTAAAAGTAAAAAAAGAAACTTTTAATTTCCTATAAATTTTTCTCTAGGAGCAACATTTTCCGAATTATAAACGAAAATAGGAGGAAAAAAATGAGAAATTTTCAATTTTTTTCAGATTTAGCTAAATAAAAAAAAGCACAGGATTTACGACTGGCACATATACTGATTATCAATATTGGGCAAAGCCTAAAAGGATTCCAGCAAAAAAATTGCTTCCGATGGAAAAATGTCCAATAGAGATCCCGGCTAGACTGTTAGTTGATTGTGGTAAGATTAAAAGGGAAAAGATTTTAAGGTGTTCATAATGAATGTTAATATATATATATATATATATATATATATATATATATATATATATATATATATATATATATATATATATATAAAAGGGGTAAATTAACGGGCATGTACGCAAAAAGGATCATAGGATTACGAGTAAGAATGATCCTTTTTGCGTACATGCCCGTTAATTTACCCCTTTTGTTTATCATAAGTACGCATACTTGGCACCCTTTATATATATATATATATATATATATATATAACAAAGTGCCAAGAAAACGCGCATCAATATAAAAAAAAGGATCTTGGTTATGCCGCACTGATGACGGCTAATGAGCCAGAAACATGCATGTCTGCGGTTACCATTCCTACTTGTAACCTATGATCCTCGTTGCGTACATTGCCCGTTATCCTCCTTTTTTTTATATTGATGCGCGTTTTCTTGGCACTTTGTTTGTTTCATGTCCTGGGCTAGAACGACTCAAACACAATGAGTCCGTTTCGCCAACGTGGCGACGCTGGTTGCTAGCCGAAAACCCATTGGCACAGCTGGCCGAAAGCACAAAATGGCGATAGGACTCCTGTGTGAGCGTTCGTTGTTTTTGTGTTTTTTGTGTTTCTTGACACATGTTTCCCCAACATCCTTTGCTCCCAAGTACCCAACACTTTTGCTAGCCAAGTGCAATACTCTTCTTGGTTATGCCGCACTGATGACGGCTAATGAGCCAGAAACATGCATGTCTGCGGTTACCATTCCTACTTGTAACCTATGATCCTCGTTGCGTACATTGCCCGTTATCCTCCTTTTTATATATATATATATATATATATATATATATATATATATATATATTAAAATATGTTTCTTGGTTTTAGGTCATGGTTAATAAATAAACTTTGGAACTGTTATTCCATTTTATTTATAATTGACGTTTCGACCCTACTTGGGTCTTTTTCAAAATATGTAAAATGTTCTAAAATAATGAAAAGTCAGTAAAATATATAGACAAACAACATTTAACAATAAATGACATACCTGGAACGTAAATTTGCATTGTCTTCTTATTTTTTAAAAGCAGGTTTAACGATTAAAATGACCACTTAATTCGGGTTATGTTATTTAAATGTTGGGTAGATATTACTGGTGATCATTATGTGGTATTTTATTCCTTGATTAGTTGGAGAACAATCACAGTATGAAACATCACACAAATCACTATATGTTAAAATAATTAAAACCAACGTATACACAATGAGTCCGTTTCGCCAACGGCGACGCTGTTCGTAGCCCCGAAATGTGGGCACAGCTGGCCGAAGCCACAAATGGCGATAGGACTCTTGTGTGAGTTTCGTTGTTTGTGTTTTTTGTTTTTTAATACATGTTTCTCTACCATCCTTTGCTCCCAAGTACTCAACACTTTTGCTGGCCAAGTGCAATACCTTACTTGGTTATGCCGCACTGATGACGGCTAACGAGCCAGAAACATGCATGTCTGCGGTTACCATTCCCTATTCGTGACCCTATGATCCTTTTTGCGTACATGCCCATTAATTTTCCCCCTTTTGTATATATATATATATATATATATATATATATATATTTAATCTCCGTAGGATATGACGTCCTTACATTGGCAATCTACCGGACGCCACAACGCATGTAATGTAAAACGGTTCTTTGTCGCCCCCTTGACCCCCCATGCAAATATGGGAAGGACGTCATAAAGATGTTTTTTGGGTGATTTCATATATTTTAGTTTCAGCCTTTGCTACTGCCTGGATGGCGCTAGTAAAAGATTATTATTGTTCAAATATACGAATACTTGAGTGTAGCCCACACAACAGTGGATGTGACGTCCGTTAATTTGGCAACGTTTTGTCCTCTTGTTTTATCGATCTGCTGTGCTATTTTAACAGTATTTTAAATACCAGACTCACTTTAATTTCTGTTTTATACTTAATCTGGTAGCTACGGACTTATAAAGATAAAGTTTAATTGTTAAAATTAATACCCAAAACTAATAAGGAACTTTTTAGTTAGAAATACATATTAAACGTAATTATACGATAATGTTTTAAAGAAATTTATAAAGGTATATAGAATTTTAAACAAAAACCGAAATAACGTGAATCTCAATCTAATAAATAGTTTAAAAAAGCAAAGTGGAATAAATAAATTTAATTAATTAAAATATTTCTTTTAAAACGTTTTTTTTTTTGTGGTATGAAGGTTGTAGCATGTCCAAAAAACACTATGCAAAAATTTTTATTTTTTTAATATATTTCCTTACTTAAGCCGACCCTGATCATATTACCTTCTAGAAAATTCTCGGCTTTAACGGTTTAACCGTCAAAACTATAGATTTTTCTAGACCGACCAATCAAATCGGTTGAATAAGATGATGTGGCGCAAGAGGGGTGGTTTGAAGCGACGCGGTTTTAATTTTTACGGCGATCTCAAATTCAGTCTAGCGTGGGTCCTTGTGCTTACAAGTCTATTTCGTATAACCCCTAGATTCAAATACCGGCAAATTTCCTTTAGATTTGCAAATAACTATTTGCAATTTAGTGTTTCTAAGTAAGTTAAAGTCAGTGAGTAAGTGTAGAACCTCTCTGATGAAAAAGCTGTCTTGTAGTATCGAAGAATCACCAGTTTTTACTGTAGCGTATAAATTGGGTGTGGCCCCATTAAATTCTCCTATCTAGGAAACAAACTGTAAGTCTTTTAATATAATTACTATCTCTTAACTACCAGAAATTTGGGATACCATTTTTTTCTTTGGCACAAAAACTTAATTGTGACCCACCGGAATAATATCCAAGTGTGGGTAATTAACGTAAGAAGTGCTCATAAAATCCACAGTGAAGCCGGTTTTTATAAAAAACCTAGCACCTTATCGACAGACTCCTACAGTGTGCAAATTTCTAAATAGTTCGTCGCATACATGTTTTAGTTAACAGTAAAAGCGTTACGCTGAGTCTGACTAAATATTTTTGTAACACCTTTATGATAAATTTTTTTGTTTCTTGATGTTTATCTTAATTTAATTGTTTTAATATAAATTATTATATGGTACCCCCAATTTTTTTACTCGAGTAAAACATCTTTTACTTTTACTTTTCAATTTCTTTTTCACATCACATTCTGCTTAAATGGGTACACAGAAATAACAATATAAAAATACTTAGCTGTTATTGAATGTGTAATATTGTTTCTATATGTGATTAAACACTAATGTGTTTTACTGTATTTTACCTTATTTCATTTGTTGATATTTTATATGTCTATTTGTTTCGTTCATCTGTTTGACTTATTACTACACACAGTAATAAATATTGTTTATTGTTTATTTATATGTTTTATTTTCTGACCTGGTGTAAGTTATTCTGATCTAATCTCATTAACAACAAGAATAAGACGTATTTCACTCATAAATTTTAGCTTTTGACTTGATCAAAATATATAGAGCTGTTGTGATAAGTAAGAACAAAAAGTAAGTATAACTTTCTCTTTCTAGTTTTTCTAATAAAAGTGTTTAATTTAAAAATTTTAACCAGAACATCTACCGCCTTACTCAATATTACTGCATCTTATCTTACGTCCCTTATACCTCTCTTATTTTAACTTTATCTATAACATCTGATACATCATTTTATCCAACATCTAGATTTAATATTTTTTCCATCTGGGTTTCTTATATTTCCCCATCCTTAAGATAAAAAAATAAGTGGCGCCCATTTACCTTTCCCTTTTCCATGATCTCTCTCATTTTCTCTTTAGTCCCTTTTAAATTCTTTTATCTTTTATTTTTTTTAGTAAATATATCCTCGTATATCTTTCCAATATTATATCATCTAGCTCGTTCGAATCCACGCTCGCTCTCCTCCTACCCCCTGAGTGCCGTTCGCATTGGTTAGCCTCTATAAACGAGCATTTAACACCTTCCGAGAAAAAAGAGGTTACACATAAATTTGACGCCCACAACGTGGGGCCTGATGATAAAATCCCTATTTTTCCGACAATAAAATTACACACTTTTAATATCGACAATTTCCGTTAATTTTTCTTATCACAATGGCCAATTTTGAAGTAAATTTCTTAACTGCGGTTGAAATTATTTAAGTACCTAAGATCAGAAGAACAGCCACCACCAGGAAAATAGAGGATAAAAGAAAGTCCTCAAAAGAATGTTAACTAAAGAAACAAATGGTACAGTAACATCAGTAAATATTTTTTTTCGTCTATCTTTTTCGTATCGTTAACAAACATAAATGAAAAGACTGGCTTTAACATGGAACTACTTATGTCGGCATATCTTTTCTTTCGACCATTTTTCTTCTTCATTCCTTTATCGATGGTTTCGTAATTTTTTCTAGAAGAAAAATTTTTTTTTGTTTTTTCTACTCTTTATCGTATTTTATCTAAAAGAAAATAATTTTTTATTTTTCTACTCCATATCGTATTTTACCTAAAGGAAAAATAATTTTTATTTTTCTAATTTTTTTGTATTTTATCTAAAGGAAATTTTTTATTTTTCTACTCCATATCGTATTTTACCTAAAGGAAAACAATTTTTATTTTTCTATATTTCTTTCTCGTATTTTATCTGAAGGAAAATTTTCTTAATTTTCCACTCTCTATCGTATTTTTTCTACAGAAAAATAATTTCCATTTTTCTACTTTTCCTGTATTTCATCTATAGGAAAATCTATTTTATTTTTCTATATCTTTTTCGTATAATATCTAAAGGAAAATATTCTTCATTGTCCTATTCTCTACCGTATTTTATCTAAAGGAAAATATTCTTCATTTTCCTATTCTCTATCGTATTTTTATCTAAAGGAAAATATTCTTCATTTTCCTATTCTCTACCGTGTTTTATCTAAATGAAAATAATTTTTTATTTTTTTCTACTTTCTACCGTATTTTATCTAAAGGGAAATATTTTTCATTTCTCTAATTTTTTCTGCATCTTATCTTAGGGGAAATAACGTTTTGTTAAATTTTTGTTTACCGTTTACCATCTATCTCTATCCATCTACTTAACCAATGTTTCTCTGTACGGTTATAAAAGTGGAGTCCGCATGACAAATATCTCTGTATTGTCCCAGCGTGGAAGATTTGTTTTTTACTTGAACTGTCGTACCGTTGTATTTTTTCTATAAGAGAATATACAAATCACTTACCTATCGTTTATCGTACCGAGGATTCACATTAAGGATTCCAGACAGCGTTTCCTTTATGCTTCCTGGGTTTTATACGTAACAACAGCATGACCGCCATTGTTATCGTTTATCTACCGTTCAAGTGAATTATCACTTGAAATTATCTTATCGTAAGTGAAAACATATTTCACTTAATTATCGTATATCTACCGTTCAAGTGTACTATCACTTGAAATTATCTTACCGTAGGTGGAAACATATTTCACTTAACTACCGTTTACCAGCTCAAGTGTATTAACACTTGAAAATATCGTTTTGTAAGTGAGAACACACTTCGCTTAACTACCGTACCGTTCAGTAAAAACTATCACTGTTATATGTCTCGTTATCTCCCCTAGTTTCTTCATTAAGCTTGAAATTGACACTCCAAAGCCTTATGTCTCTGATTCCGATGATTCTTCTGAAGATGAACTCTCCGAATAGGAACGAATGTTTCTTTGTTTTCTTAGAAGTATCTGTATAAGCTTTTCTTTTTATCTCTACTGTTTTACTACCTTTTCTCTTTTTAACATCTCACCCTGACTCAACTGTAAATATGTCTCGTTAATCTCCTCCCCGTTTGGGAGGCGGGAATATAAAGAATACCCCCAAAGTGTTAAACTGCTTGTCGTAAAAGGCGACTAAATGGAACCCCTTTCCCTTTTCTTTTTCGTTCAAACTCCATACTTCTCGTTCATCTCCTCCCCGTTTAGGAGGCGGGATTATGTAGGATACCCCCAAAGCGATAAACTGCTTGTCGTAAGAGGCGACCAAGTGCAACCTTTTCCCTTTTCTCTTTTGTTCAATTTCCTTATGTCTTGTTAACTTCCTTAGCGATATGTTTCTCTATGTCCAACTTTTATTTTTCGTTTAAGTGTATTCAGACTTATACTTATCGCTTATCTATCGTTTAAGTGTATTACCACTTGAACATTTCATCTCGAAAGGGAAAATACTTTTCTCTTACCTACCGTTTACCTACCTAATAAGTACCTTAATACTTATCTCTATCGTCTCGAAAGTAGGATTTACTTTCCCTCATTTACCGTCCATTTACCTAATAAGTGTATTAACACTTGTTTTTATCGTACCGAAAGAGAAAATATGTTTCTCGTAACTACCGTTTACCTACCTTATGAGTGTTTTAACACTTGTTTTTTTCTTGAAGGAAAAAATAGCTTTTCCTTTATCTACCGTTTACCTACCGTATAAGTGCGTCCGCACTTGTGAATTAATTATCGTATCGTTCAGTAATATCTATTACTGTTTTTTGTTTAGAAAACTTTTTTTAGTACCTTATCTCTCGTTCATCATCCATAAACTACTTGTTATCTTTGATATGGATATAAGACGATTATCGTACCTTAGTGGAAGACACATGAAAATTTTTTTGAAAATTTTTTTTGAAATTTTTTTTGAATTTTTTAAAAAATTTTTTTTTGTTCTTTCATACAATTTTATACCTTTACGTATCGTTGGTTTAAAGAACTTTGATCCGTAACATGACTACTATTGGAATCACTTTACTTTTTTGACTAACAAAATTCAATCTTAACTACTTCTTCTGGAATTTTATTTTGACCTTGCAATTCGTCACGAGAGATAAGCCTAGGAAAGCCGTAGGGAATTCTTTCCGGTAGTGGGTCTGTTGAGATTGTAAGGAAGATAGATAAAATTTCTTTCTACTCTCCTTCTTTTCCTCTTTTACTTACTCTATTTTTTTCCCAGCTAGGATTGAAGACTGTTAGGATAATTTGTTTTTAAGATTTGTTAGATTCCTGTTAATGTCTTAGTGTGATCTATTACCTTAACATTTTTTTTATTAAATGTTCTCAATGAGAACTATATTTTTAGTAATTACTGTTTTCTTCTCTTCCTTACTGTATATTCGTTGATATCTTTAACGTCAACCAAGCAGGACGGAACTTTTCTAAACATCTTTTCAGATGTTAACGTATCACGTACTTACCTTGACTGTCGGATCTAATGGAGCGGTAGGCTTATTAGATTCCTAATTATAACTATCGTCCGTGTTTCTTTCTTCCTTTTCAAAATTATTATTAACAGTTTGGTTTAAATTCAGCTTTTTTCTTTATAGGAGTTCCTAAAAAGGGAAATACGCGTTATGCCTCCTATGGGAAATTTTACTTATGGGAACATAGCATTCTTTACCTTCTTTCTTGTGTGTGTGAATGTGGCGTGTGTCCTGACATCTTATGTCAAGGGCAATATAAATACTTTTTTTGTCGATTTGCATTAAAGATACCAGTTAGTGCTGCCCGTCTAGGCCGAGCTGTACACTTTTTTGTTTCCGTGCAGAAACTTCGGAGTAGACCTGTTCCCGATCACTTTGTGATCTTCCGGTTGGCCAGTACCGTTTATAAAAATCTGGTCACATAGTATCGAAGATCTATTGATCTGATACATTTTACCTACCTTGTGGTTCTTCAAACTCTCGTGTAGTTTCACTTGTATATTAATGCACTAATGAATAGTGTGAATATTATATCGCATTCAATAACCGACACTAATACCCCAATTCTACCTAGATAGTTGTCGTTCTCGTTAAGATCGCTTTTCTACATCTTGATGTTCACTACCTTTATCAGCTTCAGTTTTTTAAACACACTACTGTTGTTCCAACCATAGCTTATCTTTCTTTAAAAACTGTTTTCTATCCAGTTTTTTCTCTTCGGAAGGGGCTGTGTAGCATGTCCAAAAAACACTATGCAAAAATTTTTATTTTTTTAATATATTTCCTTACTTAAGCCGACCCTGATCATATTACCTTCTAGAAAATTCTCGGCTTTAACGGTTTAACCGTCAAAACTATCGATTTTTCTAGACCGACCAATCAAATCGGTTGAATAAGATGATGTGGCGCAAGAGGGGTGGTTTGAAGCGACGCGGTTTTAATTTTTACGGCGATCTCAAATTCAGTCTAGCGTGGGTCCTTGTGCTTACAAGTCTATTTCGTATAACCCCTAGATTCAAATACCGGCGAATTTCCTTTAGATTTGCAAATAACTATTTGCAATTTAGTGTTTCTAAGTAAGTTAAAGTCAGTGAGTAAGTGTAGAACCTCTCTGATGAAAAAGCTGTCTTGTAGTATCGAAGAATCACCAGTTTTTACTGTAGTGTATAAATTGGGTGTGGCCCCATTAAATTCTCCTATCTAGGAAACAAACTGTAAGTCTTTTAATATAATTACTATCTCTTAACTACCAGAAATTTGGGATACCATTTTTTTCTTTGGCACAAAAACTTAATTGTGACCCACCGGAATAATATCCAAGTGTGGGTAATTAACGTAAGAAGTGCTCATAAAATCCACAGTGAAGCCGGTTTTTATAAAAAACCTAGCACCTTATCGACAGACTCCTACAGTGTGCAAATTTCTAAATAGTTCGTCGCATACATGTTTTAGTTAACAGTGAAAGCGTTACGCAGAGTCTGACTAAATATTTTTGTAACACCTTTATGATAAATTTTTTTGTTTCTTGATGTTTATCTTAATTTAATTGTTTTAATATAAATTATTATATGGTACCCCCAATTTTTTTACTCGAGTAAAACATCTTTTACTTTTACTTTTCAATTTCTTTTTCACATCACATTCTGCTTAAATGGGTACACAGAAATAACAATATAAAAATACTTAGCTGTTATTGAATGTGTAATATTGTTTCTATATGTGATTAAACACTAATGTGTTTTACTGTATTTTACCTTATTTCATTTGTTGATATTTTATATGTCTATTTGTTTCGTTCATCTGTTTGACTTATTACTACACACAGTAATAAATATTGTTTATTGTTTATTTATATGTTTTATTTTCTGACCTGGTGTAAGTTATTCTGATCTAATCTCATTAACAACAAGAATAAGACGTATTTCACTCATAAATTTTAGCTTTTGACTTGATCAAAATATATAGAGCTGTTGTGATAAGTAAGAACAAAAAGTAAGTATAACTTTCTCTTTCTAGTTTTTCTAATAAAAGTGTTTAATTTAAAAATTTTAACCAGAACATCTACCGGCTTACTCAATATTACTGCATCTTATCTTACGTCCCTTATACCTCTCTTATTTTAACTTTATCTATAACATCTGATACATCATTTTATCCAACATCTAGATTTAATATTTTTTCCATCTGGGTTTCTTATATTTCCCCATCCTTAAGATAAAAAAATAAGTGGCGCCCATTTACCTTTCCCTTTTCCATCATCTCTCTCATTTTCTCTTTAGTCCCTTTTAAATTCTTTTATCTTTCATTTTTTTTAGTAAATATATCCTCGTATATCTTTCCAATATTATATCATCTAGCTCGTTCGAATCCACGCTCGCTCTCCTCCTACCCCCTGAGTGCCGTTCGCATTGGTTAGCCTCTATAAACGAGCATTTAACACCTTCCGAGAAAAAAGAGGTTACAAGGTAACTAAATTTCAGAAAACTAGGATAATAAAAAAAATAAAGAATATTTTTTTGTGAACGTTTATTTCAAAAAGCATATAAAATTAATAACGCCCTATCAACAATCTTAGTTGTACTATTGTACTATTTTACGAGTCTTCATGACAATTCTAAATTGATTTCTTTCTCGCAACGAAATCCTCATGTTTATTTTACATTATTTTCGGCAAAACTTTAACATTTACATGCTCTAATAGTATTTTCGAAGAATTTAATAGATTCAGGGTGTCTTTCGAGAGATTGAGTCATAACTAACTACAAATTATTGAGTTTAGAATAAGTCGTTTTTAAGGAAAATTAAACTTCAAAATCGATGAACCACAACAAGTTTATTTAATAAATGTTGACGACTAGTTTGGGCAAATTTTTGCCATCATCTGGTCGACATTGTTAATAAAAAATGAAGTATAATAACAAGGTGTTCATCGAAAAGTTGTATGCAACATTAAATATCTTTCCTCGAAGAAAATTATTAAGTGAAAATTAAATTAAATAGAATTCTAATAACCAACGTGAGGCCTCAAAAACAGTTGGTAAAATTATATAAAAGAAAATTCTGATGGCGGTGTCCATCAGCCATTCGCCATTTTGATGTTATTCAAAATAAAAATTATGAAGGGAAAGCCACGAATGGCTTGAAAAACCCACATAATCTAACTTGAGATTGATAAGGAAACTTTAAAAGTAAGTGCGGTGAGCACATAAAAAACTTTTGAGTCCCAAAATGAAGCGAATTTGTTGTACATCTTCATTTTGGTACTCAAAAGTCACCACGTTTCAAGTTTTAAGTTCCTTTTTGGTAAAGTTTCTTATGTGCTCACCGCACTTAATTTTAAAGTTTCATTATCTATCTCAAGTTAGATTATGTGGGTTCTTCAAGCCATTCGTGGCTTTCCCTTCATAATTTTCCTTTCGAATAACCTCAAAATGGCGGACATGTGATGTTGTGGACACGGCCATCAGAATTTTCTTTAGAATTCTATTTACTTTAATTTTCACTTCAATAATTTTCTTTGAGGAAAGATATTTAATGTTACATACAACTTTTCGATGAACACCTTGTTATTATACTTCATTTTTTATTAACAATTTCGACCTGATGATGGTAAAAATTTGCCGAAACTATTCGTCAACATTTATTAAATAAACTTGATGTGGTTCATCGACTTTGAATTTTTATTTTCCTGTCAATCATGGTACCACATAGGAGAATGGATAGTTTTGTTCAATTGTAAGTTGATTTAATCCGTCTTACCTGCATCCAAAATTGCCTGGTTATGAATCAAGTCCAGTTAGTCGATATACTTATCTGTAAAGACTTCATAAAGGTTTAACCAGGCTACCGTGGAAATTAGTAAATTGGTTTAAATCAACTTGTTTTTAAGTTGTGTAAAGCTATGTTCCAACAGCTGGGAGACATCATGTATATCATTTATTAATTGATGATGTGAAAATTCCACGATGGAAAATTCAAAAAAAGCTCCCGTGGGATTCGAACCAGCGTCCTTCTGATTTCTATCAAAAGGTTTTCTTATTTAAGCTACACGAGGTCTCGTAGCCTAGCTGCTTAAAGCTTTATGACATGTTTCAAATCCAAGCGCAATTTTGCCCTTCATTTAAACTATCTTTTTTCAGTCTTCCTGTTTCACTCAAACTTGTCTTCAACGTCTTTCAGTTGATAACAGAAAGTTCAAAAATGTTTCGGATTTGACTTCATGATACAATGCTTCAATCCGCTGTGCTACAAGGTTAATCCTAGAGTGTCCGGCTAGAAATCGGAACGACGTGGGTTCGAATCCCAACGAAAGCCAGCTTTTATCAAATTTTTTTAACTAAATCGTTACATCCTTTAATCAATAAAATTTAATTTTGTTATTACAATAAAACTGTTGAAATAATTGAAGAGAAAATTAACAAATAAAAAATAAAGGTCTACTAACTTATTCAAATTTAAATTGTTGTTTTCCTAAAAACTTACAATACGATATAAAAGTTGTTAAAAAATAGTTATTTATGCAACTATTGTGTAAAGTGACCTTTTTTTTAACGAATGTGAAGTTTGTCAAAAAAAGGTACTTTACGCACGTGTTCCATACAATTTTTTTCTACAACCGACATTTTGACGATAAATGATGATTGCAATTTTTATTTTTTTGCACTAGTGCAAAAAAACTTTTTCTTTTTTTCACTAGTGCAAAAAAAACCCGGATACTAGATTTGTCAAATAAATACTAAAAAACAAACTCAATTGTTTTTCTTTTTTGCACTAGTAAAAAAAAAGAGTTTTTTTTCACTAGTGAAAAAATGTACATCTTTACAAACTCTACAGAGTGCGTGAAGTAGGCACTTCACACACGGTTGTAGAAAAAATAAATTTTAAGACATATTTGTACTGAGATACGATTTTACACTTGATCTTTGCATTTAATGTCTATTTTTGACATTCTTAGGACTTTGAAATTAGTAAAATCAAATCAAATTTCTTGAAAAGGTTAACAATATATTACTTACCTAGAAGGATAATAAATATTTGATCTTAGCAACTTTAAATCGTGTCTACCCTTAACTGAAATAAATGAAAATAACTGACATAGCGGCATTTTATTGACTGTATTAATAATATTATAACAATTAAGCTTTGAAAATTTAACTATTAATACAATAACATTTTATTTTTTCTATTATTTTAGTATTTTTTAGAAAGTTTTTTATATTTTCACCGCGTTCTTTGTCTCTGTGTCATTCCGTGGAATTTTATAATCGAATTTAAACCTATTTCCCGACTACCTAGAGCTCTGAAATTTTCAGGATAGCTAAGAATTGGATGACAATGCATGTTTCAAGTGTGTTTAGGCATATACATAAATTTCGAAATTTATACTGAATTGATATGAAATATGCTATAAATTGTGCATACATGTTATCATTTTGAAAGTGTTTAAATATGTCGTTCGTAGCCTAGTTGATTAAGCGTCGGATATGTGTCAAGGTGACAGTTCTGTTATGTTATCATAATGGGATCGACTACGCGAGAGAGAAGATTTTTTTTTTGTTCTACATGTGACAACAGTAATTATTATTTTAACTGTTAATAAAATAAACTAATTTAGAAAATTTTTAATTTTTTTTTTTTAATATACTGTGGACTATGCCGTAATCTATCTCGATAAAGCGCTATTTGCCAAGGGAGTAATAATTTAATAATAGTAATATGACTTATAAATCACCAAAAAAAAACTTTCGACTATAAAAAGTTCATTTTATAAATTGTGATTATTCTATAAGTAGTGCTCAGGTATCCTTTTCTGACTCTTCTGATAAATAAATAAATGAATAGTAAAAATTTAAAGCAAAAAATATTATATCTAATTCATAACTTACTAATTTGTGAATTTGAAATATTACTATTAATATTTGCGTAATACACACTATACTGAAAATTATTGATTTTATCTGGTTTTGAAACAAAAACTATTTAGTGTAGTTTGGCAACAGAGAAGGACGCCATATCACTCGTAAAATGGGAAATATACGGAGAACGGACGCCATAAATACTGTAGCATGGGATCAGATGGAAACAAAAATATACAAATGGACGTTACAAACATCGTACTGTAGGTGGAAGCCACATCCATCTTAGAATGGAGGATTTTTTTTTATTGATTAATAACTCAAATCACCACTGACTTATAAACTACAATATTAAACTGTATACACCGAGTATATATACTATTTCTTGCGCTTTTTGGGGGACGTCATATGTCTGCGCTATGGTTGGACGTCACAAATATCGTGGGATGTATATATATATATATATATATATATAAAAGGGGAAAATTATTGGGCATGTACGCAAAAAGGATCAATAAGGCCACGAGTAGGAATGGTAACCACAGACATGCATGTTTCTGGCTCATTAGCCGTCATCAGTGCGGCATAACCAAGTAGGGTATTGCACTTGGCTAGCAAAAGTGTTGGGTACTTGGGAGCAAAGGATGTTGGGGAAACATGTGTAAAGAAACATAAAAACACAAAAACAACGAAAGCTCACACAGGAGTCCTATCGCCATTTTGTGCTTTCGGCCAGCTGTGCCAATGGGTTTTCGGCTAGCAACCAGCGTCGCAACGTTGGCGAAACGGACTCATTGTGTTTGAGTCATTCTAAGCCCAGGATATGAAATAAACAAAGTGCCAAGAAAATGCGTATTAATATAAACAAAAGGGGAAAATTATTGGGCATGTACGCAAAAAGGATCAATAAGGCCACGAGTAGGAATGGTAACCGCAGACATGCATGTTTCTGGCTCATTAGCCGTCATCAGTGCGGCATAACCAAGTAGGGTATTGCACTTGGCTAGCAAAAGTGTTGGGTACTTGGGAGCAAAGGATGTTGGGGAAACATGTGTAAAGAAACATAAAAACACAAAAACAACGAAAGCTCACACAGGAGTCCTATCGCCATTTTGTGCTTTCGGCCAGCTGTGCCAATGGGTTTTCGGCTAGCAACCAGCGTCGCAACGTTGGCGAAACGGACTCATTGTGTTTGAGTCATTCTAAGCCCAGGATATGAAATAAACAAAGTGCCAAGAAAATGCGTATTAATATAAACAAAAGGGGAAAATTATTGGGCATGTACGCAAAAAGGATCAATAAGGCCACGAGTAGGAATGGTAACCGCAGACATGCATGTTTCTGGCTCATTAGCCGTCATCAGTGCGGCATAACCAAGTAGGGTATTGCACTTGGCTAGCAAAAGTGTTGGGTACTTGGGAGCAAAGGATGTTGGGGAAACATGTGTAAAGAAACATAAAAACACAAAAACAACGTAAGCTCACACAGGAGTCCTATCGCCATTTTGTGCTTTCAGCCAGCTGTGCCAATGGGTTTTCGGCTAGCAACTAGCGTCGCAACGTTGGCGAAACGGACTCATTGTGTTTGAGTCGTTCTAAGCCCAGGATATAAAATAAACAAAGTGCCAAGAAAACGCGTATTAATATTTACAAAAGGAAAAAATTATTGGGCATGTACGCAAAAAGGATCAATAAGGCCACGAGTAGGAATGGTAACCGCAGACATGCATGTTTCTGGCTCATTAGCCGTCATCAGTGCGGCATAACCAAGTAGGGTATTGCACTTGGCTAGCAAAAGTGTTGGGTACTTGGGAGCAAAGGATGTTGGGGAAACATGTGTAAAGAAACATAAAAACACAAAAACAACGTAAGCTCACACAGGAGTCCTATCGCCATTTTGTGCTTTCAGCCAGCTGTGCCAATGGGTTTTCGGCTAGCAACTAGCGTCGCAACGTTGGCGAAACGGACTCATTGTGTTTGAGTCGTTCTAAGCCCAGGATATAAAATAAACAAAGTGCCAAGAAAACGCGTATTAATATTAACAAAAGGGAAAAATTATTGGGCATGTACGCAAAAAGGATCAATAAGGCCACGAGTAGGAATGGTAACCGCAGACATGCATGTTTCTGGCTCATTAGCCGTCATCAGTGCGGCATAACCAAGTAGGGTATTGCACTTGGCTAGCAAAAGTGTTGGGTACTTGGGAGCAAAGGATGTTGGGGAAACATGTGTAAAGAAACATAAAAACACAAAAACAACGAAAGCTTACACAGGAGTCCTATCGCCATTTTGTGCTTTCAGCCAGGTGTGCCAATGGGTTTTCGGCTAGCAACTAGCGTCGCAACGTTGGCGAAACGGACTCATTGTGTTTGAGTCGTTCTAAGCCCAGGATATAAAATAAACAAAGTGCCAAGAAAACGCGTATTAATATTAACAAAAGGGAAAAATTATGGGGCATGTACGCAAAAAGGATCAATAAGGCCACGAGTAGGAATGGTAAGAAAACGCGTATTAATATTAACAAAAGGGAAAAATTATTGGGCATGTACGCAAAAAGGATCAATAAGGCCACGAGTAGGAATGGTAACCGCAGACATGCATGTTTCTGGCTCATTAGCCGTCATCAGTGCGGCATAACCAAGTAGGGTATTGCACTTGGCTAGCAAAAGTGTTGGGTACTTGGGAGCAAAGGATGTTGGGGAAACATGTGTAAAGAAACATAAAAAACACAAAAACAACGAAAGCTGACACAGGAGTCCTATCGCCATTTTGTGCTTTCAGCCAGCTGTGCCAATGGGTTTTCGGCTAGCAACCAGCGTCGCAACGTTAGCGAAACGGACTCATTGTGTTTGAGTCGTTCTAAGCCCAGGATATAAAATAAACAAAGTGCCAAGAAAACGCGTATTAATATTAACAAAAGGGAAAAATTATTGGGCATGTACGCAAAAAGGATCAATAAGGCCACGAGTAGGAATGGTAACCGCAGAAACATGTCTGTATTTTTATGTTTCTTTACACATGTTTCCCCAACATCCTTTGCTCCCAAGTACCCAACACTTTTGCTAGCCAAGTGCAATACCCTACTTGGTTATGCCGCACTGATGACGGCTAATGAGCCAGAAACATGCATGTCTGCGGTTACCATTCCTACTCGTGGCCTTATTGATCCTTTTTGCGTACATGCCCAATAATTTTTCCCTTTTGTTAATATTAATACGCGTTTTCTTGGCACTTTGTTTATTATATATATATATATATATTGAAATGGATCCTCCTTCCGGAACACCCACTTTCAATAAAATTCTCGGTCGTGGATTCAAAATTTTTAAATTGATTGTCCTAAAAATAAATTACAAAAATTATTAAGATAAAAAAAAATTCTTTCGCTTCTGTCTAAAACTTTCTTCTTCCGTTGTTCCACTCTTACTCTATATCTTCCTCTTCCAACTACTTTCCAACTCCTTCTTACTGCTGCCTTTCCATCTATTTAATACCTTTCTGCTGCTCAACTAATTCTTTATACCTTCCTCTTCCTACAACTTTCCAACTCCTTCTTGCTACCGCCTTTCTACTTATCTATCACCTTTCTGCTCTCTTAAAATTTCCAACTCTCTGCTTTTCTGTATCTTTCAAGTTTTGGTTTCTTTGTATTTTCTTATTCTTTTAATTATTTATTATTACCATGTTTTTATTTTAATTTAAATTCAAATGCTTTTATTTACAATAGTTTTATTTTATCTGACTTTTACAAAAATTAATTCAATGACAATCTAATCAACCATCTCATAACAACATAACAATCTATAAACTAAACAAAAACAAATACCATATCAAAAAAATACTTAATCCAGACAACCGATTTAAAAATCATGAACACATTCCAACATTTCACTGAAAGAACATGCACCACGAAGAAAAATCCATATCAATTTCCCCCAAATTTGATTTGACTTGGTGAATCACTTCACCTTGCCAAATCAAATTTCCTTTCAGTAGAAAATTTTTCTTCACCATCAGTTGTCAAGCTTTTAATTTAGAATATTTGAATTTTACTATAAAATACACTACCCCTAGCATATCAATTCCCATCACTATATCTAATTTGAACTTCTTCTTTTATTTCTATTTTTTTTTTATTCCCCCTTCTTAACTTTTATCAAAATATAATTTTTTTTTAAAGTTTTAGATTTGTTCCCCCGCTTTTGGAATTTCCCTATACATAACTTCTTTCTAAATTTAAATACCTTCCCCCTTTCCTGATATTTCCCACGATACAAACTTTTAATAAATTTAAATTTCTTTCCCCTTTCCTGATATTTCCCACGATACAAACTCTTAATAAATTTAAATTTCTTTCCCCTTTCCTGATAGTTCCCTCGATACAAACTTTTTATAAATTTAAATTGTTTTCCCCTTTCTTGATATTTCCCTGTATATAACTTTTTCCTAAATTTAGATTGAACAAAATTCCCCCAGAAATAACTCAAAAACATCTTCTTAAATTTTTCAAACACAAATATTTCATCTTTACTGGCAAAACATATCAACGCCTGCCCATCTAACATTTCACGCAGGTACTTTCTTAATTCTTCATGATCTTCACACCATTTTAACTTATTTTTCACAATTCTTATGAAAATTTTTAGATGAATCTTATTAATATTTCCATTAATTTCATGTTCACTTTTACTTATTTTCATATTATTTTGATTTTTATTTATTTTTCTTCTTTCCATTTCTTCCAATAACATTTCACATTCTTTTTCTTGTACTACATTTATTTTTTCTACTTTTTCTTCCATCTCATATATCTTCTTTATTGTATTTTGCTTTTCTTCTATCACATTTTTCTTTTCCACATTCTCTTGTTTTATAATTATCTCTAAGTCATTTAATTTTATATTTGTATTAGCATTAATTTCTTTTATTTCATCTTTGCATTCCTTGTTAATAATTGTTTTAATTTTTACTTCTTGTAATTCCTCTAATTCTGTTTTTCTCATTATCATTTCAGTTATTATTTCTGTTTTTGTTTCTTCTAATGTTTCTCTATACATTTCCATTTGCTTCTTTATCTCATTTTTGACTTCTTCTTTTATAGAATCCATATTCTTATTCATGTCTTTTTTTATTACATCCATATTCTTGTTCATTGCTTCAATATTTTTGTTCATTGCTTCAGTATTTTTGTTCATATTCTTGTTTATTGCTTCAATATTATTTATTCATTTCTTCTTTATTTTTGTTCATTGTTTCAGTATTTTTGTTCATGTCTTGTTTTATTGCTTCAGTATTTTTGTTATTTGCTTCAATATTTTTGTTCATATTTTTTAACATTTCCATCATTTGTTCCCATGATGAATCCTTTCTATCCCCTATCTTACTATCCTGATTGCCCTGATTATCCTGACTATCCTGACTATCCTGAATACCCTGCCTATCCTGACTAACCTGATTACCCTGACTATCCTGAATACCCTGACTACCCTGACTTTCCTGATTATCAATATTATCCCCTTGTTCTGACATTCTATCTGTAATAACCTTTCCCCCTCTTAATTTCATACAACTATTTATTATTTATTTAATCTTTCACTCCGAATCACACACCTTTGTTTTTTTTATAAAGCAAGCTTGACACCTAATAGTAAAGAAAAATCTCTTACCCTCAGTGCCAAAGCAGCCCCACGTTGGGCGCCAATTGAAATGGATCCTCCTTCCGGAACACCCACTTTCAATAAAATTCTCGGTCGTGGATTCAAAATTTTTAAATTGATTGTCCTAAAAATAAATTACAAAAATTATTAAGATAAAAAAAAATTCTTTCGCTTCTGTCTAAAACTTTCTTCTTCCGTTGTTCCACTCTTACTCTATATCTTCCTCTTCCAACTACTTTCCAACTCCTTCTTACTGCTGCCTTTCCATCTATTTAATACCTTTCTGCTGCTCAACTAATTCTTTATACCTTCCTCTTCCTACAACTTTCCAACTCCTTCTTGCTACCGCCTTTCTACTTATCTATCACCTTTCTGCTCTCTTAAAATTTCCAACTCTCTGCTTTTCTGTATCTTTCAAGTTTTGGTTTCTTTGTATTTTCTTATTCTTTTAATTATTTATTATTACCATGTTTTTATTTTAATTTAAATTCAAATGCTTTTATTTACAATAGTTTTATTTTATCTGACTTTTACAAAAATTAATTCAATGACAATCTAATCAACCATCTCATAACAACATAACAATCTATAAACTAAACAAAAACAAATACCATATCAAAAAAATACTTAATCCAGACAACCGATTTAAAAATCATGAACACATTCCAACATTTCACTGAAAGAACATGCACCACGAAGAAAAATCCATATCAATATATATATATATATATATATATATATATATATATATATATATATATATATATATATATATATATATTTTAACCTTTTTTATGGATGTTATTTGCCCGATTTAAAGTTTACTTATGCGAACAGCACTCAGTTGTTTGGTTTGGTTCGTTCAAGCTAAATAAAAGAATGAAAAAAAAACACGTTCAGGTGTCAACATAATCAGTTAGAAATGAAAGAAAAAGAAAAATGGGCGCCGCTTATTATTTTATCCAATAGATGAAAAAGATAAGAAACCCAGAAAAAAAGATAAAAACAAATGTATAATTAAGTTAAAGTAACCCGATAAATTATCACTAAAAAATATGAAATTGCACACTTTACCTAGTGAGCTAAAAAATAATAAGTATAATACTTACTCCCTTTAATTTAAATTTGGATAATAAATTCGGAACATCGATTATGTTTCGAAACAATTAAAAAAGAAATATCAAATTGCTATTTATTCTTCTAAGTCGCAAAGAATCAAATTGAAATTGATGTAATAAATTTCAGGTTTATGTAAAACTAGTAATAGTTTAATGTTTTCTCGACATCGACATCTACTCAAGAACAACGCGATCTAGGAGATGCTTAGTTGAGGAGATGCTTGCTTGGTACTAGAATTCTAGAGAGAAATGGTCCTTCCTCCTGAGTATGGTATGAGTCTTGTCTCTGACGTATTTTCTTAAATAAATGTGACATGTCACCATGTAGTTTAGTTGGTAAGATTGGTTAAAATTTTGCATTTAGTTACTCCTTATTCACATTTTATTTATTCATTGTTATTGCTTGTTTCGTTGTTAATATATTTGTTGTTTGTTTTCTCTGTTTTCTCTTGTTTATCCAATCTTCCCCTTGGTTAGTTTTCTGCCTACAGCAGGATACATACTAAATTTTCTAGAGACATTGTTTAAAATTTCAAAACTTTTTAAAACATAAACTTTGGTTTTAATATTTTTTTTAAATATTCCAGTTCTTTAACACAAGCCTTATTTAATATATATCCACTAGCTTAAAATTAGTTTGCTGTACTTGAATTGTAATAATTTTAGGAATCTTTAAATTTCCCAGTGAATTTTTAGATGTTTCCTACAGCCACTACAGAAGTTTTTGTATTAGTTTTTAATCCTAAAAAATAGATGGTGCTGTAGGTCCACATATTCAATTTATAAAAATTACTTTCAATTGATTTATAATACCCAAATATTTTTCTGGATTTGAATATAAATGGATTTATTGGACGATTTAAATATTTAATAAATCTTGTTTTAAGCCTGAGGTCATTTTCAACAGTTGTTTTAGCTTTGAGCCTATATAATTTTTTTTTGTTCTGGTTTAATGTTATTGTATTCTCTTTCTAGGTTTTAATAATTTACTAAAAAATAAAAAATACGCGTAAAGATGTAGAATTTTGTTGTCTATAAAAACGACGCCCATAAGAAAAAAGCACATTTGTATGTTACAAATCTAACGAGTAATTATTAATTATTTTAAATTTATTAAAAGAATTATGCAAGATTTTCACTTTAAAAAAAGAGATCATGGTGAATATAAAATTTTGTATTGTATTTAAAAAAATACGGAATAACAACTTCTTAAAACCAACCAAATTTCGTTTAGGTAATTATTTTAATCGGTTTCAGATCAATAAAAAGGCAGTTTTAAAGAAAAAAATTAGAGCTTAGTATCTGGGTAATCAAAGTATTCACCGAAATACCTAAACAAAATTTGGAATCGAACTTATTAACCTTTGGAGATTAAAGAGGTCCAATTTGTCTCACATTGCATAAACAGCTGCTCCAAGATCAGCCAATTTTGTTGGACCAGGTAAGTAGTCAAACTCAAATACGTCTTTTCATTGTGTTCCATAGATACTTAATTGAATTGAATTTAAAATTAAAAGCTGGCCAGTTTATATAGAAAATCCCAACCTCTTTTAAAATGAATTTTATGGACCTCTTAGTCGTATTTAAACCTGTTTTCAAAATAACCAGAGCAGAATTTATGCCAATCAAAACAATAACCGACCCTTGGCAGCTCTGTCGACAATATTGATTGACTCTAGTGCCCTTTACTAAAACCTCGACTTATTTGAAAACAATACATTGCTTTAATCTGCATTATTCCACTTTTAGTATTATCTTGCAAGGTAAGTCAAGTAAGTCTGTAATATTCTACGGATCACAGTGTACATAGTAGTGGTTTTTTGGATAATAAATTATCTTAAGCTGGTCTTTGACTAACTATATTATCTGTTTATATTGAAAATTCACAGTTCCGATTTGCTGATTATAAGTAGTTAGATCCCGATTTATCAAACATGAACAGACCATTATTCAAAAATCTCGTTTAGAGTTTACCCTTGTACGGTGTAATACTGGTTTTATTAAATCGTTGAATTGCTTTTTGGCCTATAGAACACCTTATTTGCATAATATTGTAGCACAGCTACGACCAATTTAAACTTAAACTACCGCTTTTGTATGATCCAATAATGTAAGAACATCTTATTGTAGGTACTGATAATTAGGGTACAACATATTTTAACAATTATTATTTCTTATAAGCAATGCGCAAGTAATATAAACATATTTTCGTATTAAATGTATACGAGGGTACATTTTACAGGCAGCTACTTAAAAGGGCTAAGATTTTAAAACCTTAAATAAATGAGAAATAAAGGATGTCTGGTTTCCTTACAGATATGTAAAATTCAACATTTTTTATTATTTAAGGATGTCCTCGTAAGTATAGATCTAAATACAAAATGTACCAAGAACATCTATTGTGGCAGAAGAAATAATTTATTAATTTGGGATTTAAAGAACTGCAAGTTAGGACGAATTGAAAAGACATGGAAAGGTAAGAAGTTCCATAATCTGGAGACCCTGGGGATGTAGGAACGATTGAATCGACTCGTTCTCGATGTCTGACACTGAACAGTATAGGGGTGCATGGAGTGGCACTTCGCGTTGCTCTGGCTGGTTTGGTAAGTGAAGGCACTATAGAGCGGAGTTTTTCTGAGCAAAGTCCTTTTAAGTATCGGTTCAACAGAAAAATCAGACACTGCTCTTTGGTGGGACAATGGGGCTAGGTTTTTGGTAATACTGGTGTCCTTAATTAGTCGAACTGCTCTTCTCTGTATTGCATAAAGAAATCTGGTTGTTGGTGAAGCAGCCGATCCCCATATATGCGAGCAGTACTGAGGATTAGGTCTTATTTGGGCTTTGTAAAGAGTAGCTAAGTTGGATGGTAAAAAAGATTTCCGTGTTCAAAAAAGAAAATTCTTTCCTGCTGCAAATGCTATGGATGCAATATGTTCGTCTTGGGAGATCGTTATACCAACCAGCGTAATGGAGTCGCTTGCTACTAGTGTCTGATCGTTCATTGTGATGGATGAGTCGGATGTTTGCCTATTGTTGGGTAGGCAACATGTCTTTGTCGTGAAAGCGTTTAAATTAACAAGATCTTCTACAATTCTCAAATATTGATTAAGAGAAGCCGTTGTGGATCTTCTGTCCTCTTCCAGAATATCTAAGGATATGAGACGGTTGTGCGTTTTGCTACAGTGTAGGTTGCTATCAACTGCAAAACCGTGTATCGGGTTATTTGTGGTTTCTTTTAGATCATAAATGAGTAAAAGAAATAGAGTAAGAGTTAAAGTCGATCCTTGGGGAACTTGAATATGCCTGTTGGAGAAAAAGTTGGATATCCATCTGCAAAGGTTTGGCGAGAGGCAGTTTTTTCGACAGGGCTGCATGCCACACTTGATCAGATGCTTTTGAGATGTCTAGTGCTACTAGTTAAGTGTCACTCTAGACATGATTATTATATCCTAGCAGATCGGTTGTTGATCTTTGTTGGCGAAAACCATATTGTCTGTCACAAAGGTTATATAGGAAATATCTTCAAAAATTTCGTAAGTAAGTTTTTTATTCGTTTTTTCGGTTGGAAACTTGGATTAACATTATATGTCATCAACATATTAAAAATTTTGCGACCTTAAGATGCTTTTGGTATCCGACCGCTGGCCTATAATGGAAGTTGTTTATTTTCTAAAAAACGAAACTTTTCTTATATCTAACGCAAACGATTTTTCTTTGATTAATTTTAAAACTTTGGAAACTTAGATGGAGCTACGAATATTGTTATATGATAGATTGGTATTCTTGCCAGTGTAATGTACAGTAAAGTACAACTAAATTTTAAGAATAATATATAAATTATCTTTAAATGTTTAAAAAAAGAAATTTTGTTAAAAAATATTGCACATGGATGTGATGGCAAAAGTTATAACTTTAGCTGGACTATCTTAATAATTTATTTCTTAATGACGAAGCCATAGCGATTTAACACAATTTACTTACAATGTGTGAAAGCTACAAAGTCTAATAAATGAAAAAATGCTAAATTGATTTAAACTTTTCCAACTGATACATACAATTTTACATATATGAGGCGTTAAGAACATAAGTGGACCCACAAAAAAAAACGAAAATTAAATTATTTGCTTAAAGGTTTCGATATTGCATCTACCTCAAAAGAAAAATAAAACAACCTACCTACACACTTATTCACAGAGATGGCTTTTCCATAAACTATTTATGCACCATTGACAATTATTATGCCGTCACAATTCTTCCACCAGATTTTTTTTAATAAAACGACAACAAAAGAGTCAAAACAGCGAGATCTAGAACAGTGAAAGTTACAACACCCAGAGCCGAAACAGCCAGAGCCCATACACTTGCTACAAGATCAGATTTTAAACGAAACAACTGGACAATTTAGACATGTTACCCCAGAAAGAAACAGACAAGAAAATGAAAATGACACTGAGGAATGAAGAAAAATGGGAAAGAAATGGAATAAAAACTAAAGGAGCCAAATACAAAAAATACGATAACAAAAAAGAGATTTTGATACCACAAAAGCAAACGATATCTGGTTCTTGGTCTTGATCTTTATGGTGCCACAAGGTAATTAACATGGAGAGACAAGTTAAATTTTGTAAAGATTTTTATGCCCTAGGAAGTTTTGGTTTAGAGTCAGCATTCCTGTTTTCTTCAATTAAAGTAGAATCTAAAAATAGAAGCTATGCTGGTGAATCGCAGAAGCGCACAAACACACGACTCTACCATATTATAAATGATGCTTAATGAGTCTATTATTATTAATATCGTGTAATATAAACATTTTAACAGTAAGCTTTTTCAAAATTTACGTTATTTTAATATTAATTGTGAAATTTTCTGGTAATTTAAGATGATTGTTGAAAATCCTAATGAAAGCGAATCCACCTATACTGACACCAAAAACAAAATGACGGTTTAGGCACGTTCAAGGAACTTTGGAATCAGATAAAATCATAGGAGCTACAGAAAAAACAACACCAACTACAAATGGGAGAGATGCTTATATCATCCAAACCCTCCCATCTACTCTCTGAAAAGGAAATAAGTCCTACAAAAGGTCCTTAGATCCAACACTCTTTTGAACTTTCTTTTTCTACCTATCTATCTATTGTCATGTCTGGTCTACTGGGTAAAATCTGATGACGTCTAGGATTGGTACAGAAAATGTACTTTCTCTTTCGCAAGAAATAAGCCACATACAAAACGCATGGCCGCCATGAAAAAATAACTGGTAGGATGTCCGTTTGATAAAACTGTTGTCGATATTTTAGGTCCATTACTAGAAACCAACGCTGAAAGTAAATATAAATTTGGGTAGAAGCTTATAAAGTTTCTTATCATGAAGCTGTCACCTCAGCTAATATCCTGGTGAACCAGTTTATTACTATAATTAGTTAGCATCTTGAATTAAATTTGGACTAAGAAAGAAATTTTAAGAGCAACTTGCTTTAGATAGTCTGTAAGAATCTAGGAATTGGTAAAAATAGAACTACTCTACTTCTTCCTAAGTCGGATGAAATGGTGAGAAGAATAAACCACACATTGCCTATATATCTATTAAAGGTTATCTCTGAACATCAAAGAGACTGAAATTGACATATTTCATTATTTCTAATGACATACCGATCAAGTGTCCATAAATCTACAAGAGATACTTCATCCAAAGTCCTGTTCAGTGAAGAGATGATATTGCTGAGTGATTTGGGGTTTGAATCTTAACATAAATATCATCTTGACTTATATCTTTGGAAGCTCTTAACATAATTTTTCAACCTTTGAGACAGTTTTTTTTTTCCTACAAAACCTTTGCCTTTGTGTTTATATTGCTATCTCCAACAGGTACGACATACCCACAAAAGAAGTTTTAAAACAGATTAAAAATAAAAATAATTATCAGGAGTTTTTTACGTAAGAATACACAAACAGTATTTTATCTATATACTTCTGCTGTATTTTTTTATACTGTCAATAAAAATAGTTATTTATGATATGAGTGTTAAAAGTGACGTTTTATTTTGTGAGTGAAGACGTTTGTGAAATGAGCGGAGCGAATTGAACAATTTCACGAACAAAATAAAATCACTTTTAACACAAATACCATACAATGTTTTTTGTTCAACTTCCCTATTTTGATAATGAAATGAGCGAATTTGCAATGACAATAAACTAAACCGTGTTAAAAGTAAACTAAACCGTGTTAAAAGTAAACTTGTTTACATGGCAGCGTGTTAATAGTATATTACGTAACAAGAGGGGTAAGTAGGATATTACGTACAAGTGGAAAAGTTACGCACGAAGCCGCGTAGCGGCGAGTGCGTAATTACACGAGTACGTAATACCTCTTACCACTCGAGTTACGTACTATGCTTTATCTACGAGTCAATATTTTAATTTTAATTCTAAATATTTGACATCTCTAAAAAAATATATGACGAAATTTTACGTTTAAAATAACATCTATCAAAGTAGTGACATTACGTAACATACTAGATTAAATAATCATTTAAAATGTAATATATGTTGCCTAAATCTGTTTTATTTTTTTAATAAAAACTATTATATATTTTTAATTTATAATATTGTATGGGTTAGATATTTGCTGAAAAACCATTTTTTAATGTAACAATTATTTAAAACAGCAAAATATATTGTTTTACATGCATAAATACGCGTTCCAACATGACGTTTCATAACGCACAACTGTGCGTTATAGCTTACTTACCCTGCATGGTGACAATGAGTATAAATGACATTTACTATCAAAGGAGTAGATAAAAGTATTTTAAAGACGCTGCTATGTAAACAATCGTTTTTAACATTGTTTGCTATCATTGAAAGTGTCACTTTTAATGACAGTTGTACAAAAACAAAATTATTATTAGTTATAAATGAAAGGTTTTTACAATTAATATTAATTAGTAAAAAGCTGCTTCAGAACAACAATAACATTAATCATTTATAAAATAATATTATTTAATGATGAAACGAGACAATTTAAATACCGTTGAACAACAGCCAATGGGATTAAAATGTTAAAATAATAAATTTTGTGGAATTTTAATTGATAATGGTAAATTTAATTCCAATTGGAAAGGTTGCCAAGACCAAATAATGAATTGGGTGTAATTCATGAATTTGCTTTAAATACTGCTGCAATGCATCAATTTCTACCTACGCTTTAGAGCTAAAAAACACCATATGGAAATTGATTGTGAGTTACAGTAGATTTATTTTATTTTTGCTGTTTTATAAAGCCTTTTTATCAAATAAAATGCTGGATCTACCGGTTTTTTATGTATTAAATTAACAAATCTTTTAATTGTTTCTAATAATATATACACACTAGTTCACCAGGCGAACACTGATGTAAGTTTCTGATTTTCTGTTCTCTTAAATTTTAAAATTTTGTAAGGTTTTTACTATTTTTCTTGTTGTATTTTGTAATTTTTTGATTAAATAAATTAAGTATCAACTGTGACACCTTACGGTAGCGTCAATGTACCTAACTACTAAGAATTGCTTGTTTGAATGTATAAGATGTTAACTGCGCCACGTTACAGTGGCGTCATAGAACCTAATTAGGTAAGAATTGCTCGTTTAAATGTATGAGATATCACCTGCGCCACCTCACGGTGCCGTCATAGTGCTTAATTTAGATAGAGTTGTTCGTTTAAATATATGTCATATTAACTGCGCCACCTTACGGGAGCGTCGTAGTGTGTCTCTCCTACATTGACTGTTGAAGTAAGATTTTCTTCCCTGCATATTACTAGAAATAATAATTAATTAACAATAAATAAATAAATAAATGCACTAGGTAAAATTTACCGATTTCTTATTTAATCAAAATATTTTATTTCTCTTCAGTTCAGCACCACAGACTCGTTTTTCTCTACGGTGTTTGGTTTTCTGATAGAGGCGAACATTTCTGCCCACAGGGGAACTTTCGCGACCACATTCGAACCAGTGGCCTTTCAGGACTCGGCACATTACCGTACACGTTAGCATAGGTTAAGCTGGTCCGCGGTAAAGGCTTTCGCAAAGGATTTTTAGGATTTTTAGGTCTCCACTGTTTAAGTTGTCCTGACCACCTGTCTACAAGCTCTATGACGCTAAATAACATTAACGAATCCATTTTTTTTGCCAAAATAAAACTTGTCGCATTTAGGTTAATTCAGTCTCTTTGTTCCTATCCTCACTGTATAATATGAGAAGTAACCTGCGTACCCTTTATAATCTCCTGAATCTTAAGTTCTCTCTATAAAGTCTCCGTATTGTAGTACTTGAAATTAATCGAACATACGTTCTTCTAAAATAAGTTTCGGCAGCTGAGACTGCCATGGCACAACTCCAATATAATACACTTCTTCTCTACTATGAGCTTTAAGTTTTTTCTTCTGGTACATTTCATAACCTTAAACTTATTGGGGTTTATGTTAATCCCTGCAATTAAAGTCGATTTTATATCTATATTAAAGATTTTTTGCATTTCTGGGTTAAATATTTAAAATGAGCTAAGCAAGTCAGGTCATTTACATAAACCACAATAGTGTTTTTATTGGAGCTCGTGAATAACCATATTGCACAAGAAGGGTAAAGAAAGTCTTCCTCAAACTTGAATATAATCCTGCTCTTAAGGAAAAAATTTTTGGATATGCTTTCTATGTACACGTATTTTCTATAATTACTACCCTATCACATACGTTGTTAGGGCAGTTAAGCAATAGTTAATAACTAGTTTTATATTTCATTGCATTATATTGTATTATAATTGGCTATAAAAAAGCGTCGTTAAGGTTAAGCACGAAGAGTCCGGAGTCTAAGGTTGTCTGTGAGAGTCACCCGCTTGGGTGTCTCATAAAAAGATCCTTAGTTGGAACAATTAGTATATATATTCATGAGTACTTATATTAATTTTTATTGTTATTATTTGTTATTTGGTGATTTAATTGTTATTTTTTTTCTACGATCTATCTCATCTTTCATTAAATTAGGGTTAATACCTTCAGCAGGTGGTACAGGATAGAAAGCCTGACAATATCTCTGAAGATACAAATAAAGAATAGAATAGAAAAAAAACGGAATAAAGAAGCAGAAAAGAAGCTAAACAAAGAGATTTACAGAAATATTGTTCAACAGGAATTGGTGCTCCTTATTTTCTGACGACGAGTTTATCTGTCCATTTTTTATAAACTTGAACAATACTTTGGTAGAGAAATTGTTATTTTTTTAATTTTTATTTTTTTATAACAATGTAATTACCTAAACCTCGTAATTGTGTTTAAAAAAAGAATTTTTAATCAATCCTAAAAAAAGACAATTATTTTATTAACCAACGCACGGAAGGAAATCATTGATTAAACCTCTTATTATGTTTAAGTGTAGCTTTAAAGGTAAATCCAGACCTTTCACTCTTGCATTTAAATGCAGAGAGGATTGCTCCAGAAATTTCTTATAGGTTAACAAGGATAGGATTACAGACATTATGTCTTTAATACGAGATATTCAAATTATTAATATTAATGAGTGTGAGTTAAAGATCTTAACTTTACGCTTTAAAAAGCCCTGTAAAACTTTCCTACAATCTTTTCACCCAATCTTTTGCCAATAGGCTTTTGTGCTCAAGGGTTCATTACAAACAAGCCTTTGTTCCGCTAGAATATTTAAAGGCTCTACAATCTATGACGTTAGAGTCCAAAACAGACTGAAACTGCAGGAAGTCCCTTAAGCAACTGGCTTAACACAACAACGTAACTTTGCTGTGTTACCAGGGCATAATAAGATTGTCGGAAACGAGATTGCTGGTAGTCTTGCTGGTACCCCTTTAATCGGAATTTCAAAATATCGCATTATGAATGAAGTTGTAACTGGAAAAAGTATTCAGCCTATTGGAAAAACAATCCAAACTAAAGATAAGAAAAATGCTTAATACGCTTTACACTGAGCTACTTTAAATTACTTTAAAGCTTCAAAAACATAAATTTTGATTAACCGCAGAAATTCTAACAGGACACTGTGAAATGATGCACTATAAAATAGGCAAATTCTGTGAGTGTGCGGATAAAACGGCAAAACGTCTTATCTGTAGCTGCAGTGTAATTTTTAGTCTGAGACAGCTCTTCTTAGAGCTTGGTCAAGTTACAAAGGTACATCTTAGATGATACTAGAGTTTCTTAATACTCTAGCTCTATACCTTATGGATTCATAATTATATACAAAATATCTTGTAGATCGCATTGTAGTAAGGCTACCTGTGCCAAAAGACCTCACTGATAATCTAAAATCAATAACTGTCATTATTAAAAATATCTTATATTTCTTCGTGTTTAAAAAAATATTTATAAATTTACTTCTACCCTAAATAACACTAAGTAGGTATACTTCGTTAACCGTATTTCCCTTTTTAATTAGATACATGTAAATGCATACTCTACTCTAAATTTCTGTGCGGTAAATAATAAAAGTAAAATATTCCTTTATAATTTTAAAAACAGATAACAATCATTTACGTGCTTGGTTTTATATAGTTTTCCATATGAAACACGAAATATTTTGTTTCGCTACTACCGAGCTCAACTGGTGGGTGATTAGTCCTAATAAGAAATGTGAATACCGCAGTTATAAAATCTGTTATTACTTTCGTAATTTCTGTTACTCTCTTGAGACTATTATATAGCGTACATGTACGTTTTAATAAGGTTAAATAGCTTTTTCGTTCAGTAATATTACCATAGAGAAAAATTTAACATGATCTAAATTTATATTCATTATAACTTGTTGATTTCAAATTTTATTTATTTTTAACACACCAGGTTTTAATATCTACAACAATGCTGCATTTGCAAATAAAATGCAAACGATAATAATATTTAAAATGTAACATTTATGACTCGTAGTCAAGCTTGGAACACCACCTTACTCTTGGATGTTAAAAGTGAGCTCAAATATTTTTAAGAAAATACATTTAATATGGATGTCATCATTCTATCCTATCTTATTTCTGTAACTATTCTGCAGTATTAACTGCTACAGGTTTTTTTATTATTTTTTAATATTACAGTTATAATTAAATATAAAAAGAGTGTGCGTGTAACCTTTACGCGCGATTGAAGTAAAACTTGTTGACGTACGTATCGGAAAATAAATATTTAATTACAATTTAATCATATTTATTGCCTATATACTTTACAAAAAAAATGAGATGTTATATTTATATTATTCATTAAAAATAGGAATTTGAAAGTTATCATTATTTTTTTTATATATGAAATAATAGGTTTATGATAACTAAAATGTGAAACATAGATTTTAGTCTATAAATACCATTAATGTATTTGAAACCGTTTGAAAATTTCATAAATAAATTTCGGAAATTTAAACTCCTCCCATAGCTGAAATTATACAGTTACTTCCATCAGAATCTTCCGTTAGAATCTACCCCTAGTCGTGCCTAAAGAAGTTTTGCTTCAATAATAGGTAAACAATATTAAAAATATACACACATTACGTTTAGAATGTGTGATTTTGTAGCTGTATCTACCTTATTGTAGTACATCACAACACAAGAGCCTTCGATAGTTAGATAACCATTTCATTTTGTAGCATTTTATAGCATATTCCATAAAATTTAAAATCCTGAGTTAAGTTTGTTTCCTTCACGTCTACGAAGGATCTGTTATTGGTGGTCAAAGGTCAGCCATCTTGACTAGTGGTTTTATGGCCTTTATGGCTACCTAACCAAACCTAAAATAAGTATAAGAAAGTGTTAAAATATTTTGAATATTATTATTTTATGAACAAAAACGTGCATCATGCTTCTTTACTCAACGTAAAGATTCCGTATAAACAATTATTTACTATCATAATATGTATGTATGTATATAAACTTACTTAATCAAATCATAATGAATGTGGCTGTCTCATCATTTTTTCATTTTTGTCATTTTTCTTCAAATCTTTCTGGCGCTTATAATATCCCCTTTGACGTTCACAATTTATTTTTCTTTTTAGCTCTTTAAGTCTATAAAACGAAAATAGCTAGGTATAAATAATAGGTATAAATAATTAGGTATAAATAGTGTAATTACACAGCAAAAATAAAATTTATGCATATAGAGTACCTACCTATTCACTCATTTTCAATCAATATTTTTTTATCACTTTCTTCATTAATAAATCCACATTGTTTATTCATATTTAATACAAACACTTTATACACAAAAAACTATTTATACAATGTATTTCGATTGACAAGATGATCAGCTGTCAATTCATACAATTACAGATTTAATTTTATTTCATATAGGAGGCAAAATCGCATGAGCGCCGCTAGGATTATTTTCAGGGGGTCATCTGCATCTACACACTATTATGATCTAATATATATATATAGAATGTAGAATGATTTGGACAGCAACCGCGACGCCTTTAGTTTTTATTCAAACAATAATTTAATAAAAAAATTAAAAAAATATATAATTTTCTGGTAAATTCAGGTATTTTCTTTCATAGCAGGGGGGTGCAAGCGCACCCTCTTGCACCCTGCTGCCAGCGCCCATGCAAAATCGTGTCAGTATTAGGTTTTGTTTCCGGTTTCTGTTATTAGAATGACGTCACGTCCGTTAGAATAACTTTTTTACTCCTAGTGTCGCTAAAGAAGTTTTACTTCAAAAACAATGTTCTATAAAAGTTACCGCTCTGTTGTTATTAACTTTATAACCTGCTAATGGTGAATCCCATATAACTATCAATGTTCGGAACGATTTCGTACAGGAAAATGATTTAAGTTTGTACCTTTGCAGCGAAAATAAGTAGAAAACGTTGATGATACAAAGATCTAGAAAATCTGAAAAATAGTTTAACAAAATGTTTGTTTTTGGAAATGATGACAACGAATTTGCAAATAATTCCAATTGGAGGAGACAGCGAAGCAGAAGATGTGTTACCTTCCTAAACTGCGTTGGTGTATTCCATTGATAGTGCAGCACCTACTTTAAAAAGAACTTCGTTAAGAAATACTGCTTTCGGTGTAGTCTGCGATTCAGGTGACTCGGTTGAGAATCCTATCTATAATCCTAATTTAGATAAATCTTATAATATAAGCACAAAAAACACGTTTTTTAAGAGATGTATCAGATAACGAACACGATTTCTAAATTTTATGGTCAAAAGTGGGAAAACGACCGAAACATTATGGAGCATAAAATTTTACAGAGAAAACATTGCATGTTGTACCAGTAAATCTAGTAATTCCCATTCAATATTTCTGTTACTTTTTAAATGATTCTAAACACGGTGACAACTAAATCAAATTAATACGCAATTTTAAAAACATTTTTAGGTATTTTGATAATAATGGGTTTTCATCAACTACCTTTCATAAAATTATATGGGTCGACAAAGGCAAATTTTCACGTGAACCGAATTGTTAAAGTAATGACACTAAAAAATTTTTTACAGATTTTTAGGTTCTCACATCTAGATGATAATTTATAGATAGATACCTTTACGAAATAGTACAAATTTTAATAAACTTTACAAAATTTGTCTTTTTGCAAAAGCTTTGAATGAACTGTTACTAAATTCTTCTGTGTCTTCACGAAATATTGCTACTGAAAAATCGCTGAAAAAACCTGTACTTCTTGCAATTTTCATAATCCTTCCCCAAAGACTACAGTTCAACCAACAAATATGAAGGGAGAAAAAAAGTTTTCTATTTTTATGTTGACTTAGTTATTGTGAACGTCCTTTCATTCCGGAACATACTAGCAAACTAACTAATACAAAATTTTATTGGTAGCAAACAGAAAGGATCTTTACCAAAATATGGTAAGAAAAATTAATAATTTTAAAGGGTTTATACAAAATATGACCAGCAAATCAGACGTAGGTAAACATAGGCATACAAAAGGGAAGAGAAGGCAATGTACCCTGTGTAGCACAAAAAAGTCTCTAAAGAGATCTAAAATAGAGTGTAAGAAATGTAATGTGGGGTCATGTTGGTCATGTTTTTCAAAAAAAAAAAAAAAAAAATTGTTTTGCAATTTTAAGTAGTCCTATATTGATACCACCAAAATATTAAGAAATCCCATATGCCTAAACGCTTGGTGATCCCTAATGGGACCACGATCCAAACACAATAAAACTATACTGAAATTTATTTTTTTACAACCTTTTTTACCGTTTACTAATGCACGTTCTTCACCAAATTCATAATATGAAATAAATAATTTATCAGCTCATAAAAATATTGTGCCTTAAAGGAGTAAAGCTGGATTGGTTATAGGATCAAATTTTTTTTGAGTTTTCATTAAATTTTCCAAATTTTTACAATTATTTAAAAATAATAACGATAATAATTATTTTATTAACTAAACGTATACATTGTAGCCCTTAAATTACCCTTAGCTAGCTTTTAGGATCGTGGATTCCTTCTGAGTTTTTTATCAATTCCCCCCCAACAATTATTAATGGGCGCCAAGTACAGACATACAAATAAAGATGTGAAATCAGTTTTAAATTGTTTATTCAATGATAATAATTAATATAAGGAAGTTAATTAAAAAAAATTAAGTAATTAATGATTTTCTTATCTTTGGAATAAGTGAAGTCTTCTGTCGGAGTTTGCGGAAGCGAGTGTACAATCTGTAGAATAAATTTCGAAGACCTCCGGACTGCAGTACTGATGTTTTCTTATAATAAACGGAAACCACTGAAAAAATTGGTTCGATTGGCAGAAACTGATGTTTTCTTTATAATAAACGGAGACCACTGGAAAAATTGGTTAAAATGACCCTGAACTGGTGTTATAGGTGTTTTCGAAATGAAAGCTATGTCGAAAATCACGTCCCGTCTAGGGCCCTTCTCAAGATGGCAAAAGCCCTAATGAATAAAAATAGCAATCAAACTCCGACCATTTAATCCTTAATTTCGTACACAATCGCTAAAGGTTTCTCCAAAGTTCGAGAAAAAAGTTAATCACTTATTATGTTTATTTATTTTTAATTCATTAAAAAACTGATTCTTGACAAGCGATTGTGAACGAAAATTTAAATGTTAGTAAAATATAAAATTAAATATCAATTAAAATATTCACCAAATTTTGGATTATTACAAACTAAAATTATAAAATTAAATTATTAATCACCAACACGAAGGGTGCAGAGAGTTAGGATAAACAACTTATACCTAACAAATTACCATATGAAATGAAAGAATTTAGCATCGAATCTCACGGAAAAACCAAATTTCTCCTACTCAAATCAGATAAAGTAATCGAGTCGATGCAAATACCACTGATATTTTTAAAATTAAATAGTCGAGGAGCTAGGCCCACAACGAACGTTACAACATGCGTACCTATATATGAATAAGAGTATAAAGTTATGATTCTTTGCAATTGTTTTTGTGTCCTATCAAACAACAAAAATTAAAAACAGCAATTTTGGCTTATTTTACTCATTTTAAAATGTAATTTAAGCAAGGCAAAACTTATGTTATGGATTTGGAATATCTGTATTGACCGAACGACAATGCCATAGTTTGTTGGGGTAATTTTAAAAATGGAGATTCACCCCGTTCTGGACTTAGTGGCATTAACAACTATAATTTACTTTATGAAAATAATACGTTTTGAAGGAGAATTATTATTGGTGACGGAAAATGGGTTGTTTAGAAAAATGTAAATAGATAGTGAATTAAAAGCGATAAACCAGCTCAAACCACATCGAGAGTGGGATTTTAACAGGGTCGTTTTTTTACTTTTACCAAATTACGAATAATTTTAATTTATACAGTGATTAACTGGGCAAATTAAATGATTTACTTTAAAAGAAAAAGCCAAAACTGATTAACACAAAATTTTAGCTTTTACAGCTTGAATGGAAAGACTTTTTTGCATATTTTGGGCCATACTACCACCCATTGCATTTCGTAAACCTTTTTGTTAAAATCCTGTATATGTTTTTTAGTTATTTTGATGGTATCTAACAACCGAACCTTCTAGATCTCTATGAAATATTGTAGCAATTCTTGATCAATCGATAACAGTGGGTTGAGTTGTCAGATAATAAATAATGGCATCGTTCTTGATTTTTCAATTGTTACACTTCTCATTATGAATAATGGGATGTGTTCGTCCCAGTCTCGCTAATGTTCGAAGACAATTTATGATAAATAATGGACTAATGTTTGGTTTGTTCTTTTAATCCTTTTATCAGTCACGTATAAAGTGGAGTAGTTCCCGTTGTAGGAATTTTCAGTTTCTTATTTACAGGAACCAACTGCTTTTTAAATTTGTTTTTCGGTTCGAGTGCCATAACAGTAAACCATTATGACAATAATGTATTTATTTTCAGTTTTAGTTTCGGTTAATAGTACCAAAATATTGATAACTATTGTTTTAAAACGGCCTTCTATTAGATACTATTGTATGGCAGCTCTACGCCACGTATGTGGCCCGTTACTTGTGGAAGAAGAGCATAACTTTACTCGCCGTCGATAATCCCTAAATAAATATGCTACAGTTGTTCTAGATAGTTATTAAACATATCAGAAGTTTCTAGATATCTATCGAAAATTCTGGCAATTCTCGACATATATTGGTGAGTTGAGTTGGCAGATTAATGGCCTCGATCTTGATTACGCAACCATTATAATATTAATTTAAATTCAAATAAAAGCAAGATGTAGACTAAAATCGAAAATATTTTACCCAGTTTTCTGTAAACTCGAACACGTCTATCAGGTCCACACAATCGAAACCGAGACTCGTCTCAGAATAAAACTCATTGCCATTCTAAGGTGTCCTCTTGTTAATTCTAGTACCCTTGCTGACTGTCTAGACCTTAATCCCATTTCTCTTAAGCAATTTCTTATTGTTTGGGTTAAACTAGGTCTACACCGAGTGTCAAAACGAGATTGCATGTCCTTTATGTAAGGAAAAAGGACACAAAGCGGGCACGCTGAAATGCCCAATATTTAAGGACGCCCTGAACAAGACCAGAAAAAATGCAAGAAGGAGGACAAAGAGTGAGGTAGAGACGACGAAACAATCGACAGAAAGCAAAAAAGTCCCCATACAAAGTAACAAGGTCGATCCACACGAGAACAGGGAGGAGGTACCGAAGGAAGAAATGGACACGAACACCGGTCCAAAACAACCTACCGATAACTAGTAAAACCCCAGTTTAAACTCACACAGAACAATTATAAAGATACTGCAAATAAACGCCAACAGATCGAGACCGTCGCATGATCTCGCTTTTAAAGTTACCAGTGAAGAAAATACCGATATAACAATTGCTAGCGAGCCGAACAAAAAACTGGTCAGCAGTTCCAGGAGATGGATAGCAGATGAAAACACAGATATAGCCATATACATAGGAAACAGTAATTTAAAAGTCGAAACAATCTCCCGGAAAAGGGGCATGGTGGAGATCAAATTCAACGATGTCACTGTGATCGGCTGCTATTTTTCTCCGAACATAAGCATTGAGGCCTTCAGCGATCATGTTGACGATCTCGTAGACTTAGTAAGGGGAGGCAAAGCGAAAAAAATAGTCATAGCGGGAGACCTAAATTCCAAGGCTCACGAATGGGGATCTCCCCAAGAGGATAATAGAGGTCAGATCCTCACTGAGGTCATAGCGTCTTATAGTTATGAACAACGGAGATCGCACATTTCTAAGAGGCTCCACGAGATCCCATATCGACTTGACCCTAAGTACAAACGACCTTGCTCCAAACATCAAAAATTGGAAAGTACGGGACGAGGAATCTATGTCGCCCCACCTTCATATCACTTATGAAATTGTGAATATAAACACTCCCAACAAACCGGAGATAAAAGGTAAGACACTACGTGACCCTTTAAGATTTAAGAGAACATATGAAGGACTCACAAGCAACGGAGCCAGACATGACCCCCGTACTTTCGCGAAACTAATCAAGAGATGCTACGACAAGACCAAAATAACAGGACCAGCCCAAAGCACGACACCATATTGGTGGAGTACAGAAATAGCGAAAAAAGGGCAGCGTGCAACAGAGCAAGGAGGGAGTACTTAAGATCGAGACTAAGGCAAGCTGATGATACAGAGTCGCTTAAAACTGTCTATAAAGAGAAGAAAAAAGATCTAAGGAAAACCATAGAGAAATCAAAGAAAAGTTATTGGGAAAAATTACGCCTGGACCTTGAAGATGACCTATGGGGGCAAGGATACAGAATAGTCATGAAAATGACAAATTCGCAAGGTCTCCCGTTTAAAATGTCGGAAACCAGAGAAATGGACGTGGCAAAGACTCTATTCCTAAGAAGAACGGCAACCCTCTAGAGATCTAGGGAAATATCGCCTACACCCTTCACTGCCGAAGAACTGAGCTAGGCCATCTTAAAAATAAAGATGGGGAAATCCCCCGGCCCTGACTCCATACCTCCGGAAGCCATCAAGGAGTTGTATAACTGCGACCCTGAATTGTTGCTTGGACTTTTCAACCATGCACTAAAAACTCAAAAAATGCCATCGGAATGGAAGATAGCCCGCCTAGTTCTCATACATAAGCCGGGAAAACCGATCAACGACAATCGATCTTACAGGCCTCTATGCCTAATAAACACCACCGGAAAGGTGTATAAAATGAACATCTAGTTAGAGGCAGGATGGAGAAAGAGATCGAAGAGCTAGGAGGTCTATCGGACAACCAATATGGGTTCAGAAAAGGACGAAGCACAATTCATGCAATAAAGGTGATTAAAATAGTGAATAGACAACGTTGTACAGGTCAGGAGGAGAAGTGGTGCGCTGTTGCATCAATGGATGTAAGGAACGCTTTTAACTTGGCACCGTGAGACAAAATCATAGATTCCATAGCAAAATTGGGAATCTCCCAACACCTAATTAACATCCTGATAGACTACTTTACTGATAGGTCGATCAGACTAAAAAACACAACAAATGGAGACTTTTCAATGAACGCGGGAATACCATAGGGCTCAGTTATAGGACCCTTGCTATGGAATATATTTTATGACAAGATTCTAAACTTGGACTACGGGGCAGGAGTTAGAACAATAGGATTCACCGACGACCTGGCCATAGTTGTGATGGCTCCCTTCCGGACGGTACTAGAGCTTAGGACAAACAAAGATATGGCGATGGCAAACAGGTGGATGAAGGAAAACTCCCAGATCTGGCACCAGAGAAGACACAAATAGTAATTCTAAGCGGAAAACGCAACATTAGCGGAGTAAACTTCAGGATAGGAGACGTTGAAATATCTTTAAACAAAACCCTGAAATACCTGGGAGTAACACTACACAGACGTAGCTTCGGCCCCCATGTGACTGAAACGGTTAGAATAGCCAACGTGGCAGCAGAAAGACTTCAACGTCTTCTTACGAATATAGGAGGCCCCTTTAATAACAGAAGAGAAATCCTATATAGAGTTGTGGAGTCGAAGCTTCTATACGGAGCCCCAGTGTTGCATCCTGCAATGTTCATCCAAAAATGCAAGTCCCTAACAGAGAGCTTCCAGAGGAAACTGCTTTTAAGAGTCATAGCCGGCTATCTAATCATATCGGCTGACGCAGCGCAGGTCATCGCGGGCATCCCACCAATTGACCTTATAGAGGAGGAGAGGAGATTCCTCTTCGAAGTAGGAGTGACTCCGCCTAATCGAAAGGAAGCCAGGAGAAGAACTCTTGTTTCCTGGCAGAGAAGTGGCTCGAAAGGCGAATGGACAAGGACGCTTATCAGAGATGTCACAACTTGGGTTGAATGCAAGCACAGGGGGACGAACTACTTTCTAACACAGATACTCAGCGGCCACGGAGCCTTCAGATATTATACTAATAAAATTGGCAAAGCCAGAGATACCTACTGCATATACTGCAACCAAATAGACACGGCGGAACATACTTTCTTTGAATGCTAGAGATGGTTTAGTTACAGAGCAGAAGCCCAAGCAAATATAGGTACAATGGAAAAAGAAGAGTTAAAAGGTAAGATGGTAAACTCAAAAGCAGTATGGAACACAGTCAGCAAACTGGCACAGAAAATTATGACAATCAAAGAGCAGGATGAGAGACGGAATCAGGAAAGAGGCGAAGACACATAAGTAGGAAACTCCTGAAGAAACGATAAAAAAAAACAAACAAGGCGAGTGGTTTTAGTGGGTATACAGACTCGTAGGGGGTTCTGGGAGTCCCACACTACCCGATTAGGGTGTGTATAAAACATTTCCACTCCAGCCGACACCTACCTAATGAATGTCAACCAACGACGGTTCCGGGTAGGTGTAACAAACGACCTGAAATAAAAAGGGCTGTTTATATGCTGTTGCACTAGATTTGCATGATGTCGAGCCGTGAAAGTTGGATTTAGAATTGCACTTCTTACTAACATCAGCAGTAGTATAATCTTAGAAAAACTAAGGAAAAAAAAATTGATAGCAAAAAATCCAAGTACTGGAATGATCTAGAAGGACTAAGGCAATCAAAGGCCCTCCTGGGAAACTATAAACAGAAGAGATTTTACAGCTGTCCTATCCTTAGTAAAAAGAACCTCCGAATTATAACAGGAATACTAACCGGACACTGCCAATTAAGAGGACACATGAAGAAACTAGGATTGTTAGATGAAGCAAACTGCAGATTCTGTGAGGTAGAGGATGAAACCTCAATACACATACTTTTAGAATGCATCGCATTAGGAAATTCTAGGGTTAAATACCTAGGGTCATACAAAATAGAAGAACTACCTAACTTAAAAGCTAATGATATCCTAAACTTTCTAAGGAAGATAGGACTAGAAGGGCTGCTATATGTCCGAGAAAAGATAGCAAGAAAAGGGAGACACAATAGATCTTATAGGTCGCAAGTGTATCTGTTACCCATAACTGCTCATACATGATATTAGACGTTCATCGATGCGATGTTGTCTGGTTTTGAACTGTTTCTCTGCAAGATGCTCCCCTTTGATGGCTTTTAAGTCCTGTTTTTAATTTAAACTGCCGGTTGCATTTAGGACAGGATAGATCATTAATCGCTGGTGTTGGTTGTGATGATGTTTGTTGCGTACTCGCGGGATGGGTTGTTGTGTTGTCGCCTCGGGATAGCTTGATTGGTTTTAATAGGTTTGGTTTAGTTTCAGGGTGGCGATGGCGTGTCAAATGCTGTTTTTACTTTTTTCATTATTGCCTAGATGTATAGAAGGAAGAGGGTAGGAGCAAGGACACAGCCATGCTTGACGACCGTTCGAATCTCAAATGAGTCAGTGGTTTTACCGTATACAAGAACTGATGAAGTTGTCCCTTGGTGCAGCAGTTTTAGAATGGTCAAAACGTTGGTGGGGCAGTTTATGCGTTCGAGTATCATGAAGAGGGCGTCCCTATTGACTGAGTCGAATGCCTTCGATAATATCTACAAATGCTATGCATGCTTGAGAATTCTGTTCTAACGTTTTCTCTATCAGTTGCCTTGCAGCAAAGATCATGTCTACAGTTGACCTATTTCCACGGAATTCACATGGCGTGTCATCAATTAATGAATTAAAAACAAGAAGACTCCGGTTGTAAAGTATGCGGGATAGTAGTTTTCCTGGCACAGATAGCAGGGAGATACTTCTGTAATTGCCACACTTCCTTTTGCTCCATTTTTTGTTGATAGGGACAACTATTGCAGATTTCCAGTCATGGGGTATGCTTTTCTCTACCCATATTTGGTATGCTAATACATACATACATACATACATACATACATACATACATACATACATACATACATACATACATACATACATACATACATACATACATACATACATACATACATACATACATACATAGTACATACTAACATACGGTCCGGCGAGGTGTTGTAATGCGTGCTCGGGGACCATATGGCTTTCTTACTACATTATCAGTTTCCAGAAACCTATTCAAAGTTCTTGAAATCACAGATTGGCTTACCCGAATTTCAGCGGCAATCTGACATTGTGACCCTCCATCTAATACAATGGATAACAATGGATGCTTGAGTTGTACCAACTACGAATACTAAATAACTTCAAAATAAAACTGTATCGTATTTTCTTAATAACTTGAAGAATGGAATTAAATTACATTTTATCAAAATTCAATATTTATTTGGGTCTAGTGGTAACAAAAAATATTGTGATAAAAATGACCAGTTAATTATCAGCAACATATATATTTTTATACAAGGTGAATTTGATTTTTGTTTATCTCAATTTAAAGCCAAATATATAAAATTTTTAGGTGATCCTTAATTCATTTTGCTTACTATATATAAAAGTTTATCCATGTAGAATTTATGCTTTAGAAGACAAAGTTTTTTATGTATATTTTAATTCTGCAACATTATGTAATAAATTAACTTTATAATAACTTTTCAGTGCACACTGCAGTTTAAGTAGCAACAAAATAACTTCTCGCGCAAAACTTCGAATGCGTTAAAGTGAGTCTAAAACTCTTCTATTCATGTGGACCGAGTTGGCATATGGAAGTTTATATCATATTATCTAGTTAGCACGTCATGTCAAATACAAATTAACTAAGTTTAGCTCACAGTTCGCCTGTTGAATGTCATAAACGCAGACCGTTTCGTTCGAATATATCTAGTGCATCCAACTGACGTAATTATCGCAAATACGATAGTATTATTATGTCATTTTAATGTATGGAAACATGCTAGCTGGAAGGGCTCTACTGGAATATTAATCAGGTAGAGATAATTGTTCGAAGTTTGTCATTTTGGAACATAGTTTTCATACTGTTTTTGTTTATTATTTCATAGATTACACACAAACAGTTAAAACTGATCTCAACTTTCTAATTAATATTTTATAAAAGTAATAAGAACATTGTTTATAAAATAGTTTGGTGTAAAAAGAAAAATAAATGTTTATATAATATTTATAAAACTTTATAGATTCTAAAAATATTTATATTTATTTTAATTGTTTGACTTTTTTTAAATTTTTTTATATTTATGCTAATTGCTCCTTAAAGGTTTACTTATGCGAACGGCACTCAGATGTTTGGTGAAGAGTGAGGGTTCGTTCGAGATAAATAATTAAAAAAAAAAGATGATTTTTGGCGTTAAAATATTTAGTGTAAGTAGAAAAAAAATGACAAGGGGCGCGACTGTTTTTTATCCAATGGATAAAAAGGATAAGAAACCCAAAAACGTTAAAAAAATAATATATTTAGTAACCCAGTAGATTATATAAAAAAATAAGTAAAATTACACACTTCACCTAGTGACCAAAAAATAAAAAGAATAAATATAATACTAACCTTTAGTTATTCATGTGGTTTGAAAAAAAAACTTGTTTCACAAGACAATTTAAGACAAATTTGTTATAGGTATTTTACTTCTGACAAGTTAAAACAAAATATTAATCGGAACAACACAAACAAAAATAACAAGGGTTATTCAGTTGATATATAAATAAAAATATTATAAAATCAGATCACAATAAAAAATACATAAAGTATTTAAATTCAGTAAAGCTCAAAATACAATGTCATACAGATAAACTCTCAACTCGAGTTAATTGATTACCTATTTTAAAATTATTACTAAATATACTGAAACACTTATGGGGACTTTAACACAATTTTTATTTACAAAATTGTTAAGATACACAGAACTCTGCTGGATAACGTCTAACTACTTGACAATACAATGAACTCTTGTTAATATTTGAACTTGAACTGACGTTAACTGCCCATACATCCCCTTATATACAACTTTATTTAATCTAGTCAGTGTGTTTAGATCTTTCTAGAATTTTCTAGAAACATTATTTAATCTAGTCAGTGTGATTAGAAGTTTCTAGAATTTTCTAGAAACATTATTTAATCTAGTCAGTTGATTTTTAGAAACTTCTAAAAATCAACTGTCAACAACAATCTTTCAAATTAAGGTCCCTTCACGGTTATCCCGTTACAATACAAAGAGTAAGTAGGGTTGGGCTGCGAAAAAAACACATATATAGACGGCAATACAAAAATATGTCCAGCAAGTACACTGGTAAAAACAGTGTACTTCTGTGAATAAAATGAAAAAATTCAAAATTTCCAAGGAAATAATTAGGTAGTTATTTCCTTTCTTGGATGTATTACAAAAGTGGCATTTGCATTAGTCGTATTAGTCGTAACAAAGATAAAAACTTACTCTTGGCTTTCAAAGAGCTTTTTAGATAATTTAGGAAAAATTTATCACAACCCCAGCTCTTGAAGCCGACTTCAAGGAAATCGAAATCAGATGCCTTGTTGGTTCTAATTTTTTTAAGAAATAAAGATTTTATTTCAGGCGTTTTAAATCAAAGAATAGAATATTTTAAATCTGTATTGCGTTTTTCTCAAAAATTTCAAAATATTTTGATATGAAATTTTAGTCATGAATAGTTCGTTTCATTTTACGTGGTAGACGCATGTGTTTATTACAAAAATTATTTTTTTTCTCTATAAACCATCATAATTTTCTTTAAGTTATCATTTATTCAAAATAAAAGTATGCGTCTACCACGTAAAATGAAACAAACTATTCATGCCTAAAATTTCATATCAAAATATTTTGAAATTTTTGAGAAAAACGCAATACAGATTTAAAATATTCTATTCTTTGATTTAAAACGCCCTCTACTATGAACCACCCAGTACAGTTCGGTGAATCAGTATCTGTTTTAAATGTCGGGGTTAATTTATACCTGACAAAATTTTTACATTTATTCTCTGTACTGGGTTTGTTTGAGTATCGTTGCTCATTCTAGGTTTCGCGCCAAAATGTTGGAGTATATCACCTTAATGAGTAAGGAGTAAAATGTAAGACAGAACAATTAAATTAGGTATTTTAATGCATAGTATTTTTAAGTAACAAGAAAGATCTCAACTTATAGAAAAAAATCAAAATTGATGCCACAAAAAACTTACAGAGAATATAAAACAATAAGGACCATACTCCATTCGTTTGGAATATACCTTTTGATAAAATTCATCTTGAATATTTTTGCTGGGTGGGAAATTATTTAATTTTTTGCTGTCGAAGCTGCAGATGTTCAGTAGGTACATTTATGAAGTGCGAATTCTAGTTCACACTATGGGACTTAAGCATCCCTTACATATCTGGAACATTCTAAATAGGCGTATGTAGGATTTCCTCTGTTTGAATTGCCATAATATACGGGCCTGGACTGTTCTGGCACTGTTTATTTTTATATATAACTAGCGGCCGCTAGGCATGGGTAACACACCAAATTTTTAAGTGTTGATACAATGATACTGACACGTCAAAAGTGTCGATACTTCGTATCGGCACATTTGTGTCATAACACGTAAAATTAAATTCAATACTCTCAACGCGTGTATTCATTTGTCCATCTAATACAAAGAACTGAAACTAGTGTCAGTGTTGACAGCTGTACTATTATAATAGAACAATACATGTAAATGTAATAAAAACAAACATTATTTATAATACTTCTTAGTTATATATCTTGTTAAAGAATTCTGGCTTTAGTCGTTTTATTTTTTTGTAAGATTTTAACAGATATGTTTTATTTTCGTCTTTACCGTTTCTTCAATTAAAGATTTTTTTTCTTATTGATACATATTTTTTTTCTCTTCTGATGATCACTATCAAAACAAAAATATTTTTAGAATATGAAAATTTAGAATGGCACCAATATTGCTGAGAACACTTTATATATGAAGGATAAGTACTTATAACTTATTTCTATCGCCGCTACCGCTTATCTCATATCTCGATACAAGCTAATCCGAATCATGATACAATATTTGTATCATGAGTCCGAATGACATGACACACTATACGACACACCCGACACAGAACTTAAAAACACTTTCAGCATCGACGCAACTGATCCGTGTCGTGTCTTACTGTGTCGTGTAGACTGTAATGTATCAATACGTCTGATTTAGGTGTTTCAACACTTGTGTCAAATAGCGAAGTATCGGCGAAATTGTGTGATTCGGCACAGTGTTACTCATGACTAGCGGCCGCCCGCGACTTCATCCGCGTGGACTTTAGTTTTTTGCCACCGAGTTTCATACAAATTTGCAACCCCTATTTTAAATCCTTAGGGATGGAATTTAAAAAAGTACTTTCTTAGTACACCACTACGTAATAAAACAAATTTATTCTCGAATTTTCAAGACTCTACGTGTCTATCGACAGTGTCATGTCTGCCAGCAGCAGCGTGTTACCGTCTCACCGCTTCACATACCCCGCTCAGTAAAGCGCGAGTGGTATTAGACTATTATTATTTTAAAACTTTAAAAACTTGCATGCTATATGCATGCAAAATCTCAGCCCGATCGGTTTGAAATTGACAAAGTTTCATACAAACTTTCATCCTTATTTTATCTCGTAGGGGTGGACTTTATCAAAATCCTTTTTTAGGGGATGCCTAAGTCATAGTAGCTTTATGCATGCAAAATCTCAGCCCGATCGGTTTAAAATTGAGACAGTTTCATACCATTTTTTATCCCCTATTTTATCCCCTTATGGGTGGAATTTATCAAAATCCTTTCTTAAGGGATGCCTACGTCATAGAAGTCACATTCATGCAAAATCTCAGCCCGATCGGTTTAAAATTGACAAAGTTTCATACAAAATTTCATTCCCTTTTTATTCCCTTAGGGGTGGAAATTATCAAAATTCTTTCTTAAGGGATGACTACGTCATAGTAGCAGCTATATGCATGCAAAATCTCAGCCCGATCGGTTTAAAATTGACAAAGTTTCATACAAACTTTCATCCCCTTAGGGGTGGAATTAATTAAAATTCTTTTTTAGGGAATGCCTACGTGATAGTAGCTATATGCATGCAAAATCTTAGCCTGATCCGTTCAAAATTGACAAAGTTTCCTACAAACTTTCATCCCCTATTTTATCCCCTTAGGGGTGGAATTTATCAAAATCCTTTTTTATAGGATGCCTACGTCATAGTAGTTACATGCATGCAAAATCTCAGCCCGATCGGTTTAAAATTGACAAACTGTCATACAAACTTTTATCGCCTAGTTTATCCCCTTAGGGGTGGAATTTATCAAAATCCTTTCATAGGGGTGCCTACGTTATAGTAGCTATATGCATGCAAAATCTTAGCCCAATCGGTTTAAAATTGACAGAGTTTCATAAAAACTTTCATCCCCTATTTTATTCCCTTAGGGGTGGAATTAATCAAAATCCTTTCTTAGGGGATGTCTTCGTCATAGTAACTATATGCATGCAAAGTTTCAGCCCAAAAGGTTTAAAATTGACAAAGTGTCATACAAACTTTTATCCCCTATTTTATGCCCTTGGGGGTGGAATTATTTAAAATCCTTTCTTAGCGGATGCCTACGTCATAACATCTAATTGCATGCCAAATTTCAGCCTCATTCGTCCAGCGGTTTAAGCTGTGCGTTGATAGATCATACAAACTTTCATCCCGTATTTTTTCCCGTTGGGGGTGGAATTAATCAAAATCCTTTCTTAGCGGATGCCTACGTTATAACATCTACCTGCATGCCAAATTTCAGCCCCATCCGTCCAGCGGTTTGGGCTCTGCGTTGATAGATCACTATATCATTTAGTCAGTCAGTCAATCAGTCAGTCAGTCACCTTTGAGTTTATATATATATATATATATATATATATATATATATATATATATATATATATATATATATATATAGATTTGTCATATAATTGTGCATTACTTTAATTTTCGATTTTTTATTTTAAGGTGTATTTGAATGCTTTTAGTTTATGAAAATGGTTTTAATAAATTTGTATTTTGTAGTAAACAACGCGCGTAAAGGTTATTAAATATAAGTACAATAAGAAGCTTATATGCTAAATTGGGGCAAGTTTCTAATGAGGAGTGAGAAAACAGAGGAAACATTCCAACATTTAATAAAATGAATGTAACGAAGGCTTTAAATTGTTATTTTGGTTAAACGTGGTTACACTCTAAATAAACTAGGAATGTAGTCTGTTAGTGCATAGTGCTATCTTTTTGTATCAAAGTTGTAATTCTTTAAAAAATGAAATCTCTTCCGTATGAACAAACTTTCTACTTCAATCTTGTTTCGTTTTATAGAATCGAATTTAACTAGTTTTAGTTAGTTGTAATCATTTTTTACGGATGTTAATGATAGTAATTGCTTAATAAAGGTATACTTATGCGAACGGCACTTAGTAGAGAGCCAGTCGTGTGTTCATTCGAGCTACATAACAAAATTAAAAAGATATTAAAAAAATAAAATAAAGAAAAATGAACATGAGAGGGATTAGAAATTAAGAAAAAAAGATAAAAAGAAATGTATAATTTAATTAAACCCTCGTAGAATATTATTAAGAAATTTATTATTCCACAATTTACCGAGTGACCGAAAAGTTATAATAATTAAAGATAATACTTACAATTCTTAAATTATCGTTTGTGGTTTAAAACAAAACTTATTTTACTAGAAAATTTAAGATAAATCAAAAATTAGTTTTTTTTGTTCATTAATAAAAAAAAATTAAATTAAAATATTAATCTAAAGAACACAGACTAGTGAGTAATAAAAATATCTAGTAAAATTTAACAACGTTTGTTTAGCTGCTGAAAAAAAAAACATTAAAATATTTACATTAGGTGAATCTCATAAGATATACAGTGGTATACACATATATTGTCAATAGCTAATTATAAAATAATGCTATCTATGTGTACTCTAAAAAACAAAATAAAAAGTAAAAATATATTTACAAAAGACTTGGTTAAAGACTGTTTGAGGTCACCCCTTACCTGGGAATAGTGGGCGGTCTATAAATGAGATTCTTTTTCGTCCCTAGACTTGAGATCCGGCATGTGGTTGTACGCATTCATAATTTTAAAATCTATTCTTTAAATTTAAAAATATATCTTAAATAAATCAATAAATAAATAAATAAATATCAGAAACGTAAAGATATATTTTTTTCTGATTTCAACCTTATATAATACCTACGCAAAGTTTTGAAGCTTACAGGCGCTATACGTATTTTATGTTATTCTGAGTGTTGTTCTTTCCTTCTTTAGAATATTTTGGTATCTAGTCTGTAAACTTAAATATTTTGCTTAAGTATTATAAATGGTTGTAATCAGAAAAAAACTATCTTTGAGTTTCTGGTATTTATTTATTTATTTTTGTTTATAAAAAATTAATCACATACATTTTAAATTTAAACAACAGATTGTATAATTATAAATGCATACAACGATACAACCACATGCTGGATATATATATATACGAATAATGGTATAGTGACTGGTTCAATATAAGGTGAAGTCAATCGTGGAGTTGCAGTCAACGTTTGGCCAAGGTAAGTAAAGAAAACTCTTTGATTTCAGTCAAGCTTTCGAATTTATTTAATTCTTCTTCAGGAACAATTTTTATAAAACAAGAACAATTTTTATAAAATAAAGAAATATTGTTACAAATGTGATGACTTACTAATCGTGAGGTTATAAGAAAAGCGACGAATTCCGTTTGACAACATTACACTAATAAAACATTTTAAAATTCAGGTACATCACTATTAAAATACATAAAAATATATACATTTACACCATAAAACTTATTATTTTGTTATTTTTAGCATGGAGGTTTGTCTGTAAATGATTGAATTTTAATGTGTCTTCAATTTCCTTTTTTATTTGTGTGTTTTTTATATATGGTTTGTATTTTAACACAGTAGGAGAGCAAAACATTTTGATGATTTATTTATTTAGATTTTATTATTATATCAAGTAAAATTCTGTAGTCATAAAATGCGGGATTTTACTTTCAAAAATTTATTTGTTAAATTTTATGAACGTTGTTGTGTTTTAATTTTTATTTATTTTAGTGTTATATTAATCTTTATGTTTGTAATCATGTTTTAATTTATTAATAGTTTATTTATCTTTATATTTATATATTAAAATTTTTTTTAATTTATATTTATTTTTGAAACGACAGAATGTAACAATAAATATTACTCAGCCCTTCTATATCCGATTTTCTATTAATACATGTTTCCCTTCTGTCAATGTGTGTCATTTCTAAGAATAATCGTTTCTTAAGGTTCCTTTCCCTTTCTAAAATTTTTGTTTCTTCAAATTTAAAACTATGACCATTTTTAATTGCATGTTCAGTTAGTGCGCATGCTTTATATTTATTATTTTTAATGTCACTTTTATGCGAGATGTTCCTGCTGTGTACAGTTCGGCATGTTTCCCCAATATACACCCTTTTACAATCCGAGCAAGTGATTTCATATACTACATTTGAACTTTCTAAATTACTAAGCGGATCTTTGGTTCGAGTGTATAATCTAGAAATGGTTTTGATATTTTTCTTGCCTATTTTGAAATTGTCATAATTTTTGACTGCAACTCCACGATTGACTTCACCTTATATATATATATATATATATATATATATATATATATATATATATATATATATATATATTATAACATATATGAATAATAATAATAATATGTTTTAATAATATCAATCACTATGTTATAAAATATTCCTTACCTTTAATTAATTTTAAATTTTAAATATAAATAGTGAATAGGTAAGAATTAACTCAGTGTAATTATTTTCCAATATGATTAATTAAATATGCTACCGGCTATTCCCTTATGTCAAGGTCAGAGTTCAAATATTCAACCAAACTAGATTCAAAATCAGTGAATACACAAATTTGCAATAAAATGACTGTATAACCGCACTATCCTAGACCAACAATATTTTCTAGGCGTGAATTGCATATAAATTTCTAACCTTTCTAATTCAAAATGTGTCAAACTTCAAAGATACCGTTGATAAACCAAAACATGCATCAAATATCTATAAATGAAATATTCTGTCTTGAGTTATTGAACAATTTGGATTAAACTTATCAAAAAATGAATAAAAATAATTTAGTTAAACACATAAAACAGTGAAATAAAAATGTTCATCAAAATTTCAAAAATCAAACACATATAAAACTCTTTATTATAACGAGTGCAAAGTTGTTACCATTTGTGTGAAGCTTCACCCTCTTCTGGAATCAGGATTCAGTTCTTAGGACAATCTACTTTCTTCCTCCAATACAGCAAAGATTTCAGGAAACTTTATGAAGATCAAATAATCACTTCCTCTTCAAAACCAAGCGATGGATGACTACTATCTTCTCTGGTAAGTGTAATTATGACTTTCTTTCTTGTTAAATATTAATTTAATCTTCTTTAACTCAATTAAAATACAGTTATACCATAAAATGCTCAGCCCCATAAATTGAAATATCTATTTCTTCATAAAATCATATAAATTTCTCTTACCAATTGCTCTCTCTGGTTACCTTGGGATAATCTTGATACTTTAAACTGTTTTAATACTTTCTATTCTCAATACTTTCAAAAAAAACTCAAAATTTCTACGGAGCAAATTTTTAATACAACTTCTATCTCAACAACCAGAAAACAAGTGACATATCTTCTACAAACTTCTTAACTAATTATTTATAATATAAATCTTACTAATCTCCTTTTAACTTTCTTTTAACATCATAATTTTTACAAAAATCTTCATCGAAACTTTTTACATCCTTCCTCTTCAGAAGGTCGAAAACAAGAGAGCTTCTATCAGAATCAACAAAAAAACAATTGACAAATTCAACAAACTTAAATCTATACATCTTTTCCATCTAATCGCCTACTAATTTCTTATTCAAATAAAATTTTTAACAAAATCTAATTCTTGATTCAATATTACAATATAAAACAATGATCATTCTTTTTTTATATTCTTATGAAATTTACTAGCACTACAAACTAATAATTTTCTCTTTTTCAGAATATTTCATTTGGCATTTGAACTATTAATAAATTAGAATATGGTTGGTAAATACGTATTATTTAAAAGTAAGTAGAAGTTTTAACATGTATTTTAACTATTTGTGATGTCTTTTTTTTTTATAATTTAATTTTCTCATTTACTTACACCCCTAATTCATTTAAAATTAATGTTTGATTACTAACGTATTGGCAATTTTATAAACTTTTAATTATCTACTTTACCCATTTATCAATTTCATAATTATCAAAACTTTATATAATGTAGATTAATCATTTTTGAATCTTTAAATAAAAATCTTTGAAATGTATTTGTATTTTTTTTCTTATTATTCTATTTTCTTTTTTATTTTTTAGGAATTATGAAGAAGATGATGATAATCAATCCCAATGTTATTAAATTTGCGCTCTGACTCGAAATAAGAAAATCTCCTTTCTCTACTTTCCATTAGATTTTCGTTCTACATTCTTATTTAATATAACATAGTAACTAATATCATCTCAAATCCCCCAATTAAAATTTTTACATCAAACATTTCATTGATGTTGGATTAAAAATTATAATTTTAATCTATTTTTTTTTTATAAATAAACACTCATTTTACAAAAACTTTAGCCTCAATTAATATTATTTGCACAGATTGTATAAACCTTTTTTTAATAAAACCATTCAATCTTAATTTGATATTTACATCTTAATACTATTATTTACAAAACTTTGCTATTAATATCATCTACCTAACATCTTTATGAATTTTTTTAATTTGTAAAATTCTGTTAATCTTAAATTCCTTCCCCCTTTCTAACATTCATTCAAATATAACTTAATTTTTCTACTTTTAAACTTGTTCCCCCTTATTTAATATATTCCTATACATTCAATTTTCCGATACACCTAAATATCTTGCCTCTTTCCTGATATTTCCAAATATACCTAATACCTACTATATTTTTAAATTTCTTCCCCCTTTCTTGGTATTTTCCTATATACCTAAAAGCTATTATAAATTTAGTTTTCTTCCCCCTTTCTTCATATTTCCAAATGTACAATTTTTCCCAGAATGCTTGTTTTATCTTTCCCAAGAAATATTTACAAAATTGCTTATCATCCACAGACAAATTTTGATTTTCTCTGTTGTCAACAATTTGATGGTGCATTATTGCTTGAATTTCTTCTACTTGTTCTGGTTTATTCTGTTTTTTCGTATGACTTAGCAATATACCACTGTCTTTAACTTTCTGAATTATTTTATTTTCACTCTTTTCTGCTTGTTTTGCTTTATATTCATCTACAAATTTCTTAATAGTCTTCTCCTTTCCTTCATCTATTTTATTTGTGTCTTCCTCTATGCTCTTCAAATTATCTTCCTTCATATAGTTTATTTGTCTTATAAATGTCTTAGTATCTTCTTTTATTTTCTCCAATCTTTTATTAGTCTGATTCAATTTATTATTAATCTCTTCAAATTTTTTATTCACATCTTCCTTCATATCTTCTCTTCTTTCCTCCAATCTTTCATTATTCTCTTCAAGTTTTTTATTCATATTTTCCTTCATATCTTCCGTCATTTCATCCAATATTTTATTATTCTCATCCAATTTTTTATTATTTTCCTCTAGTTTGTTATTCATATATTCTTTCATATCTTCTGTCATTCCATCCAATTTTTTATTCTTCTCTTCAACTTTCTCTTCAATTGTTTCATTCATATTCATAATATTTTTATCCATAGTCATCATAATACTTTTATTCATTTCTTCAAACTTCTTATCCAACTCTTCTTTTTTTACCATGTTCATCATAATACTTTGAAGCATACTACATATATCAGAAGGAATCTCATCTCCTGGCCTTTCTTGTATCACCTGTACTTCCTGTTCATTTCCACCAGCATTTGCCTCTGTCTCTATTTCTACCATAGTTCGATCCTGCTCTCCCCCTATCTCTATTAAATTCTCTCCTTCTTCCGTTTCTGCTTCTTCCTGTATCTGGCCTGTTTGAATCAGCTCTTCCACTCGGTAATCCCCTGCTCCTAACACTCTCTCTTCATGTACTTGTACCGCCACACTTTCCATCTCAATCTCTCCTCCATCACTACTTTCACTCTCATCTCCTACTATCTTACCATCTCTCAATCTCATTTTCCCCTCCATATTCACAATTTATTCTATCGAGCTAAATATAACTAATATGAATCACAAAAAAAAAATTTCAAATCAAGTTTTCAAAAAAAAATATTTTAAATATTAATTATTTAAATAGGCTCTAGTTTTGATTGTTTAGAGCGAAATAATAAAAAAAAATTTAACAAAATTCTCAAATTTTAATTATTTGAATCGGCTCTAATTTTGATTGTTTAGAGCCCCACGTTGGGCGCCAAAATTTTATAACATGTATGATGAGTGTATGAATAATAATAATAATATGTTTTAATAATATCAATCACTATGTTATAAAATATTCCTTACCTTTAATTAATTTTAAATTTTAAATATAAATAGTGAATAGGTAAGAATTAACTCAGTGTAATTATTTTCCAATATGATTAATTAAATATGCTACCGGCTATTCCCTTATGTCAAGGTCAGAGTTCAAATATTCAACCAAACTAGATTCAAAATCAGTGAATACACAAATTTGCAATAAAATGACTGTATAACCGCACTATCCTAGACCAACAATATTTTCTAGGCGTGAATTGCATATAAATTTCTAACCTTTCTAATTCAAAATGTGTCAAACTTCAAAGATACCGTTGATAAACCAAAACATGCATCAAATATCTATAAATGAAATATTCTGTCTTGAGTTATTGAACAATTTGGATTAAACTTATTAAAAAATGAATAAAAATAATTTAGTTAAACACATAAAACAGTGAAATAAAAATGTTCATCAAAATTTCAAAAATCAAACACATATAAAACTCTTTATTATAACGAGTGCAAAGTTGTTACCATTTGTGTGAAGCTTCACCCTCTTCTGGAATCAGGATTCAGTTCTTAGGACAATCTACTTTCTTCCTCCAATACAGCAAAGATTTCAGGAAACTTTATGAA